>OX352291.1:25860020-26460020 GCA_947086415.1 Pammene aurita
AATGTAACTAGGATGTACCTATAAACTATAGGGTAGGTATCTTGGCGGGGAACTCAAATCTTATAATCACTTATTTTAGTTGAGTAAAAATCAGACTGAATGTAAACTGTTCAATATTTTTTTACAATTCAATGATAACTTACATAAAAAAATCCTTTTACTTTTGTTTTTTTTATCCCTACTTGTTAAGCAAGTTTCCCTTATTTACATGTGCGTCGTATGGCCTTGATCTTGAATAATAACCAGTTGAAAGCCGAAATTAGTTTCATATTCAACTATTTAACCGTTCTCGAGTTTACACACACATACATTTTTTTTTTGGTTTTTCCTTCTAAAAAATCAGTTTCTGGCAGTCTTCCACAATAAAGAATGAGCTAGCCTTGTTAATTGTTTAGTACTAATAATTTATTTAAATTAATTTAATTTCTAATAACTGATTTTAGAAATAAAGGAGTTATTGTTTAATACCACGTCAGTGGCAAACAAGCATACGGCCCGCCTGATGGCAAGCAGCTAGCGTAACCTATGGACACCTGCAACTCCAAAGGAATCACATGCGCGTTGCTGACCGACCCTTTACATAAAGGAGAATTCACTGTGTTGATGGCTAAAGGAACAAGAAGGTCTCTCATCGTCAACACACTGGGTCCTCTTTGAGCTCTTTAGCAACCTTACTCACCAGCAGGAACACAACACTATGAGTAGGGTTTAGTGCTATTTGGCTGTGGTTTTCCCCAGGTGGAGGTACTTCCCCAGTCGGGCTCTGCCTCTGCTCCAGATTTGAGCGAGATGACATTCGTTGAACATGCCCTACCACCGTTGGAGTTAACCCTATGTTAACACACACCACAACTTGCGCGGAAGAATACTTTACGTGGAAATTAAGCCTGAAGTAGTAATTATTAACATAGCCATGTTAAGTGTTTAGTAGTCTATTAAGCAGTAGGAAACAATGAACTTTATTGCTAATTTTCACAATGCAATAACCTTGGCAGTCAAGCCGGATAGACGCACGGATCGCATTGTGTTTTTGTGTGTCATTCACATTGTTTTTCACATGACAGCATAATTTTGGCAAATATTTAGGTATGTCTGTGACGTCCCACACGGTCACCACGGTCAAATATTTGATAAAATTTAAATTCAAACACCTGAACTTCTTTTGTAGGTACTTATAGGTACTTATATTTTAATATACATATATGTATATAACCCAACGACCTAGACATAGTGCTGCCATCTACGTGAAACGCAGGGGTTCTTAATTAGGTTTTATGTATGAATTGAAAACACAACAGAGGGCATTTGATACTCAGAGATTTTTTTTAAATTCAGAGTTAAAAGCCCTGTTTCGCTTGTCCTAGTTAGCTTCCTAAATGATTTAGTTTCTTTTAGTCAGGTGTAAAGAAAAAAGTTAGGATCCTAATTAGGATGCTAGTTAGGACACTAAAAAAAGTAAAGTTACCTTCATAGCTGCACTTTTAAAAATTAAAAATATGGATTTATTAAAAAAAAATAGGCCCTGTGCTTTATAACTGAGACAACTTCTGTAGTTTTAACCTATTTTGGTAGTACTATTTTCCAATTCAAAAATGTTGCTAGTCTGTCTCTCTCTACCCTGACCTCCACCCATTTAAAGCTGCCAGATGCCCGGATCTAGCAATAAGGATAGTAGGTATAGCAATCTAACTAGACGGGTTTTGTTGCTCTCATTATTGTTTCATATTCATATCTGACGTGGCCAGCTCTTAGTCCATAATATCTTCTAGAGTTTGTCCGGAAAAATTAGTGTCGTGGTTTATATAGTAATTATTCATAAAAAATCCTTAAATGAGGTTTTAACCATCATATAGTTAAAACGCTATATAAGCCTAAATGACGTTTTAAGAAATGTGTGATTTATAATCTCTCCATAAGCCGACAATAGTAATTTCATTGATTCGACTCGTTATGTTGGCACTCTTGGCAAAATCATAGACAAAATCGTATCCCAATCGCAATTTAAAAAAAAAGTTTGACAGCGAATGTCAGTAATGACCGGGAAATCGGCGAAATAGAATCGAATAAATGCAAATACTAGTTTAGATAAATCTAATTTAAATCAAATAAGCCTTTGCATTGAAAAGACGAATCGATGCAACAAAAAAAGGGAGTAATAATTACACGTCAACTGTGTGCACGTCATGCAACAATACAAGGTAAGAATACCAATTCATTTACTTATAATTAGGTTATGTGAAGTTGATTCTTGCTTACCTTTAATGTTTTTAATGAATCTAATCATTGATATATCCTCCTCAGGTATTACTACAAGAGCAAAATATAAAAAAAAAAACTGGATACAAACACCAACGCCTTTAAGATTGACCTTTTGCAAGTAAGTACAATACCTGCCCAAGTGCCCAAGTCAGACATTTTCACAGTAATAATTCTATACCAGTGCCTACAACTAATAACATTAGGTATACTTATTGTAAACCAGTTATATCTGTCTGATATCGCCTACAGTTAATGCAGTGAAATAATCATGTACTAACTATACCCAGAAGGATGATATTAAAGTAGTGAAAAATCAATGGTTAGATAATGTGCAAAATGTATTGAAACATATGCATTAGTCAGGTAGAATTTTATTGTTATTTTCATTCAAAATCCTTATTAATATCACCATAATTGCAGAATATAAGTAGGTATTCCACATTGTGATGCTGTAATGTCTGTAAATGACTATATTATTCAGTCAATCAGTCAGATGCTGACAATAAAAGGCATCAAGCAGATGTATGTACATTAGTGTCATTTATTGTCAGGAAAATTTGACTACATACTTATGTAATAACTACTAATAAGCAGTGGTGATAGATAGAGATTAGGATGTTGGTCGTTCTCAATTAAATGTAAATGTATGGTTATAATATGTATGTAGTCACATCGATTTCTGCCTATTTTATAGAAAACTTCCATATCCTGGTATATGGAACAATATATATGAAAGCTAAAAATAAAAAAAGTGTTTGTTTAAAATTAATTTAATTAAATTTGTTGCATTCTTTTCAGATCAGCACTTATCATCAGCCGTCATCATCCACTGCCATTGTTAAGGCAGTAAGTCGTCAAGCATTAAACAGGAAAGGGCGACCAGGTTAAGAATCCACACAAATCCAGGAAAAGTCTACCGGCCCCGGACATATTCGAAGCCAAGCAGTCCTCAGCGGCAAGGCAATCAACTGAAACATAAAAAAGAAAAATAAGAAGCTACATAGCCTGATTTTGGTCAAACTACTGGTTCTGACCCCATAATACTCTCACACTCTTTAGCTTTGTTTTATTATTGAATTGTATGTTTAATTTTGCTAAATAAAATTATTTTATTTCATGAAGCTTTTGTAATGATTTTTAATGCTTCTCTCTCTGGGAGAATCTGTTTATTTAGTGGCATATTATTATTCAAGAGCTTAATCTTAGCCTATGGAGAAACCTGGTCTTCAGCAGAAGGACATGATGTCACGATCCTCAGCTCTGAGGGAACGACTGATGATGATGATGATAACCTTTTGGTAATAACATTTATGTTGCAATAATTATATTATAGTTTGTCCGGACAAACTATACCTCTGTGGTTGAATTGTAATGAACAACATCAGTAATGTATGTGCATTGATTGCCGCTTTAATACTTGTATTACAAATACCACTTCGTCAGGGCGACCCCTGACCTTGAGCAGTGTAAAGTATATAATATTACGACAAGTTGATAGTAAATGACAAATATGCTCACCAATACTTCTTTCTTACCTTATGTTATGATACATATTCCAAAATCGGCTTTCGTAGTTGTACCTATTCACATGCTCCATTGCCTGAATTGGCATTTTATAGCAACAATTACACTTCAAAAGTTCAGTCACTTTAAAAGATAGGTTTTTAATTTAGGTATTACATAAATAATAATATTTTTCACAAAACATAAAAATTGTAACGATAGGTAGCTTCCATTCAGTAGAAATCTTCTGATCATAGATGAATATGTATATAACTGAGATAGATAGGCAACTCTACGGCTCGTACTTGCAGCAGCTAGTGCCACCATCTAGTTTCATAGTGCTACATTTGATCACGTTACAGGGGAACGGGGGAAGGGGTTTACAGAGTATGGGGGGAGGGAGGGATGGGGGGGGGGTAGACCTCGTCCCCCTCGACCCTTCCTGACAGCCTTTCGGCGGGAAATCTAAGTTTGGACGTCCTGTAAATAAAACTAAGTTTATGTCAAATGCATACAATATTTATTGTACATATCATTATATTTCATTAGGTACATACTATGCACAATTGTTATACCCACATATAACTTAATATCTGACAAAAACCTAAAAACCGGCCAAGAGTCTGTTGGGCCATAGGTTTCGTAAATACTATATTATACCTAAATATATTAATTTGAAAAGCTAATTTAAATATTAACCTTAATGTAATGACAGACATGGTGCGGTGGTGCCTAGAAATTAGGCATTTCCTGATAGCAGTTATAAAATGAACCTATCTTAGACGATATTATTTTTGAAAGATCTCACAAAATACTTGTTGAACTGAAAAAATTCACCCCCAGTTTATGTGTACGGGAGGTACCCAAACAAAACCACTTTGTTTTACAACTTTGTCGGTGTGATTAATAATACATACACTCATACCAAAGGACCCCGCAGCAATCATAGGGAAAAAGTGGTTTCAGTCAAATCGCATGAAATTTTAGTATGATGTAGATTCAGGTCTCCTTATTATTTTTTTATAAGGGCTCAACTCCCTCAGAAGTACACTGTCAGAAATAATCAAGTTTATATTATTATTTTTCTATGACGTGTTTCTTAAAATCGATACTTTGAAATGACCCACATTGATACTTACTGGCGTTAAATATGATCTTAATAACGTTTCTGTTATGTTGAAATCGCATTTTGTTAGTTATTTATATTATACAAAAGCAAAGAACGAAAAATTGGTATGTTACATATGTTTTGTATGAAACAATACTTATTGATTATTTCTGAAAGTATACTTCTGAGCGAGTTGTGCCCTTATAAAAAAATAATCAAGACTCGAATCTACATTGTACTAAAATTTCGCGAGATTTGACTGAAACCTTTTTTTCCCTATGTTTGCTGCGGGGTCATTTGAGCTTTCTTATACTAACAATATATCAATTAACTAGTAAGCAGACATACAGACAGAAAGAAAATTATTACGAGGAATTTTTTTTCTTCTATTATTTGACGTGACCTATCCCACAATACTTGGTGGAAATGTACCTTCAGTCACAATTAACAATTGACATAAATCTAGGTACAGGGAAATTTTATTTGACTAGTATGTTACCTAATTGTGGCGACAAAAATTTAATTACGCAAATCTGATATACCTATTTATGGTATTTTTTCCGGTACCACAAAAACAATAATTGATCTCGAAACATCGGAGGTAAGTATTAAGTTAATATACGCAATTTAGTTCCGTTTTAGTTAATAATCATAATACGTAAAAGCCGTGAAAGTTTAAGTCTTATTGGTGTTGACAATAATAACGATGCGTAGGAAGGTACAATCATACATATATATCGTAATTTACAGAAAGTAAGTGTACAATATTGTACACTATGAATGTATATACATTCTTCTTGAAGTGATAGGGCTCCAGCCTTTTATGTTGCTACATCACCGTATTCTGGTGGGTTCATAAGCCGACTTAGGTATACCTAGAACATAAAAGTAGAGAATTATTGTACATACAGTTACGATCTAATAAATCTAGTCGATTTTTGTACCAAACTATGTGTGCACGACCATAGTGTTATTTTATGAGATTAATCATTAAAGTCAGTACACAAAAAGAGGCACAGTAAAAGGCGTCGCTCAAGCCGGCTTTTGCCGTAGACATTCGATCATACTAATGAAATTGATAGTCACAAAGAACCAACAAAGCGCTTCGTTATCCGACATTTACATTCAGCCCCTGTCGCTGCCCCTCGCGCTGCCGGCATTAATTCCCTAAATACTGCTGCAGCAGGATCGAGAGGAGTGTGTTTTTACATACTGCCCTACCACTCACTTCGCTTTCAAGTCTCGGCAATGGCAGACGTTGAAATAATTACAGCGGCCGCGTTGTGTCTTTTGCGATCCTCCAGGTGCTCGACGAGTACTGAGCGACGGAGGAGAATGTAATTGTAAACACGTACTGCCGCTCGCGCTGCCGGTCCTTTGACTTCGCACAAAAAAAAACCGCCATTTAGGGGAGCGCCGGACAGCGCGAGTGGCAATAGCAGTGGCATGAAAAGAATCATGTTTACACACTCGTCCTTCCCACTTCCCTGCTCAATTCGGCTGAATGTAAATGCGGTATTAAAATTAAACCAGCGGCAGCGTATTCCGGATAATTCGCTAGTTACTAGGAATCCAGTAAAAATAAACATCGTTAGGAAACCAAACTTCTCACAATAAGGTCTAGTTAAGCTCTGGGTTTGAATTAGTTTAAAGTCCAGATGGCAATCGCTTTTGAAAAAGGTTAGTCTTGAGGATAGATTGCCAAAAAGCTCCTTTACTTATAGCAAAAGTCACACAACAGGTCATTTTATACGAATGAATGAATTTTTATGGCAGTAACGCCTTATTGACAACCAACAATGATGTACCTTTTAGTTGAAAATGACACATATAATCACCGTAATATCAAGATCTGTTATCAGCACTCGTTACCTATACAAATCTGACTGTGGTCGTGTGTGTTGATCCTAATATATGTATATCTAAATGAGATAATAAAATAAAACAATTAAAAACGGATTTTATCGCGTGTACTGAGCTTAAATTACATCCCGACGTTTCAAACACTTTACAGCGTTCGTGGTCAACGGGTCGACTGAGGAAAATGTACAATTACCTCCGTTCAAAAACTATCACAATATGCAAACCTACCCACATATTAAATATTAAACAAATTTAGTGTTTGCACATGCCAGAGGGGCCTTTATAAAAACAAATTATTTATTACTACAATACAAATTATTAAACAAATTATTTTATTATTATTAATTATTATTTTTATTTTTAAAATTTTTAAATTAGTATTAAATTATTATTAGTGTCCACACTGTCCACCATTATGGAGATAATAAAATTAAAATGTTTACGCAACAATACCTAAAGTCATTGGAGTTATTTCCCTGCTAACCCGTAGATACTGGAGCTTCGGATTCCAAAAACCTGAAACAATATTATTATAAATAGGTATAATTTGACAGTTACTTATATTTTTAAATTAAATTATGATGCTACCAAATTCAAAATGAAATTGTGTTGAAGAAACACACCTTTTCAAAACTAAGCTGAAGTTTCTTCTATTAAAAAAAGCTTACTATTCCATCCAAGAGTTTATGGAGGACAAACTTTTAAAACAATCCAACTTTTAACAAGCTACTTTTTCTATAAGCATGGAGACTTTAATTGTGATATAGTTTAGATTTAGGCTTAAATTAAAAACATGTTTATTTTTAAATAAAAATTTCATTTCATGTCTTACCTTGAACAGGCGTAGGCTTTGCAGAAGATACAGTAGATACGGGAACAACGTTACTGACTCCTGCTAAGGCCACATCCATTGGCAGTGGCACATCTGCAAGATATTTATAGAACATACTCAGAACACACGAGTAACAGGACTTAAAAGTTCAGTACGGGAACGCCTTTTTAACCTATAAAAATGAAATAACTCGCAATTCCGATTTTATATCGTGACCTGTATACGACTTTTTCGACTTTTTTGACTTTTTTGACTCTTTTGACTTTTTTGACTTTTTTGACTTTTTTGACTTTTTTGACTTTTTTGACTTTTTTGACTTTTTTGACTTTTTTGACTTTTTTGACTTTTTTGACTTTTTTGACTTTTTTGACTTTTTTGACTTTTTTGACTTTTTTGACTTTTTTGACTTTTTTGACTTTTTTGACTTTTTTGACTTTTTTGACTTTTTTGACTTTTTTGACTTTTTTGACTTTTTTGACTTTTTTGACTTTTTTGACTTTTTTGACTTTTTTGACTTTTTGACTATTTGATTTCAGCTTTCTAGTACTAACGGTCACTGAGCTAAGCCGCGGACATACGGACATGGCGAAACTATAAGGGTTCCTATAAGAACCCTAAAAAGAACATACATACAGAGATTATATTTACCATATTTATGGTCAGGGTCAAGAGTATACTTTATTTTGTGCTGAACTCCCACCTTTATCAACCTTGGTTCAAATCGATTCAGATGATGATGATGAGATCGATGAGATTAGAAAAAAGTTGACAGAACGATGTACAGGTTTCTTTATCAGGCAAGATACATGTCACATCTGTCAGAGTGCCTACGCCGTCATTAAACATACTAAATATATTTGTATTTATAGTAAAGGCATGTTATATTGAGTATTTAACAATATTTTGATAGTAATTATTTGTTGGAATTATTTTAATTTTAAAACTTTAAGACCCTGTTTCACAATCTCCAGATAAACTTATCTGCCAGTTAAAATTATTGCTATCCTTTTCTCCAGTCATATAAAAGAAAAGGACAGCAAACATTTATCTGACAGATATGCTTTAACTGGAGATTGTGAAACAGGCCATTAATGTTCTTGTAAATGTTGCACAATAAAAAACCTATAGAAGAAGAGGTTCGAGACGGATGGTTCGATTTTTAAATGTTTTCTCGCGTCATCTGTCATTCGTATCTCTCAGACATATCTGGATAGTTTTTAATGTTAAAGCTAATTGTGATTCTTATTGAAGTAAAGGTATTTGCTTGTTCTATTATTGTGCGATTGGTTGGAGGGTTATGGAGCAATCAGAGGCAGGCCCGAGGGGCATGCAACAACAAAAGCCACCTCGTAGTCCAACAAATCTTTTACCATCACCTAAGACAATTGTTTTATTATTTAGTATTATATAATAAAACGATTAAATATCGTTTAGAAGAACTTTTGTTTACAAAATTTTATTAATAAGTGCATATTATGATTGTCAATTAATAATTTTCGTGAATACTGATAAAGAACTAGACGTTAAGGGTCTCCCCAAACTATCGACGCGGATTCGGCAAAATTCGGTGGAAAAAAGCTTTATATCTACGCAATAAGAGCGAAAAAGACGTTGACGCGTCGGCAGGCGTCGGCCGAGCCGAGCCGAGTCGAACCGTGCATTGTTAGCTCTTATTGCGTGGTCATAAAGCTTTTTTCCACCGGATTTTGCCGAATCCGCGTCGATAGGTTTGGGGAGACCCTTAGTTTGCGTTTTAGAACGTACATGCTTCACTGTCTATTTTTAAATTTTCACGTATCTCTTACGTGATAATCAAAACGAAATTGTGTTTTTATTGTTGTGTTAGATTATTTAATCTGCAAATTGTTATTACTTATTCACAAATGTGAACTCTTAATCATGTTAACTAATCGTTTGTTGGTGTGTTTGCAGTGTGTTTAAATTGAACATTTAGAACAGGTTGGTAACTACTGTTTCTATGTTTACTCAATTTTAAATCTCAAAAAAAAAACGAAGTATAGTATAAACACAATGATACCTGATCCCATAGCCTCAATAGCTTTGACACTAATGGGAACAATCCTAATTTCTCTAATTTAGTCATGCACATCCTTATAGCGAACACTGAAGTGCTGGTAGCCTGACGGTAAGACTCTGACGGTCTGACTTTCAATCCAGAGCTTTCGGGTTCAAACCCCGGCTCGACTGCGTTTTTATTAATTTTGTACAAAATATAATTTGATTTACCCGTCGCTTTTTTCTGGAGGAAAATATCGTGAGGAAATCGGACCTCCTTCTGGGTAAAAACTAGCAGTCGCGCTAGTTCATAGGTTTTGGTTGCCGACGGTACCCAGGCTCAGAGCCGTAGCAAAAAAAACCGCAACAAGACGAACGCTAGAAGAATTATGATGATGGTGATTCTAATTAAGCTGATTACATTATAGCGTTAAAACTAACCTGGTAAATGAAGCGTTGGTATAGATAGCCAAGCGGTTGAGGCGCCCATTGGGGTAAATATATTTGGCCTCAAAATGGGGATGGCATACCCGCGCATTATTGTAGATCGCCGTGTCCGCCTTGCCCACAATATTTCCACCGATCCTTATTACCCACGTTCGGAACCTTTCAAGTTCTGAAGGGTTCCTGAGATTGGTGGGATTTGGGAATGCATGCATTTGAATTCCTGAAACAAGCATCATTTTTCGTTAAGTTGATCCGGTCCACGCTCTTGGCAGATTGATTATAGAAAAATAATATTATACTAGCCCTGTCCTCGTTGATTATTGCACAAGGGCACGCAGCAATTTGGAGGCGACATTTTTATACGATAATTCATATAATAATTACCCTGCACCCAAAAACTATTTAATTATTTTAGACAACTGTCACTATCTTCAAAGCTTGCGCTAAAAGAAAGAAATAAAATTTGACTTCGCCGCCATCATGATCCCGATTTTTTTTATGTAGCACAAATGTTGCCACAATATCTACTACTTTCTACTAGTGTTTTAAAAATCTATGTAAGTCGTGAAGAAACAAACTATTGCACTATTTAACCGTAATTAAATAATAAAATGCATAAAAAAAAGCATGTTTCAATAATAAACTAATTTAACAAAACTTAAACCCAGAATATTTAAAACTTCTATGTTTTTCAAACAGCAACACAGCCGTCACATGCTGCACAGCGCTATCTAGCGTACTTTAGAAAAACCAAAATCACAAGTAGCTCGCAGTTTGTAGATGGCGCAGAAAGTATAAAAATATCAACGCTCCTGTCAAAGTTCTAAGAGACCATAGCATGCTTCTGATTTGTGTTCGGTGTCGCTAGTGTCAAAATCAGCTGACAATATTATGGCGGCCATTTTGATCCTTATCGAGGAGATAAAGAAGGGTCCTGGGTCATGTAACTTTTCGAACATTTGCAATAGGTTTGTAGAGCTTTTTAGAGATAAATAACGTTTATAAATAACGTTTTTGGGCTTCCGGACTTCAAGTAGGTTTGAAGGAGGTTGTAACTTTTTATGAATAAGGCTGTAAGACAGCCCATGACACTGAACCTAGTTCGATAAGTCTCCTAGATGAGATGTATATAATTAGTCGCGTCTTTAATGGGCGAACACGAAAAACCGATGCTGCGATGCAAAAAAAGTGGTATTTTAATATTTTTTTTTTTTAAACAAAAAGCCGGTTTCTAGTACAATAAGTCTCCTAGATTTCCTTTGTTCCTCGAAGCAGGGGAGGGGTAGGGCTACAGGATAATGCGGTGCTGCAAGCCCCCGTGCGTGGCTAAATAAAAACAAAGCGCCTGATCTTGAAAATATAAAATCATTTTAATAACATAACATCTTGTTGCAGTTCAGGCGCTAAGTTTAGGTTACATAACATCTTGTATTTGTTATAAAAAGATCAGGCGTTTTGTTTTTTCATACATCTACAATCTTTTGATGCTGCTGCCACTGACAAGGCCACGCACGGGGGCTTGCAGCACCGCATTATCGTGTAGCCCTACCCCTCCCCTGCTTCGAGGAACAAAGGAAATCTAGGAGACTTATCGTACTAGAAACCGGATTTTTTAATTATTTAAAAAAAAAAATACGCCACCACTTTTTTTGCATTGCAGCATCAGCATTTCGTGTTTCCCCATTAAAGACGCGTCTAATTATATATATCTCATCTAGGAGACTTATCGAACTAGGTTCAGTGTCATGGGCTTTCTTACTAATATGGGAGCTCGTACATACATTCTATGGATGGTACAAGGAGGATCGATCTCTCTTATAGGAAAACGGTCGAAAAAGTGTCCAGTCTCAGTTATATACATATTCATCTATGGTGTCCAGCGGTAAGCACAGTTCCAAATATCTCCGGGTGGCGCTAGGTATATAGTTCAGCATTTGAAATGAATTACCGATATTTAATACTTATATGACATTCTAAATAAAATTAATATTCAGAGTGTTTTTTTTCTCCGCAAAGAATTATTTTGTAAATATGTATGGATTTGATTTTTTAATATCAAAATTAATTCAATCAAATTTAATATCACTGTGGCGCCGTCAGTTTATCGCCTTTTGACGGACATTTTTGTAACATAGAAATTTATATCCTTCTTGTACCATCCATAATACATTCTATGACACTTATCTTTCCCTAAAGACTCTATAGCGGTCCAGACACTATCAGTAACATAATACTGTCATTATTTCTATACCCGTCCTTTTCAATGGATACAATGGATATGAAGGAAGGATGAGAAGCAGAGAAATTATGTAACTACTACTGACAGTGTCTGTTCAGCTTGTCGGTTATTTTGTTTCGTTATCTTAGGTACTTATTTAGTCTCAGGGCCTGGTAGCCAAGCTCTAATAAATTAAAAAAAAAACTTGATACTTGTGACACGTGACAGCTTCACTCAAACAAATCATTCTTAGTCAATTTAGAGTGTTTTTAAATTTGTATTTACATTATATTTTGGCTTGAAACGTGACTAAACTTAATGATAATATACTTTATACAAGAACTTAGAATTTAGCTGCGCGTATCATAATCCAAGATTTTAAGTACAATTATAGGCGAAGACCGTAGCTTTTATCTGCATTAAGTGAGAACATCAGAATAAGATGATCTTTAAGCGGTTTTGTGCAAGTGTACAGGTGTATAAAAAATATTTAATTGCGACGGCTAATAACGTTCATTATTCTTATAAATTTATTCCAATTAGGAATTACGCACGTAAGTCTAAGTATCATACATAACCTATTACCGGCGTTTTTTTGTTTATTACAGTCGCAAAATATCTGAACAACGCCTCTATTGTCTAGGCGATAAAGTGTATGTTCAGACATTTTCGAGAACATAGTCCACTCCGATATAGTTATTAATAATTTGAGTAAAATATAATTATGTCAGCAATCAGGTACATGCAAAATTTATTGCTCACCATCTTCTGGGTCCATAAATACCAACCAAGTAAAAAAAAAAACTGTTTTCAAACCAGATATTAAACCGTTTTTTTAATAAAGTTGTAACATTTTTCAGATTGCAGTACTATAAGTAAACATAGATTGCACACACAGTTTACTATATCTCAAACTGCATGTCGCAAATGTCAAGTGCAAAGACATTACTCAAGAAGTCTATTGGACGGTGACACATCAGACTTGCAGAATGCACAGAAAGAGAGAGGTGAGGGATATGACGCGATTGACAAGAGACATAAAGTAGTTGAGTAATTACTTTATGTTACAAGGCCATGATGATACAGTTATATTATAGCTTTATACCTATAATTGTTTTGACTTTGTATGATACTTTTGTCACTCTCATTGAGAGTTGTTTCATATTAAACCAGTAAATGAAGATCACATTGATGGGACAAGAAATACTAAATTACTACAGTTTATTAATTACCTTTTCACTGTTCATTGTTATAAAAATATAATTAATAGTTTTTTTTTTTAATGAAGGGGGTGTTAAATTACAAATTGCAAAACAGGTTGAAATTTTAAATTCTTAAATTTCCATCCATGTTAATGAAATGTATATTTATTTATTGCAGAATTAAAGAATCTTTCAACCAACTTTCCGAACCCACGGGTCACACTCAATGAGCTAGCAGCAAAATGCCCTAACAGTGTGTTTGATATTCAGTATAAGCAGAGCTCTGTTGCCCCCAAGGGCATTAGGAAGAAGGCATTGCAAAATGACTGGACGTGTACATATACATTTGTGTGGCCGCAGAAAATCAAATTTGAATGGTATGATTTTTGTTGAATGTTTAAATTGACAGGCATTTCTTACTTAATTTTAAATTGAATTAATAATTTGTTACTGCTAGAGATGTGCCATTCTCCATTTACTTATCTTCTTTTTATTAATAATAATTTAGGTTCTTAAATTGATGGTGTTATAATTATAAAGATGAACTTCCTAATGGATCTTATTGTTCCATACAAATCATAAATTCATAGTACTAGAAGCTAAAATGTATTAAATTATTTTTGAATTATATAATATTAACAACAAAATGATTTTAGCACAGCAAAATCAAAACGCCAAGCTGCTGAAAAAGCAGCTTTTCAGGCTCTGTACTGGCTTCATATAAACAACAGGATAGACAACAAGGGTCACCCCCTATTTGATAAAACTGTTATTAAAGAACTTAATGACTCATTGAAAGAACCAATCAAAGCTAACATCAGTGAGAACTCTATGGAGAGGATCACCCGGATATGGCAAGACTATGAAAATGGAATAAGTGAGTTAAACGCCATCTATGAAATATTTATGCAACTAAACATTGTAAGAGAATTTCATTAGTTACTAAAATCATCCTAAGAAGGTCCTCAGTGTATGTATTCGTAAAGGTTACAAAAAACTGATAGAGATGGCATGGTTATAAGTGTGAATTTCACAAGTGTTTCAACCGCCGGTTCAATTGTGTTACGAATTAATAGCATAAGAAGTTGCTAATAATTTATAAAAAACACAAAATGATTTGAGAATTGTGTGCTTTCTGTATCTTTATTTATCACACAAACATGTATGTGCACAATTATGAGCAACTTTTATGTCATAAATTCGTAACACAAATGAACCGGCGGCTTAACGCTTGTGAAATCCACCCATAAATGTTTGTTATAACTGTTCTGTTTGTTATTTATTTCAAATTATGTTTTTTTGTCTTCAGAGAACATATACACAGCAACGTTTGAGTCGGCATCAAACAGGGTTGTTGGGACACCTGCGGTTTTATACAAAGATTCTACCATTGATGAAGAAGGTATAACAATATTAATTACTTATCAAGCTTTAATTTAAATCACAGTGTTTGTCAGTTCACCATGATCAATGAACTAGCAAGGGAAAGTGAGTAAATGGGTCCTCAGGTGAATGGCACAAATGGCCCACGGTAAAAAATCTGAGTGGGACAAAACAACCTGGAATATGTTGACGAATATGTCATGTTATTCTAACCAAAGACGTCACCAAGAGAGAAATCGAACGAAGGATTGGAAATGGATGGAACAGGTACAGCAAGGTATTCAATACTTGTGTCCTGTACGGAAGCCAAACCTGGGCCCTCACCAAACACCTGCTGAACAAACAACCAAGTACGTATCTGCCAAGTTTCCATGGAACGAAGTATGCTGGGAATAAGAAAAGCTGATCGGATAAAGAACCAGGTCATAAGAAGCAGAACCAAGGTGCACAACATTGTAACAAAAATTAGAAGGCAGAAATGGAAGTGGTCAGGCCACACCAACAGAGGCAAGGACAAGTGGAGTAAAAAGGTGACCCAGTGGTACCCAAGAGGCACTGATGATGATGACATCAGGCCTATTGCTGGTGCCACATGGAGCAGGGTTGCCAGAGACAGGAACGAATGGAGAAGACTAGAGGAGGCCTATGCGGACTGGCAAGTGGGCACCCAAAACATAACAACAAACCAGACAAGAAACAGGAAAAGCAAACAATCAGCATTTGGGTGCCACGACAAAAGGCTATAATAAAAAAAAACCGGCCAAGTGCGTGTCGGACCACGCATAGGAGGGTTCCGTACCTTCAATGGAATAAGAAACAAACTAATACCAAAAGGTCGTATCTGATGGAAGAAGTTTTTTGGAGATAACTCAAAAATGGCTGAACCGATAATGTTCAAAACAATTTTCGTAGAAAGTATATGATAAGGCGCATCTCTTCAAATTTTTTCATATTTTTTGAATTTACGGTTCAAAAGTTACGGGGGGGCTACACAACTTTTCTGACTTTCGAAGCGATTATTTCAGAAAATATTCACTTAATCACAAAATAGTCAAAGAAACCTCAATGTTATTTTGAAAGACCTATCGAGTGATGTGTCACATGTTGATATTTGGTAATTTTTTTTTTTTTTAATTTAGTTACCTGTATGGAGCGCCCCCCTAAAAATTTTTTTTTTTTTTCAAATTTAACTACATAGCTGCATACAAAATACACCTTATGTGTAAATTTTATTCAGATACGTCGTATAGTTTCCGAGAAAAATGCCTGTGACATACGGACGGACAGACAAACAGACAGACAGACATGACGAATCCATAAGGGTTCCGTTTTTTGCCATTTGGCTACGGAACCCTAAAAAAGTGTGTCAGTTAGTTTGTTGTTTAGGTTTAGGCAAGGCAAGCTGAACCGATTCCTGATGTCCGACTGAGCTGAAATTTAGCATAGGTACAGTCACCGGCAATAGTATCTTCCTACACTAAGGCCGAAAAAAATGTGACACGCTCTTATCTGTAGGGCCATAAGAGCGTGTCACATATTTTTGCGGCCTTCGTGTAGGAAGATACTATTGCCGGTACGTCCGTCGTGTGAATTTAGTCGTGAGTATCAAATCTTTTGTTGCAGACGAACCTTCGCAAAACCCTGACTCGACGTATGAAGCTGATATTTTATCAGGTAACTCAGATTTTATTACTTACGATGAATTTAGTAAACAGAAATGGATCTAAACCTTATGGGTTTGTCAATAAAATTTAATGATAGTTCGATTAAGAAAATTATGAGCGCCTGTCAGTGCGCGTTCGGCAAAGTTACCGACACAACACGTATATAGTTTGTTCGGAAAGAGAAGTGTCGTGGTTTACGGGACCACATACATTCTACGTCACTACTCTTTCCGAACCGATTACATCCTAGGCTTTTATTTTTATAAGAACCTTCCTCTGACTTAAACGAATATAAAAAAAAAAGCGGTCACATAGATGATTAAAAGTATTGAAACCCATAGATTATAGATGGTGCTTTTTTTAAGCACCATTTATTTGTGGCCTAGAGACTGTAGGTACCATAGATAGACTGTAAGTATACGAATTCGACATATACAAACCACAATCAACAATATATTATTTTGCGATTGCGGCACCATCTACAAAGAACTGCGTGTTGAGAGGATACTCTTAGACAACTCATTTTTATTATAAACTAGCTCACCAGGCAAACTTCTACCGCCAACTACATTTTTTTCTAATTGCTCCAATATTTTAAGTTATTCTGCTATCTGTTAAGCTATTCTGTTATTCGGGGTGGAGATGAATCCAAAAAATCAAACATTAATATCGGTTCAGCAGTTCTTATGTTATAAATGGTGTAACGGACACGACTTTGTTTTTATACATAGATATAGAGATAACGTATGAAATCTGGACAACATTAAATTTCTTATAAAATAGATATAACATAGTTATTTTTATAATCTTTCATAGTTTTTAATAATGTATTTTTTAAATAATGTATTTATTTATATTTTAATAATTTAGTCACATTAAACGCCAGAGTTGTGGTACGACATTTAGACCCCGTAATCGGAGGTGCAATTTGGTAGCTTGTCATTCTTAGGGATGGGTAAAAATATTTATGATGTCGATATCGATACTCTTCCTTTTTCTTAGCAATTAGTTTTATATACCATTATTAGACTAAAATTTTACATGTTTTTTTGTCACCCATGACAAAAAAAAAACATTGTAACAATAACGTTGCTATTTTACTTTTCTAATGTTATGAGTTGCAGGGCCGTACCTGAACGCTCTTGAGATAAACCTTGCCCATAGAGATATATAGCCAGCCACCTATACTGAAAATGAATTATTTACGTCAATAGATAGTCAATGTCATCTCACTACAATATTTGCGATTATTTAGCTGTATCTACGAGCATATTTTATTCGTAATATTGAAAATGCAGTCACTTCTCGCAGAATACCCTGAACTCTAAAAAAATTAAGATTGAAATTTGTTATTTATAAAAATGAAAAACGTTTTTTTTATTAGTCGTATTTTACAAAATAAACACGTTTAATTAAAGCTTTAGAATCTCATTATGGTACAGGAAAAATATCGACATACAGCTAGTTTCATTCTCAGGGATGGGTAAAAATATTTTTTACCCATCCCTAAGAATGTCAAGCTACCAAATTGCACCTCCGATTACGGGGTCTATTATTATGTCCATCGCTCTCGACAACAACAATGTACAGATTTTTTAAGATCTAAATTTATCTTCCATCGGATAACTTTTTAAGGAAGCTTCGTATACTTGACATTTTTCACATTCTTGACCGTAAGATTATTGTTGTTTTCAAAATAATACCTATAGTTACCTTGCCACGAATTTCCATTTTAAACAACATAATATTAGTCATTCAAAAAATCCAAAAATGAAAAAAACACCTGTTTTTAAATTTTTTGACCAGACGACGTGGCTGTATTTTTGGTTATTTTTTTAAATTATTGGAGACGATGGGCGTAAGGCTACGTTCATACGGCGACTATTCGATTCGATATTTTCTCGCATACGGTTTTACCGTATACGAGACGGCCGTTCACACGGTGCGAGGTCCATTCGGTTTTTTCACGTATGCGGTCTTCCCGTATACGTAGCCGCCGTTCACACAGCGTCTATTCGATACGATTTGCCAGCCGCCACACCGCCAGTCGTTGAGTGCACGCCGACATGGATCCTCGTATTCCAATTCCTTTATATTGGTATTTAAGAAGGAGGCATCGGCGCCCGAGAAAATATTGGGTCCATCCTTTATTAAAAACGGGTCTGCATCGAGAAAGAAGATTTTTTTCAACAGCGAAAGCAGTGAAATTATGAACGTGCATTCTTCAATTGTTTTTGAATGTAAATAGCCAGCTTTAACAATTTATTATCAAGATTGGAGCAGACCACCTTGCCACGTACTAACACCAACATGAGAATCCGTGCTCCATCGCGTGAATCACGTCACGACCTTCGCCAACGACGTCACAAACACAACTGCTTGCGCCCGCGCGCGTCTCGTATACGAGAAACCAGTTTGTCCGTGTGAACGAAACAACGTAAACACAAGCGCCACTGAGCATCGCATTGGATAAAATCGTTTCGAGAATCTCGCATCCCCGGTGGCAAGACCCTACGGTATACGGTAAAAAATATGTCACGAATACGAGATTTTTCCGTGAAGACGCCGTGAGAACGATTTTCAAAGTTGCAGTACAAATTTTATTGTCACCACGATATTCGATAAAATCTCGTATATGGTATACGAGAAAAATTGCGCCGTGTGAACGTAGCCTTAAATGCTGGAATGTTTCCGTGAACCAGGCTTTCTTGTGGCAATTTTTGTAAAGAAAAAGGACGCAAAAATATTATAAATAGCTCTTTAGCTCTATTCCATTTCCACAAAATTTTCCACGGTCTTCGCTTTCAGCCTTACATACGTACTGTAGAAATTACATACTGTTTCGCGACGTTGTTCTCCTCGATTAACCATAATTTTAAGATAAAGAATCCAATGCCCATTAAAAGTACGGGATTAATTAACAGATGTATAAGCTTTCAATTGGCATTTATATAAAATTTGAGTTTATTTCTTTACTTACTTTTTACATCTTCAAAACTTTGTCAAGATTTCATTCCGCATACGTTACTAACCTAATCTTGCAAGTTTCCACGTAGAGTTCGTTAAACTGCCTCTCTTCCTACTTCCCCTTATTACTCTTACCGTAATTTGCAACCATGAATTTCTAGATAAATAATTTTAAACAAAAAATAACCGACTTAACTAGCCCTTTCCAAACCCTTTCCAAAAGCAAATGCTCGAGCTGCTGTAAAAAATACTCAAATCACTATAGGTGTGCCTATAATAGTTGAATAGTTCCCTCGATTTCTCCAGGATCCCATTATCAGATCCTGACCTGGTTACAATGGGACCAACTGTGAAGTATACCGAATCGGTCCAGCCGTCTTCGAATAATTGGTGAACATACATACATAAAAAAAGCAAAAATAAAGATCCCGACGAATTGATAACCTCCTTCGAAATCTTGAAGTTGGTTGAAAAGGTATCGTGGATTAGCATGACAGTCAGTTTCATCATTCTTTCTCACCCACAGAACTATGAAACTGTATACATTACTTAGATTACTAGGTATCTACTGCTACTACTGGCCCCATATTACAGGGTTCTATGTTACATTTTTAAGGTAGTTATATTTAGACTTATAGTGAATTCATAATTTCTTGTCTTATGATATAAATAAACGCCTGTCAATCTAGACATCGTAATGTCATTTATTTTTTAGGTTATTCGTTCATTACTTCAATGATTGAAGCACAATTTTATTCAAAATTATATTATTCAGTGGTTACTTTGTTGAATTCAATACTTTTAATGCCTTTGAGTATCTACCAACCTTTTAAGTGATAAATCCGAAAGAAAAGTGTGATAATTTATTTTACGTCACACCTTGCCATAATGTGAGTTTTACCGCACGCTACGCGTACAGTAAAATTCGCACTATGGCCAGGTGGAGACGTAAATTTGTGTACTCACTACGGGCAGTAAAAAAGAAAGCCCTCTATCGCATATTTACTACCCTCGCCTGCGGCTCGGGTTACAAATACCTGCGATTTCGGGCTTTCTTTCTTTTACAGTCCTTGGTAAGTAATGTACTATGAAAAGATTTTGTTTATACGATAAGATAAGTATTGATGAATTCACTATAGTGTCATTATGACAATGTTCTAATTTCAATTCGATAAAAGTGAAACACAGAAACCTATTATATTGGGACAGCGTATTGATGACGATATTCCGATCTCTAATCACTTTTTGTCCATAAACAGAATCGAAAATCTCCTTGCATCCTGTATACGGCAGGCACATTTCACCGCCGACAGAGACGGCGCTAGACAGAAGAAGGAGACAGCTGATGAGAACGTTCCAAGTATACGACGAAGAACGGACACCATTGCCCATTGATGAATACAGGTAAGGTAAATACTAAATGACTGTTTAAGGCGTCAGACACACTTAATTCAGCCCAGATATCAGCGAAATTCAGTCGACCATAGACAAAATCAGCCGGAAGACGGAAAATAGTCTATGGGTTCTGGATTTTTGTTTGGAGCCCATAGACAATTTTCTGCCTTTCGACTGAATTTTGCCCATGGTCGCCTGAGATCTGTTTTGAATTCCGCTAAGTGAGTTGCGCCTTTGAGTGAAAGGTATAAAAATAATGCGGTTGGTGCTGTAGAAGTGATTAAGTGCCTTATGTGTTAAATTATAAGGAATATTTTTGATTATGAGCCTAACCATTATGACGCGTATTGTGAATCTTTGTCTTTTGCACTAACCTAAGTAGGACTATCAAAGTGTGACGTTTCTGTTCTCTTACAACATTTGACGTCAAGAAACGAAACCGAAAGTGAATGTTACGTAGCAAAACATACCTATCTTTGCGGTTGATACATGAACTACCTGTATGTAGCGAAAATTATCTACGTGCATAGGTAACTTTGTGTTGAGCGTCTTATAACAAAGTTACTACTGCTGTTTGCAGCAGCACTGTCGCTGAACGATTGGCTTGCAATTTGTTTTTAAGAACCGGTAAATTAATTTTGTGGATGGTGTTATACGTCAGCTGAACAAAAGTGAACGCGTTTACGTCAGAGCAGCTGATCGGACCAATTTCACTAGTTTCTCTTCGCCGTAAGGAGGTTACGGTGTCAGCTCGAACGGGATTGGGGTCGCACGGCCGTTCTCTTTTGACGTTTTGGCGCGAAACTTTGGCGGGAAAGCGTTTAACTGTCAAATTGGAACGTCACTTCTTGGTTTAGTTTTTATCTTTCCGTTTTAGCACGAGTACTTTCAAATGTAAATGTAAGCGTTAATTAGGTGAGTATTTATTATGCAGACTTTGTTATAGGAAAACTTGAGCTGGAGTTTTTCTTTATTTCAGATGGATTTTAAGACGGGTAAGAAATACAGTTCATAGGCTACTTGAAATAAAGCAGTCAAAAAAGTGACTTAAAAATGTCAAATCTTCATCACACTTGTAAAGATTGTCAGAACTTAACGGACGACTTGGTGCAGAACTGCAGATGGCCCTTAGTGAGCTAAAAAGCCACTTTTTGAGCAACTGTAAAATAATAAATATTAATGCTAATTACCTTCCACGTGTTAAGAATAATCTTAACATGTGTACTGTGTGTTATATCCAATCAATGTTTTTTATACTAAGTAAATATTTTTTTATATTAAAAGTTGATCCACGTGTTGAATGTGATAAACAACTAGACGTATCTTAACTGTGGGAATATGGCCGAAGCAAAATTGCCCTGTGATGTCACTATAAGATCGTCAAGTCGGTACCGAATGAACCAGTTTACCTAGTAATTGTGCATTATGGCAGGACTCCTGTTCCCGTAACCCCGATCCGCGCCCCCGATTCAGCCGGCGGCCCACTTGCCCGACCCCGTTTGCGGGCTCGCGGCCCGTGACCTTCTCTAGGTCACCCCGATCGGAGATCTCTGCGATTGACCTTGACTCGTCACATGCGTTAGTCGTATTTTGGTGTCATATTGAGATGTTGAGACGCATTAACATGGTTTATCTGATTTTGAATAGTCACGCGTGGTTATCGAAGTATCGATGTAGATGAAAAATTTGAAATTTGGATTGCATCTACAAATATGTATGTATTTGGATTGCATTACATAATAATGTAGGTACATAGGTCTGCGGCCCCCTTATTCGCCCTTAATACACTTTTGTATCCATAATTATTATTTTGATGACTTATGATAAATTCTGACTTAAGTTATGATCAACAAATCAATAAGCAGATCGTTGCAAGTAGGTACACCACTTGCGAGGCCATGCCAGACCAGGAGTTCCAAAACAGTGGAGCCCACCCTCCTAGGAGTCTGGCGTTGCAACAAGCGGACGTAAAATTCCTTTCTGATAAAATGAAAGGGAGCATTCAAATACACTTTTTCCTGTCCTGCTGGACCTGCCAATTTTTTTTTTTGCAAGAGTGAGTTGCCAATACTTTCTCTCTAACTGAAATATGCCTACCGATCTTGCAATACTAACTTTAAAGTTTCACTCAAACATTCGCTGCAACAGTTAGATAGCTGCTGCTGCTGACGATTTTGATGTAGTTTTACCCGTCACAAAGCGATAGTATTCATGAAATTAAAAGTAAGTTAGTAGGTCCTTTTACTTTCAACCGCCGAATCTAGAGCTAAATAAATACGTCACCTCACCTTGTTCACTCTCCAACTTTTGAAATTTTGTTTTAGTCAGGGTAACAGTGGTTATAATTGACTGACTATAAAGCTACAATAATACTACACCTATATTTTTTATATCATTCCACAAAACATATCATCAAACCACAAAACATAAGGATGTCCGCAACTAAGGCAAAATCCCACACTGTGCGGGCTAACGATATTTTCAAAAAAATATGGGCATAAGCTGTATTTAATTAAAAATAGTTCTCATATACAACATCTGAAATAAATCAAAATACGAGGTTCTTCAAAAAAGGAGGTTATAGGTTCTTAAAGGGTAGGCAAGGCGAGTAGGCTCCATAGGCTACGGTAACTGCTTACCACAAGGCGGGCCGTATGCTTGTTTGCCACCGTCGTGGTAAAAAAGACGAATATTTTAATTCTAGACGTATGCGTTTTGATTAATTTAGTTACAATTAAATTAACAGTCGATATTAATCGACATAATTTTTTGTCCATTAATCAATTCCAGTAATATTAAGAACAAAGTACGTATGTACAAGATGAAATAAAAATCGTGGAATAAAATAAAACCTGAAGCTATTTCTGATTTTGAACAACTTTTACTAATCGAAAATGAAAATAAAGATAAAGATGGAGATGTACAATGGACATTAAAAAATTGAAAGTGGAAATGGAAATTGGAAAATGAAAATAAAAATCCAAGTCAATGATTATGATGAGTCATCATAATCATTGACTTGGATTTTTATTTTCATTTTCCAATGTCATCATTGATGACATACCTAGTGACTAATACTAAACTCGAAACAATTAAGTTACTCAACGGAGGCCTGAGGTTTTTAAAAGTGCAGTAAAGTTATAACTTATCATTTATCAAGTACCTACCTATGATAGTGGTAATAAAAAGAAAAGGTTACAATCATCCCTGAAACAGGTTCCGGCTCAGGGAATTTCAATCCGTCATACCTTTTTTTCATTTCAACGTTTCTTAGGAAAGAAAAAGAACCCAAAGGTTTTAACGGATCAGGAACGCCTGATCATAACTAATTGCATAATGTATTTAATACGTAAAATGCTGCGGTATCCATTTCGTAGGCGTTTTATGTTGGTCTACCTGTAAATAATTATTTATATTTTAAATAATATAAGTAATCGTATAATGTATTTAATACGTAAAATGCTGTTGTATCCATTTCGTGGGCGTTTTATGTTCGTCTACCTATAAATAATTATTTTTTCTCAAACATGCAATGAAATATTGATGTTATGTTCCTTATAATAGGCTGCAAAGTATCACGTTTCAGGTGCGGCTACACGAGAGGTCGATAATGGAATTTTATACAAATTTGGAGGCCTAGGCCGGCAAGTGCCTCTTTTTTAATTTCCATTGCACATATATTTGTGGCACAGGATCATGGCATTCAGCCATTTAAGGCTATAAGCGATATTTACTTTTTGGTTCGTTTGACATTCTGCCACTACTTACGCCTGCTAAAAAAAACAATAAACAATATGATATATTTTAAAATTTCGTTTATATATAAAATCGACATGAAAAGAACAAATAACACATTATTAACAAATTCCTATAATTTTAAATTGTAAAGATGGAGGCAGATTAAAAACGGATATTAGACATTGCAATTTGTAGGGCCCAATCTGTTGTGTACCCTGCCTCTCCCTAACCCTACTTCAGCTCCCTAAGGGACCTCTTATTACACCTCCCAACCTGACAGATTGGGCCCTACAACTTGTTATGTCTAATACCAGTTATAGGAACAGATGATTTTGTTTTTTTTTTTCGTGAAAGGTTGGTTATGATGCTAAAATTCAGCAGCAAAAGGGCTATACACACGAGCTGAAATTAAGAATTAGAATCTATAGTTACGAAATAAATTCGGAGGGTTCTGATTCTTATGAATATTTTCTATAATAATGCATAAACAGAGACCATAGACAATATTTGTAACGTTCTGAATTTATTCAGTCACCATGTACATTTTTCTTCTTAATTTTAACTCGTGTAGAATGGCCTTAAGTGCAACCTCTCGAACAGCACAGATACTGTGAAAAAAAAGTATTTTAGTGGGAAAATTTTAAAAACATTCTCAATATTTTATTAGGTTGCGTATATTATTGTGAATTATAATGTAGATTTGTTTTATTCTATAACAATTTGGCTATAGGTACAATAAAAGTGAATTAGGTCTAGATGTTGTTCAAATGCAAGTGAAAATTATACTTAAATGGCCGACGTACGTAATAGTTATAAATTTTTAAAAGCCGTTCAGTGACAATGAAATGCAGTCAGAATTTAGCAATCCAGACTTCATAACGTAATGTTTTTACGCATATTTGTGATTACGTGGTAAGTAATGTTTTTGTTGTAGTTTGTTGATAGGATAATTCATTCATAACAAGATGAACATATACTTAGTCGTAATAGTGGGAAAGTTGGTTGTTTTCTAGAAATTAATGCAAATTTTGGTTGTACGTTTGTGGCTTATTGAACTTAAATAGTGTATCATTTTAGATAAAAACCTAAGTACGAAGGTGTTTGAAGTACATACAACATACATTATATTATTAATACAAGTTTACGAGTACAGGATTGCCTCACCTATATCCGAAAAAAAAAATGGATAAGTTTCTTATTTATTTCATTGCATGTTTGAGAAAAGCACTATACATACCTCGGCGTGAAAAGGGGTTGCCAGCCTCGTGACTATCCCATGTCTTTATGTACTTGGCCGGCAACCCCCTACTTCCCGGCCTCTGTAGTAAATGTAGTAATGTACTAATATTGTAAGTAATTAATAAGTATCCGAATATCAATCTGTCAACCGGAGTGAATTTTAAACGTAGGTCATGAATGTCATGCATGATTATAACAGAGTTTTTCCATTAGTGTTGACAATGTTACGTTGTTAAAAAAACTCCCTATCCTCTTATTATGCTATTTTGACGTGATAACGTCTTTAAAATCGTTTTAGTCGGGTGACATGTTCAGAAACTTGTGTCACACCAAAACCTCACGAGCGCGATCGCAGGTATAACGAGAGAGAGACGGACCGATCTCCCGTCTCATCTCGAGCGCTGCCAGTCATTCCGTGAAACTTGTCACGCGGAATCCTCACGAGCGGAGGCTGGCATAGCGTTCGAGTGAGTGGACCGATCTTCCGTCTCTCTCACTCTAGCGGCATACAAATGAATGGAGATTTTTATTAGTTTTATTGACGTTTAAACTCAAGCTATAGCTACAACACATTACCTATATCATAATTCATTCAGATAGACAAAACTACGAGAGTGTCACACATGCTGAACCTCAAACGGTATTTACAGTCTATTCTAAACAGAGTTGAGAATTAAAAAACATTAAGATAAACACAGTATTTCACTACATTAATACAAGCTTATAATAAATTTAATGTGAATGTGTGTGTGTAAATAACTCTCTAAACTTAAACTTTTCCTTTACCTGGTTAATATCATTTCTGGTTTCCATTCCAATCTGATCCATGTTCATGACGTCAAATGGATTTTATCGACGCACATTCCAGCTTTTGAAGTGTAAAAAAAGTGGTATTATTGAGATTCAAATGTCTAAGTTAATATGACACGGGCGCAAACGCACACGGAGGACTTAAGACTGTCGGAATAAATCAAGCAAAACAAAAAAACATCATTGGCCCTTTTCACAGGCCGATCCGACCGACTCGTTGCTTCATTCGGATAAAGCGGGCGGACCTCCTCAGGGACCTCTTATTTAGATAATATTCATTAATTACTATAAGGAAATTGCACGTCAAATACAGCTTGGAAATATGGATAATATATGCAGAGAAAAAAAATTGGTTGTTTGTAAAGTAGGTTTACGATCGAGATGTTTACGTGATAACGTCTTATTGGTGATATAAGTTTTTGGGAAGTAAGGAATTAATGAAGATAACAATTTTTTCAAATTTTAAATTACATCTATCGTTTTATTCACACTTTTGATGATAAATTTCGGGTGTAAAATGACAAGTTTACGATTTTAATTCGATATTCTAATCATTCACACGACGCGACGCGCTCCTTTATCTATTTTTTCCGTATTATAATTATTTAGGGTATGAGTCCAACTATGTTTTTATTTAACACTACCACAATTCATTTTTATCATAACATAACCTCTAAATTTCGTTTGTTTACACGTGTCTTTTTTCCATCTTTCATTACTTTTACAAGTTTATTCAAGAATGTTAATTGTTAGTAAGTAGGCTATTTTATTCACCTTTTTTTGTTGCAATTGTTGTAACACTTCACTTGCACTTCACATTTTGTTTCACTGTTAAACATTCAACGAAAACTTAACCGCACGAGAAAATCTCCATTCATTTGTATGCCGCTAGAGTGAGAGAGACGGAAGATCGGTCCACTCACTCGAACGCTATGCCAGCCTCCGCTCGTGAGGATTCCGCGTGACAAGTTTCACGGAATGACTGGCAGCGCTCGAGATGAGACGGGAGATCGGTCCGTCTCTCTCTCGTTATACCTGCGATCGCGCTCGTGAGGTTTTGGTGTGACACAAGTTTCTGAACATGTCACCCGACTAAAACGATTTTAAAGACGTTATCACGTCAAAATAGCATAATAAGAGGATAGGGAGTTTTTTTAACAACGTAACATTGTCAACACTAATGGAAAAACTCTGTTATAATCATGCATGACATTCATGACCTACGTTTAAAATTCACTCCGGTTGACAGATTGATATTCGGATACTTATTAATTACTTACAATATTAGTACATTACTACATTTACTACAGAGGCCGGGAAGTAGGGGGTTGCCGGCCAAGTACATAAAGACATGGGATAGTCACGAGGCTGGCAACCCCTTTTCACGCCGAGGTATGTATAGTGCTTTTCTCAAACATGCAATGAAATAAATAAGAAACTTATCCATTTTTTTTTTCGGATATAGGTGAGGCAATCCTGTACTCGTAAACTTGTATTAATAATATAATGTATGTTGTATGTACTTCAAACACCTTCGTACTTAGGTTTTTATCTAAAATGATACACTATTTAAGTTCAATAAGCCACAAACGTACAACCAAAATTTGCATTAATTTCTAGAAAACAACCAACTTTCCCACTATTACGACTAAGTATATGTTCATCTTGTTATGAATGAATTATCCTATCAACAAACTACAACAAAAACATTACTTACCACGTAATCACAAATATGCGTTGATGATAAATTTCGGGTGTAAAATGACAAGTTTACGATTTTAATTCGATATTCTAATCATTCACACGACGCGACGCGCTCCTTTATCTATTTTTTCCGTATTATAATTATTTAGGGTATGAGTCCAACTATGTTTTTATTTAACACTACCACAATTCATTTTTATCATAACATAACCTCTAAATTTCGTTTGTTTACACGTGTCTTTTTTCCATCTTTCATTACTTTTACAAGTTTATTCAAGAATGTTAATTGTTAGTAAGTAGGCTATTTTATTCACCTTTTTTTGTTGCAATTGTTGTAACACTTCACTTGCACTTCACATTTTGTTTCACTGTTAAACATTCAACGAAAACTTAACCGCACGAGAAAATCTCCATTCATTTGTATGCCGCTAGAGTGAGAGAGACGGAAGATCGGTCCACTCACTCGAACGCTATGCCAGCCTCCGCTCGTGAGGATTCCGCGTGACAAGTTTCACGGAATGACTGGCAGCGCTCGAGATGAGACGGGAGATCGGTCCGTCTCTCTCTCGTTATACCTGCGATCGCGCTCGTGAGGTTTTGGTGTGACACAAGTTTCTGAACATGTCACCCGACTAAAACGATTTTAAAGACGTTATCACGTCAAAATAGCATAATAAGAGGATAGGGAGTTTTTTTAACAACGTAACATTGTCAACACTAATGGAAAAACTCTGTTATAATCATGCATGACATTCATGACCTACGTTTAAAATTCACTCCGGTTGACAGATTGATATTCGGATACTTATTAATTACTTACAATATTAGTACATTACTACATTTACTACAGAGGCCGGGAAGTAGGGGGTTGCCGGCCAAGTACATAAAGACATGGGATAGTCACGAGGCTGGCAACCCCTTTTCACGCCGAGGTATGTATAGTGCTTTTCTCAAACATGCAATGAAATAAATAAGAAACTTATCCATTTTTTTTTTCGGATATAGGTGAGGCAATCCTGTACTCGTAAACTTGTATTAATAATATAATGTATGTTGTATGTACTTCAAACACCTTCGTACTTAGGTTTTTATCTAAAATGATACACTATTTAAGTTCAATAAGCCACAAACGTACAACCAAAATTTGCATTAATTTCTAGAAAACAACCAACTTTCCCACTATTACGACTAAGTATATGTTCATCTTGTTATGAATGAATTATCCTATCAACAAACTACAACAAAAACATTACTTACCACGTAATCACAAATATGCGTAAAAACATTACGTTATGAAGTCTGGATTGCTAAATTCTGACTGCATTTCATTGTCACTGAACGGCTTTTAAAAATTTATAACTATTACGTACGTCGGCCATTTAAGTATAATTTTCACTTGCATTTGAACAACATCTAGACCTAATTCACTTTTATTGTACCTATAGCCAAATTGTTATAGAATAAAACAAATCTACATTATAATTCACAATAATATACGCAACCTAATAAAATATTGAGAATGTTTTTAAAATTTTCCCACTAAAATACTTTTTTTTCACAGTATCTGTGCTGTTCGAGAGGTTGCACTTAAGGCCATTCTACACGAGTTAAAATTAAGAAGAAAAATGTACATGGTGACTGAATAAATTCAGAACGTTACAAATATTGTCTATGGTCTCTGTTTATGCATTATTATAGAAAATATTCATAAGAATCAGAACCCTCCGAATTTATTTCGTAACTATAGATTCTAATTCTTAATTTCAGCTCGTGTGTATAGCCCTTTTGCTGCTGAATTTTAGCATCATAACCAACCTTTCACGAAAAAAAAAACAAAATCATCTGTTCCTATAACTGGTATTAGACATAACAAGTTGTAGGGCCCAATCTGTCAGGTTGGGAGGTGTAATAAGAGGTCCCTTAGGGAGCTGAAGTAGGGTTAGGGAGAGGCAGGGTACACAACAGATTGGGCCCTACAAATTGCAATGTCTAATATCCGTTTTTAATCTGCCTCCATCTTTACAATTTAAAATTATAGGAATTTGTTAATAATGTGTTATTTGTTCTTTTCATGTCGATTTTATATATAAACGAAATTTTAAAATATATCATATTGTTTATTGTTTTTTTTAGCAGGCGTAAGTAGTGGCAGAATGTCAAACGAACCAAAAAGTAAATATCGCTTATAGCCTTAAATGGCTGAATGCCATGATCCTGTGCCACAAATATATGTGCAATGGAAATTAAAAAAGAGGCACTTGCCGGCCTAGGCCTCCAAATTTGTATAAAATTCCATTATCGACCTCTCGTGTAGCCGCACCTGAAACGTGATACTTTGCAGCCTATTATAAGGAACATAACATCAATATTTCATTGCATGTTTGAGAAAAAATAATTATTTATAGGTAGACGAACATAAAACGCCCACGAAATGGATACAACAGCATTTTACGTATTAAATACATTATACGATTACTTATATTATTTAAAATATAAATAATTATTTACAGGTAGACCAACATAAAACGCCTACGAAATGGATACCGCAGCATTTTACGTATTAAATACATTATGCAATTAGTTATGATCAGGCGTTCCTGATCCGTTAAAACCTTTGGGTTCTTTTTCTTTCCTAAGAAACGTTGAAATGAAAAAAAGGTATGACGGATTGAAATTCCCTGAGCCGGAACCTGTTTCAGGGATGATTGTAACCTTTTCTTTTTATTACCACTATCATAGGTAGGTACTTGATAAATGATAAGTTATAACTTTACTGCACTTTTAAAAACCTCAGGCCTCCGTTGAGTAACTTAATTGTTTCGAGTTTAGTATTAGTCACTAGGTATGTCATCATCATCAGATATCATCAGATATCATTGTAAATAAAAATATACAAATTTTTGACTTATTTTTTTTTTTTTACTATTATTGAAAAGTATGTAGGATTTTTGCATATATTATCTATAAATATCCCATAAGAACGAATAATAAAAAAATCGGGCTATTATAAATTAATGTTTGACGCAACCGTATCTTTACTGTACTACCTGTAATTGTCACTTTTAGTTTTATTAAATAGCCACTAGAATCATGAAATTTGGCAAGTAGCTAGGACTGACAACATAAGTAAAAGAAAAAGTTCGAAAATCGTTTATGTGTTGTTCTATCATTAAAAAAATTGCGTAAAAAAGTTACATACCTACAGCAATGTTCGATGATATATAGTTAAAATAGTGTGATGTAAGGAACCCTCAGGGTGCGAGTCAGACTCGCACTAGGCCGGTTTTTTTTGTATTACAAAGTATCAAAACGGTAGCCACCTTAGATGACGTTATAAAATACTTACATTCATGTGTCCTTGACGAATATTCGCTGGTCAATGGCCCATTGACTCTCCTATGACATTATCAACCTGGCGCCTAGCGTTTTGGGCGTAATTTGGGTGTAATACACATCTACTAATATTGACATCTGTACCCGGACGGTAAGTACTACCCTCTACGGTCACTTGGGGCGGTCACAGGTAGGAACGTATCCTTCCCATATGTGCCCGCCGGGAACAGTTGGGAAGAAAACTATTCCCATCTCTCCCCGGTGAGCACAGATAGGTCGGGATCGTTCCCACTAGAATTTTATTTTATTTTTCCCATCAGGCGGACGGACCGTATGCTTGTTTGCCACCGTCGTGGTACAAAAAATAAAATAAAAATGTTTTACTTGTATTTTATGTATTATTAATTTGTTTATAGAGCAAGTTGACATATTTATTGTATTTTTTTTTAATAAATATAAAATCCGAAAGAGTGTATTTAATAAGTACCTAAATATATGATACAAATAACTTCGGGACCTTCTGGTTGCCTACCATAGTCATTCTCACTACATACTCGTATTTATTGAATGCCTGTATCTTAACGGTTAAAACTAATGGAGTTAGAGCTGGCCACGTCAGATATGCCAGAATAATTAGAGCAACATAATCCGTCTGGTTAGATTGCTATAGTATCCTATTTGCTAGATTCGGGCATCAGGCAGCTTTTAATGGGTGGAGGTCAGAGTGACAGACTAGCAAAAATGTTGAATTGGAAAATAGTAATACCGAAATTGGTAAAAACTGCCGAAGTTGTCTCAGTTATAAAGGACTGGGTCTATATTTTAACATTAGAACAAAAAACATTGCGTATTATTTTGCGTGTTCCCACGGAATAGTAAAATAATAATAATGTTATTTTAATTTTATTTATAATTTTGTTTTTGTGATCACTGTCAGCATTGTAATTTAAATTTTATTTGTGTATTGTTTCAATTTTAATTTATTTATTATTTTAATTTTATTTATAATTTTTTATTCGAATTGTCATATGGTCCACTATGTTGTCTGCAATAAATGTTGTTTTTTTATTTTTATAATTACGGAAACAAAAACAGTAGGCACTACTTTCCCCAACAGAAACTTTTGACAATAATATAATCTAATTATTTATATAATTTTTCATAATATTGCATCAAACTCAGAACTCTAGGATTGGTTCTCTTGAAGTGGTTTGCATTCTTTGACCTCCACCACTTTACAGCTGCCAGATGTCCAGATCTAAAAATAAGCATAGTATAGCAAACGGAGTAAAAGGGTTTTGTTGCTCTCATTATTGTGACATATCTGACTTGGCTACCTCTCCGTCTATAAGCTAGTTTTTCCCAACGCGCTAGGACAAAATTGCATTGCCCTAGGACAAACTAGTTTAGCCGGCTAAATAGTCGGTGGTGTACACGACAACAAAGGGCATTATACGAATTTTAGTGATGATGGCAACCCCTTTTGCATAGTGAGACCTTAGGACTAATAGGCCACTTTAGGAAGGGAAGCCCTCTAAATTTATGGTAAATTTATGGCGGTGGGGGTAAAAAGAGGGGAGGTTTATTTGCGAGTCACATAGATTGAAAACTATAAGTCTTAGCAACATACATCAAAGGCACGTGTTGTAGAGAATTTCATGAAGAATATATTTTTCATTGATAATTTTGTAGTAACTTCAACCGTTTCTATAATAATTTTAAACAAAAAAGAACCGACTTCACTTAGCCTCCACGTTTCCAAAAGCAAATGCTCGAGCTGCTGTAAAAAATACTCAAATTACTATAGGTGTGCCTATAGAGTTCCCTCGATTTCTCCAGGATCCCATCATCAGATCCTGACCTGGTTACAATGGGACCAACTGTGAAGTATACTCTTTCAAACAAAAAAAGAATTTTCCAAATCGGTCCAGCCGTCTTCGAATAATCGGTGAACATACATAAAAAAAGAACAAAAAAAAAGCAAATCAAAGATCCCGACGATTTAATAACCTTCTCCTTCGAAATCTTGAAGTCGGTTGAAAAACACGAAAGACTGCAAATTGCGGCACAAAAGTCCCTACTTTTGTGGGAAGTGGGGGAAACACCCACTAGACGACCTGTTTCGACTTCTATTTTATTTCTAACTGGTGTTTTAATATGGAATTTAGGCAGCCCTTATATTCATTTATAAATCTTTGTTTTATGCTAAAATAATTTTCTTTGATATTTTTACTTGAAAATATGTAAAACTAATATCAGAAATGATTTAGGCGTGCTCTTTTTATACGAAAATTATACCAAAGTCAACTATATTAGCCAAACCTTTTCTTTTTCATGAATTTTTAGGTGCTCCTCCCACCACTTAAAAAATTGCATCAAAAATTTGATGTGCTCCCCTTCTTAAATTAATCTTAGAGCCAAAAGGACCAACTGTGCAAAAGGAAATTCCATCATCATCATTTTTCGTATAATTAAGTTTACACCATGGACTAAAAGACGACTTCTATCGTTGCAGTGAAGTTTACAAAGCTTGCGATGGTCACTCAACTCCGACGATTGTGTCAATAATTGTACCTACCTACAGGCAATGTACTACTCTCGCTATGTTTCTTAATTTACTTGTATTTATTTTAATCTCTCTCTCTCTCTCTCCGCCTAGCCTTATCCCATCATTTGGGGTCGGCTCTCCTAGTCCTTCTTCGCCAGGACGCTCTGTCCCGGGTTGTCTCAGATGTGACATTTGCATCCTTCATGTCCTTATTTATGGTGGCTATCCATGTATTGTATTTATTTTAATAAGGTTGCCTAAATTAATTTCATTTTCTTTTCCAGACATAATGCAATATTTTGCCACATTGCCAGGAATAATGCTAGTGGCATTTATGACAGAGATCCACGGACGCAAACCTGCCTTCATGCTGCTGTTTTCTATCTCTCTGCTGTCTTCCATCCTGAGTTACGTCCATTATCAACAACCTTGGGCTATGATTGGAAGTGTTTTAGTAGCCACACTGAACGGAGGAGTTGTTACAATAAACGCTTTGTCTATTTGTGAATATTGTAGCCCAAAACATAGGTTCGCATGGTTTGTGGCTAATTATTTAGTGTTTTTTGTTTGTACTCAAGTTTTTAACCGGAATTTTTTTATGAGTTCATATTTGCCACCCGTTAAGGCTTTGATAGCGCTAGCGGGTCTAGTGTCGGTGTATTGGTGGCCGGAGTCCCCGTACTGGTTGGCTAACCAAGGCCGAGGCGAGGAAGGTCGAACAGCGTTGTTGTGGTTGCGGGGGGAGGGCGAGGCGGCGCGCGAGGAGCTTCGCGCCCTCGAGACAGCGCGCCGGCGCCCCTCACCAAAACTGTTCTGGTTAGGTCTCCTGATAGCCATCCTAGCTATCACTGTAGCTCTAAGTTGTGGAATTATAACATTTAGCTTATTGGCAATTACATACTCTTACAACGACAAAATAATGTCATACATGAATGTCATAGAGTGGTGTAAAATAGGTGGTAATTTAATAATTTCGTTGCTATTAGTTCTTGTCTCGTACATAGTTAAACGTAAAGTCGTTTATCTCGGTGCTGTGATTATACCTTTGGCTCTTGCCTACATTTTTCGCTATGGGCATATATTGCAGGAGAAAATAATTACGCTCTTTGTATTGCAGCAATTATTTGCGAAATTCTGCTATCCGGAAATTTGCAGTTTACTGTCGTGTTTTCTGTTGAAGCCATTCCTCAAAAATACTACACATATATATCGTGTGTTTGTATGATCTACCGTAACATAGCATTTTTTGTATCTTCCTTCTTTATTTTACCATTATTTGGAGAATCTTTAACTGTTTTATTGGTGTATGGGGCCCTAGCACTGGTCGCGGCGTTGTTGATATATTGGTTGGCACTAGAAACACGAGGCAAAAACTTATTAGAGATAGAGAAGTTATATTTGGCCCGACTATTTCACGAAAATCCTGAACATAATGAAACTGTACCGCAAAATGTTTCTAGATTGTAGTTTTCAAGTCGATGTTCATAATATAGAAGTTGATGATTTTACGGTAAATGACTGCGGTGGATCATACAGCTGCTATTTAAAATATGTAAAATTTGACATATAACTTCCAAACTTAAGTACCTTTTAGCATTAAAAAGCCATGGCTATCAAGTACTCCTAAACCTAGTCAATCGTAATTTTAATACTTACCAGGAGACTGACCGCGAGCATATACTTATGATGTGCCAAGAGTAATTAATTGTTAAGAGATACCTTAACTGATAAACTCTCGCGGGCGCAGTATTGGAACTCAAAGGAGGTAAATTTAATAAAAGGTATTTCTTGGATTATTTCCTACAGAGCATCTATGACATAACTACCTAGATCATAATTAAGTATAGTAAGATCTAGATATCTGCACGTAAAGTCACCGACATTAATTGTTGAGCCCTTTACGGTGCAAGCTATTTTCTTACTTACTCTTTGAAATTTAAGTGAACCCTAAATAGGTCAACAATTAAAGTCTGTGACCGTACCTAGTTGTAGTTGTCGTATTTTAGTTCACGTGCGTATTTTTGTTTATATACCTGATTCACATAAATGAAACTAGACTTAAGTTTCATGTTTTGTGGAGCACACATACCTATATGTCTGATACAAGGTGATTCAGTAGACGTGAACAGGATTTACCCTGCGGATTCAGTTAATAATAACATATTGTTTGATACCAATGTTAGTCAAATTAACTTTTTTTATGTTAAAAACAACAAGTTTTAAAGTATTTACGACACGCATGGTCACTCCACAATTGGAATACTTTCGTCGAGTACTGACAATCTTCTTTTTCTGTGATTTCTGTGGGGGGGGGGGGGTCATAATAATTCAGAAACGAAAAATGTTCTTCTACTTAATATATCCACATAAAATTTTACTCATGACATACCTACTCATACCAAATTTCAGTTTAACATTATTTTTCGGGGACCTCCCGTACACATGGAAGTGGAGGTGATTTTTTTTTTACTCCAACCCTAATGTGTGGAGTATCGTTGGATAGTTCTTTACACTCCCCCTCTCCGTCGGCTTCACCCCCATCCGCCGGTACTTTTAGTATGTTGTGTAAGACACCTTTACCTACAACTACACCAAAATTCGGCTACACGGATTATTTCCCCTATCAGGCAGTTAGTCGTCTTCGTTCGGTGAGCTTTCGTACCTAATCATAGTGCTGTCATAAATGTTAAACAGGTTTTATCTTTACTGATTTATTTATGTAGATTGTAGGGTGACCACGACTATAAAGAATATTTTTTTACGTAACAAAATGATAAATATAGATATAAAGGCGTTAGTGTTTCACTTAAACGCGATAGTGGATTAACTGGGTGTGTAGTATTGTCTCCAGAATCAATCTGTATACTTGTAATCAAGCTATTAACTATATTCTTCGTCAATAGAAAAATAAAATAATGTTAACAAACGCATTTACCTTCATTGCTTCGCAATCACGCTGTTTTAAAGAACAACCATGGTTTCATTGTCAGCTACACATAAACTTGTTATTTGTACTCATTTTTAGTAAAAATATTCGCTTATTACTTATATTCCAGTGAAAAATATTGTCCTTAATAATATTTTGTTGAACTGAGTAATTAATAATAATAATAATAAGCTGGATGCCCTGGATCGGAGAGTCCGTCTATTGCTCACCACAGACCGTATGCTTCACCCACGCTCCTCTGTTATGAGATTGTACATCCCACGGAAGTGTGGAGGTCGCGGCTTTTTAAACGCCAAAAATCTCCACAACCGTGAGGTGTACAATCTCAGGAATTATTTCCTTAACAACGAGTGTGGGATGCATCGTGATGTGGCGGCATTAGATAAGGGTCTCACGCCGCTCTCCTTGGCAAACGAGAACTGGCGCAAACCTGTGGTGCTAAGTACTGAGGATCGCAGGGCGGTATGGAAGAACAAGGAGCTACACGGGCGGTTCTACAGGGCCCTCACGGGACCCGACGTAGACCTGCTCGCGTCGGTGAACTGGTTACGATTCGGGGACCTCTTCGGAGAAACCGAAGGTTTTGCCTGTGCAATTGCGGACGAAGTTATCATGACGAATAACTACCGGAGATCTATCCTGAAGGACGGTACGGTCGACATTTGTCGGGCATGCCGCCGTCCCGGAGAGTCACTCAGGCATATCATCTCCGGTTGTTCTCATCTTGCTAACGGCGAGTACTTGCACAGACATAACCTCGTAGCCAGGATTATACATCAGCAACTTGCTCTCCTATACGGTCTTGTGGACCACGAAATGCCGTACTACAAGTACACACCTGCGCCAGTTCTCGAAAATGGTCGTGCCACGCTCTATTGGGATCGATCTATTATCACGGACAGGACTATTGTAGCCAATAAGCCTGATATCGTGGTAATAGATCGACCGCAACGCCGGGCCATGCTCATCGACATTACCGTCCCATGTGACGACAATCTCGTGAAGGCCGAGAAGGACAAGTCCAGCAAGTACCTAGACTTGGCTCACGAGGTAACCGCCATGTGGGAGGTTGATTCGGCGATCATTGTACTGATAGTTGTCTCTGCGAACGGTCTCATAGCGAAGAGTCTCGACCAACATCTTGAGAGACTTTCGCTACGAGGTTGTGGTTGGATATTCAGAAGGCTGTAATCTTGGACACGGCGCGCATAGTCCGAAGGTTCCTCGCTCTGCGGCCCTAACCACCGGCAGCCTGGGCCTTTCTCCGCTGCCGGCGGCACCCTAGGTTAGGTTTTTATAATGTTTTTATTGTTTTTGTATGTTTTAGATGTATTTTTATATTTTATTTTGTAAAAATATTATAAAAACTAACCTGAGACAAAAAATAAATAAAGATGATAATAATAATAATCTTTATTGACTTAAACCTAATACAAGTATAACTAATATTTGCACAGTACGCTAATAGCTTAAGATAGACTTATGCATTAGGTTTGAAACAGTTTCACCGGAACTGAGCCTCTGTCTTCCGAACTAGGCGGATGCCTGTGACTCGGAAGTCAGTGATTCCACCGAGAATATGGGTTGAGCCGAGTTGTATGCAGTTGTGCCTTATATACAAAATAAATTAAAAGGAAACTTAACTTATGAAATTATTATTATACAATAATAACACTTTTTACCTGACGTGGTTGTGTACTTGTGTGTATGTATTTACGAGTATGTGTGCGTGTGTGTAAATGTGTGTGTGTGTGTATAAGAGAGAGAGAGTGAACGTGTGTGAAAGCGTGCTAGTGAACATGACAAGTTATTAATTGGGACGTGATATGTCGTAATTGAAGTAATAGGATAGGTAGGGTGATTGTTAATTGAGCGGATTGAGAATTGGTAGCGGTAAGCCATGAGACGCATTTATTTCAGGCAAATTAGGAGGAATTGTAATAATTTAAAAAACTTCATGTTAATTAATATTTTTTTTATTGTTTTACATGTATTTTTATACCTATTTTACTTCTATAAAATGTTAAGTATAAATGACCTACAAGCATTGAAGTAGGTAGGTACCTACCATAAGGCCATTCCATGAATTCATCATGAACCAAAAAAATCTACATCCCGTTAAATAGATTTTTTTATATAACTTAATATGTATATTACAGTATGTCGGTTACAGTCTTTTTATATTTCCTGTTTATTTTGTGGTAAATAACTATATATAGTAGGTACATTATTTTAATAATTATATAAAAATAAAATTATGAATAAAATATAGAGGACTTATGCTTACAGCAAGCATTATTATTACATAGTAGTTACTGTAGTAGTGTAGTTGGAGCAGAGCCCGATTGGGGAAGTACCTTCACCTTACAGAAAACCACAGCCAAATAGCACTAGACCCTACTCATAGTGTTGTGTTCCTGCTGGTAAGTAAGGCTGCTGTTAACGATGCGCTCTTTTGGTATACCTGTAATCTGTACCTAGTTATAATATAGTTAAGTTTTTCTAGAAAATAAGTTGTTATGCAAAACTAGATCTTATTGTTTAGACTTAAGGTTCATAATTGTTTGCACCATATGTAATGCAACTCGTTGCTATGTGCCGCGAGGCAGTCCGCTGCTAGCCGCGAGCCTATTCACTTGCACTCTCGTGACATTTTTTGTAATTGTGTGTTTTTCCAAAATACATCTTCGTGCTAGAACCTTGGTTTTCTTTCATATGAACCCCATCAGTCAACAAAGTGGTCTTCAAACCGGATATATGTATCATACGCCGTACAAGATGGAAACGCGTGGAGCGAAGGCGCGGCGTGATGAACAGGAAAATAGGCTTCTAGAAGAAGAACAAACGATGTCCCAGAAGGACGAGAAGAGTGAAGCACCTGATGGTCAGGATTCCACAGCCAGGTTGGAAAGAGTTATGCCACGCCCAAGTATTCCGCAGGCATTAAGAAATACAATGGAGGGTAGCGTAAAGTCTGAATCAACCGCGGCCGGATTCCTCGAAAAAATGCTTCCGCCTGCGGCTTCGTCTGTGAGTAAAGGTTCTAGCAGCAAGGGCTCAAGAATTTCATCAGCTTCTAAGACGGCAAAAAAGAAGCTACTTTTATTAGAAGCCGCAAAACAAAAGGCTGCCATACAGATGGAGATCATCGATAAAACTCTGGATTTTCAACTAGCAGAGCTGAACGACGAGGAACAGGAGTACGGTTCACAAGTAAGTCGAAGGAGCTATTCTCGAAGTGACGTTGCAAATTGGGTGGACAACCAGAGTAACTTGGAACCGCTGGTGGACAAGCAGCAAGCCCCCGATAATGGTTTTAATATGGGTGACCTGCATCAGCGTGCGTCACAAGTGCCGCCAGAGCCCGTCGCCAGGCCAGCGCCACGCGCCGGCACGCCCGCGCCCGCGCCACTCGCGGCGCCTGCGCCGGCTGCCCCGCTGCCGCCGCCCGACGGCACCATCACGGCACTCAATAGTGCGATATAAGTTATGGCTGAAGCTGTAAAGAATATCTCCACTGCCAACGCACCGAATACCAGCCTTCTCAGTCGACTAAGCACGCCAAAAGATCTTCCTGAGTTTTCTGGCGATTATCTAGAATGGTTGCAGTTTAAACAAGCATATTACGAGTCTACTGAGATATGTAAATTCACAGATAAGGAAAACCTTTGGAGGCTTAGAAGATGTCTACGCGGCGCCGCTAAGGATGCAGTCAACGCTTTGTTCATAAGTGCCACGTCACCCGAGAAAGTCATGTCGGCGTTGGAACTACGTTATGGTAACTCTGAGTGCATCATTTCTCGCGTACTGTACGACATTAAAAAGCTACAACCTCTGCACCAAGACTACCAGAAGGATATTATTACGTTCGCGTTGAAAGTGCAGAACTACGTGGAAGCAGTACGAGCAGTTGGTCAAGAGGAGCACCTACAAGGGGTAAATATAGTTTCCATAATTTTATCCAAGCTGCCGACTGTACTAATATCGAAGTGGTCAGATTACAGCTTTAATTTAATCAAAGATGGTAAGAAACCTAGATTAATCATCATGTCTGATTTTCTTAATGAAGAGGCTGTTAAGATATCAACTACTGCAAGTACCTATATGCCTACGAAAAATGAGAGTTACAAACATAAAACCCCGGAAACTAACAACACACGATCCCATACATTATGTGTACACGGCGATAATAATGAAAAAACCGGCCAAGAGCGTGTCGGGCCACGCTCAGTGTAGGGTTCCGTAGTTTTCCGTCCGTCACAGTAAGTGTCCCCACTTAAGAGTTAATAACACCGCCATGTAGGATATGATATGATAGTTCCACGTACAGCGACATCTATCGGCAAATTAAGTAAACTATTGCGCGCGAGCTTAAAGTATGGAAGATGATTTTTATGGAATAATTCTTTATTGCGTGAACCGATTTTCACCGTTTTTACTTTATTTGAAAGCACGTCATTTCATTGTAATTTTGTAGAAATTACAGGTACAATAAACACCTGCTTATACGGTTAAATTACAAACTTAATTCAGAAATTATTATGTAATTTTTTTCAAAAACTATTCATTCTATCAAGTTCAAAATAATTTTCCTAGAAAGTTTTTATAAAGTTCTACTTTTAAGATTTTTTTCATATTTTTAAAACTTATGGTTCAAAAGTTAGAGGGGGGGGGGACGCATATTTTTTTACTTCTGGAGCGATTATTTCCGAAAATATTTACATTATCGAAAAATGATTTTAGTAAACCCCTATTCATTTTTAAATACCTATCCAACAATATATCACACGTTAGGGTTGAAATGAAAAAAAAAATCACTCCCCACTTTACGTATAGGGGAGGTACCCTAATAAAAACAAATTTTCCACTTTTAATTTTACCACTTTGTCGGCGTGATTGATATACATATTAGTACCAAATTTCAGCTTTCTAGTGCTAATGGTCACTGAGATTATCCGCGGACGGACGGACGGACGGACGGGCAGACATGGCGAAACTATAAGGGTTCCTAGTTGACTACGGAACCCTAAAAAGTGCCTATTTTGCCGCACATCTGTTCACAAATTAACAGATTGTAAACAATTTAAAAGAGCGCTGCGCAAAGTCAGGTGGCAATTTGTTAGAAAAAACGGCTTATGCTATAAATGCCTACTATCTAAACATGAACGAGACTCATGCCCCGCGCCTGCGTGCGATAAGGGAGATTGCGGCGAAGCACATCACCGTCTTCTGCACTACACGGTAAACAATATCGAGGTACCGCATAAGTCATCATCATCATCGGGCCCGTCGAGTACTCCGTCAGCTACGAGTGCGTCAGCGCAGCAGGATCCTGAGCATACATCGGTTTCTGAGACTTTGACGCATATCAAAACTTGTGATAAAAAGGTGTTACTAAAAGTCGTACCAGTGTTAGTGCAGGGACCTAACGGTGTAATAAACAGTACCGCGTTCTTGGACGATGGATCTTCCGTCTCGCTAATAAGTGCTAAACTCGCGCGACGCCTCGGTCTACGCGGTCACTCAGAGACATTGCGCGTCAACGGTGCCTTTAAAGTTAACGAACTTGTGTACAAATCGACCAAAGTGAATGTCGACCTTAAAGGTATGGACGATAAGGTTTATAATGTTAAAATGAGTTGTGTTGAAGAATTAAGTTTGCCGATTCAAACATTGTCTGTTTTAAAATTAGTTAATTACTCTCATCTGGCAGATATAAAACATAAATTGTGTACAATCGATTCGAAACCTGAATTATTGTTAGGTCAGGATAATTTACATCTTGTTATACCTTTGCAAATTAGGGAAGGGAAGTTTAATGAGCCATCGTGTACACTTACCCGCCTCGGCTGGAGCGTCCATGGAAAAGTGTGCGTGCCGCGGGCTGTCCGTCCGTCCAGGGGTTCGCGATCTGTGAATGTCCATACTAACCTGTGTATTGCAGATAGCGAGATTGAGCATGTCACCACTACAAACGAGTGCCTCCTGAGGGAAATACATGAAGATGTTAGGCGTTCGTTCCTTTTGGATTCCATGGGTGTGACAGCGCACGCGCGCCAGAATGCTGATGACGTTCGCGCCGTCGCGCAGCTGAAGCGCTCTGCCAGGCTCGTCGATGGGCGCTGGTACGTCGGCCTCCCGTGGAAGGATGAGCACCGCGTCGTGCCCGACTCCCGCCCAAACGCGCTTACCAGGATGAAGGGTATCGAGCGCAAAATGGGTAAGGATCCAGGATTCGCTGAAAGGTACCGTGAACGGGTCAATCATTTATTAGTAAATGATTACGCCAGGGAACTGATGAACACGGAAGTCACGCCGAAGACTTACTACTTACCTCATTTCGGCGTGGACAATCCGAATAAGCAAAAGCTTCGTCTGGTCTTCGATGCTGCCAGTCAGGTAAGCGGTAGCTCCCTCAATGATTATTTACTCACAGGACCTGACCTTTTGTCATCACTTTTAGGTATAATGCTGCGCTTTCGGGAACATAAAATTGCAGTAACAGGTGACATTAAGGACATGTTCCTGAGGGTTAAAATCCAGGAAGAAGACCAGGACGCGCTGAGGTTTCTGTGGAGAAACCACCCCACTGAAAACATGAAGACGTACGCGATGACGTCACTTATTTTTGGTGCAAATTGCGCTCCATTCATCGCGCAATTTGTTAAAAATAAAAACGCTCGGCGGTTCGAAAAATCATTTCCCGCCGCCGTCGATGCCATTGTCAACTCGCACTACATGGACGACTATATTGGAAGCCTACCCGACGAGACCACGGCGATCGAAATGGTAAGGAACGTTAGTGATATCCACAGGGCGGGCGGCTTTGAGATTAGAAACTGGACGAGTAACAGCGTCGCGGTTTTAAACAGCGTACCAAAGGAGACCTTAGGTACTGCTGCTGTAAGGTTCAAAGTCGGCCAGCAACATGAGAGCGAGCGTACCTTGGGTCTCATTTGGTACCCGGCTGATGACAAGTTAGGTTTCGATCTGTCATTAAAACGCATACCGATCGACGTGCTCAAAGGTGAGAATAGGCCTACTAAACGGTTAATGCTAAGAGTAATAATGTCAATATTTGATGTACTACCAAGGCCTTCCCCTCCCGCACCTACCTCTCAACCCGCGGCTCCTGTGCCTACGCGCAGCGCTACGAAAGGCTACGACGGCGTAGCGGCATCTACAAGCGCTACGACCGCGTCAAGTAATACCTATTCGTATTATAGTTCGGAATTACATCTGTTTAGTGACTCATCTACTCAGGCGATGTCCGCTGTGGGCTATTGGCGCTGGAATGATAACGGTATTATTTATGTTGCATTTATCGCCAGCAAGAGCAGAGTTATGCCAGTAAAACCACTGACTATTCCGAAAGCTGAGTTACAAGCTGCATTGCTAGTTGCAAGACTAGCTAGTACAATTGAAAAGGAGCACAAACTGACGCCAATGAGGCGTTACTTCTGGTGTGATTCTTTAAACGTGATTTATCGGATTCGCAACAAAAATCGTACGTATAAAACTTTTGAAGCGAACCGCTTGGGCGAGATTGACGATCTTACCCGCGTGGACGAGTGGCGGTACATTTCTACAAAACTAAATGTTGCCGATTTAGCCACGCGGGATTCGTTCGACCTAGCCCTACAGAACGAGTGGTTCAAAGGTCCTTCTTTTTTATACGCCGACGAAAGTCTATGGCCTACAGACATCTTACCTACCGGTAATGAAGGTGAGTCGTCAGATTGCGTAGCCGTCGTCCAGGTGCGCGAAGAACCAGTTTGCTTACCTGTGCCGGACCCGCAGCGCTTCTCCTCCTGGCTTCGCCTCACTCGCGCCACAGCCACGGTGCTAAAGTTCGTTGCTAGGTGCAAAGGTCGAGCGGGCGAGATCGACTGCGATATGATGGAGCGTGCTGAGACATTGTTATTGAAACACGCTCAATACGAGTCGTTTTCGGACGACTTGGGCAGGATTAGGAAGCAAATGGCTTTGCATCGAACAAGTGGCTTATTAAAATTATCACCAGTACTGGACCAGCATGGACTACTTCGCGTGGGCGGACGCATTGACGCCGCGGCAGATGTGGCCCTGGACGTCAAGAGACCCGTGATCCTAGACGGCCGTCATCCGGTAGCTAGGCTCATCATTCGTCATTACCATATAAAAGCAGCCCATGGCAGTCAGGAGATGGTGGTCAACGATATAAAACAGAGTCACATGTGCTTACTCACCAGCAGGAACACAACACTATGAGTAGGGTCTAGTGCTATTTGGCTGTGGTTTTCTGTAAGGTGGAGGTACTTCCCCAGTCGGGCTCTGCTCCAGATTTGAGCGAGATGACATTCACTGAACGTGCCCTACCACACTAAGCGAGATGCCATTCGCAGTGCCCATACCTCTCTTTTTGGCATAGTTTAAGGACATACCCAAGTCCGGACGTAGTTTAAGGACATACCCCGGGTCCAAAACAACTCCCTTACAACGGACGCGCTCATCATGGCGTTGCGGCGAATGGCGGCACGGCGCGGCTGGCCGCGCCACCTTTACTCAGACAATGGTACTAATCTGAGGGGTGCCGATACAGAGCTGCGCCGGTCGATGGAAGCACTGGACAGAGATGTCCTAAAAGCTGAGGGAGTCAATAATAATATGGATTGGACCTTCATTCCCCCCGCCAGCCCCCATTGGGGTGGGGCGTGGGAACGATTAATACGTTCTGTAAAAACGGCCCTCAAGGTCGTCTTAAAGAACGTGCGCCAAGGGAGGAAGTGTTGACCAGCTTGATGGCTGAAATTGAAAATTCGGTCAACGGTCGTCCCTTGATGCACGTGTCAGTCGATCCAGCCGATGGTGAGTCTCTTACTCCTAATCACTTTCTTCTAGGATCATCATCGCGACTCCCTCTTGTAGGCGAGTTCGATGATTCTGATCTCACCCTAAGAAAGCAGTGGCGTAAGGCGCAGAGGCTTGCCGACATGTTCTGGCACAGGTGGCTAAGAGAAATCTTACCTAACCTTGTGCCTAGGACTAAATGGCTGGAGGAACGGAAGCCGCTAAAGGTAGGAGACCTCGTTCTAGTGGTGGATCCCAACTCGCCCCGTAATATGTGGCCGAAGGGTTTGATCACCGAGGTGATCCCGGGCAAAGACGGCCGCACCCGACTAGTAGAGGTTAGGACGGCCACCGCGACATACCGGCGTTCCGCGGCGCGCATCGTCCCTATTCCAGTAAGTTTAGAGTGCTGAAACAGCACTGGGGTGGGGAGTGTTAACGATGCGCTCTTTTGGTATACCTGTAATCTGTACCTAGTTATAATATAGTTAAGTTTTTCTAGAAAATAAGTTGTTATGCAAAACAAGATCTTATTGTTTAGACTTAAGGTTCATAATTGTTTGCACCATATGTAATGCAACTCGTTGCTATGTGCCGCGAGGCAGTCCGCTGCTAGCCGCGAGCCTATTCACTTGCACTCTCGTGACATTTTTTGTAATTGTGTGTTTTTCCAAAATACATCTTCGTGCTAGAACCTTGGTTTTCTTTCATATGAACAAAGAGCTCAAAGAGGACCCAGTGTGTTGACGACGATGATATATATAATCCACGCCGTTACCGGCGAAGGCGACTCTATAGTCAGTTGAGAGCGTGATCTCTGGCAGCTTATATTAGCATAACATGCGTTGTCGCGCGCGACTTCATGCTTCGAGTCGCTCCTGTAGGCCTAGCACATGAATGTAGCGACAGTATCTCGCGGTCGAGATAGACATCTGTCACTTTCTGATGAATACAGTTAGACAGTGACAGATGTCTATCTCGAGCGCGAGATACTGTCGCTACACTCATATGCTAGGCCTACTGAAGTATGGAGAGTCGCGCGACAATGTAAGTCATGCTAGCAAGGCAGAAATGACTTGCAAAACCGAACTTATTTTTGAACATTCGGTCGAAATTTGAATAACTGAAATACATACCACGCACTCGAATGAGTGATAAAACTTGAATTAGTTGTAGTAAGTATAATCTACTACGAAGTTACTCGCTATAGGTATATTATCCATAGGTTTTTTTTTAATATAACCGGAATTGTCAAGCCATATTGTCGGTGAAATTTTGTAGTTCTATTATTTTGAATTCTTGTATTACATGTTGAAAGTAACCTAACTAAGACAGAAATTAAATACTTGAATAAAGAAATAATAATTGGAACTGATTGTAACAACGTTAATTTATCAGGAAATAGGTAAATCACCTTCGTATGTAAACAATAAAAAAATTATGAAACAAGATTAGTATTTTCATTTTCAAACCCCAAAATCCTTTTATACTTGCTCAAGCTTCGAGGCAGGTGGCAACCAGATAGTAGCAATGGATGAGTATTTTGTCTTATTGAACAGCCAGCTATCAAAATTTGTAAATCATCTCATATTTATGCGGGATCTATATCTAGGTTTTCTATATACGTACCTACGGTCAGCCAGCTGGAATCCTAGGCCACTGCCATAACATAATGGCAGTTTATTGCCCTTGGATAGCTATTATGACAGGGTTCCACAGTTAATTTGCCTGCGAATCAAAACGGTTGTCTTTACCTACCTACGTATGTTTATTAGGCTGGTAAGCTTGACATTATGAACGCTAGACGACTAAGGGGACTAAGGGAGGAGCGGGCAGGGGGCGTGAATAATAAGTTTTTCAACACACCTGCTCGTAACGAGGTTCTTATTCCACCGCTTTTATGCTCATAATCCTAGATATTAAACACGCGTGCATTTCACAATAATTATCCAACTAGTGGAATAATTTAATAATCCGATCAAATGACGTTTGTACTCTAGTACCAAGATGTACGTACGCAGACGAATCGTTGTAATTTAGTCGGGTATTACCTTTACTTTTTTTAACTCTTTATGAGTTTACATTCTAAAAAAGTAAAAAAAAAAGTATTTATATTAAAAATATACACATTTACGATAGAATACAAATTATACAATCCTGATTGTGAATAAGAATCATTTCAACTTATTATATTACTCGTAATATACAATAAATTACGTTTTAAACACGAATTGTCTGTTTTAATATTGGCTGTTTGGCATTATACGTCCGCGCCTTTGCCTCAAGCTGCACGCACATCCAAAAAAGAAAATTGCGCGCCATTTATAAGTTAACCTCAAATCATTGTTTATTTGTTAGATTTTTCTCTTCGTGTTTTAGTAATTTAAACAAATTATATTTTCAATGAATATGAAGACAACTTTAGCGTTGATTTAACCTCTGGATATATTTCAAAATTGTGATACATACTAGTAAAATGTCATCATAAAAATCTAGTGAGCAATACGTAAGAAAAAAATGCTATAATTTATTGCACAATAAATGTGAAGTCATTAATTTTATGAAATGATTTGAAAAAGAGTTCCAGATACTCAATAACATCACAAAAAAGGTTAGTTAAATTTAATTATCTTAGGTTCGTAAGTACCTCTATCCTGTAAATATTCTGACAATTAATGTATTTATCAAAAGTTATTAATTATACTATTCTGTTATTTCCTCGCAAGTGTGTTGAAAAACGTCGTATAAAACGCGTGTGCTTGATCATTATATAAGCTCAGCTTCCTTATGCGCACTCACATACGTTCGTGCGCACAATATCGCTTCGTATGTAATGATCAACTTAGCACACTTGTATCATAATGTACTATTTCAACACACCTGCTCGTAACGAGGTTCTTATTCCACCGCTTTTATGCTCATAATCCTAGATATTAAACACGCGTGCATTTCACAATAATTATCCAACTAGTGGAATAATTAAATAATCCGATCAAGTGACGTTTATACTCTAGTACCAAGTTGTACGTACGCAGACGAATCGTTGTAATTTAGTCGGGTATTACCTTTACTTTTTTTTAAGTCTTTATGAGTTTACATTCTAAAAAAGTAAATATATTAAAAATATACACATTTACGATAGAATACAAATTATACAATCCTGATTGTGAATAAGAATAATTTCAACTTATTATATTACATATAATACGCAATAAATTACGTTTATCTACACTCATACTGTAAGTACTCTAAAATGCGTTCAAAGACCGTAGACAATGACAAGCATTACAACAAACGATTTAACTATGATAAGTTTCTTATCTGCGGCAGTAACGTAATTTTAACTATGCATGCTCAAATATTGTTAAGCAATGAGTTTCAAATTTGGAACATCGAATTTGATAACATAATGTTACCGCCATGGCCAACTCGATTGGTCCCGCGCGAGCGCCGGCACAATCGAGTAGGCCATGACGGTACAATGGCGGTCATTCTATGGTTTCCGAACAATTAATTTAATATATATAATATGAGTGTAGATAAAGCAGTGTATGCAACTGTACGTAATTAGGCCTTAAAACACTCGTGTGATCTTATTATGAAATTCGCCTGCGGCTCATTTCATAAAACCACACTCATGTTTTAAGGACCCTTATTACGTAACAGTTACATAAACTACTATTTAAACACGAATTGTCTGTTTTAATATTGGCTGTTTGGCATTATACGTCCGCGCCTTTGCCTCAAGCTGCACGCACATCCAAAAAAGAAAATTGCGCGCCATTTATTAGTTCACTTCAAATCATTGTTTATTTGTTAGATTTTTCTCGTCGTGTTTTATTAATTTAAACAAATTATATTTTCAATTAATAAGAAGACAACTTTAGCGTTAATTTAACCTCTGGATATATTTCAAAATTGTGATACATACTAGTAAAATGTCATCGTAAAAATCTAGTGAGCAATTCGTAAGAAAAAAATACTATAATTTATTGCACAATAAAAGTGAAGTGTTTAATTTTATGAAATGATTTGAAAAAGAGTTCCAGATACTCAATAACATCACAAAAAAGGTTAGTTAAATTTAATTATCTTAGGTTCGTAAGTACCTGTATCCTGTAAACATTCTGACAGTTAATATATTTATCTAAATTTATTAATTATACTATTCTGTTATATCCTCGCAAGTGTGTTGAAAAACGTCGTATGAAACCCGTGTGCTTGATCATTACATAAGCTCAGCTTCCTTATGCGCCCTCACATGCGTTCGTGCGCACAATATCGCTTCGTATGTACTATTACAATGGGCGCCCTTTCACGACTCTGCCCGCTCCTCTCCCAGTCCCAGATTATTTTGACTTTTTTGCTGGGATAAATGTTTTTTAAAGAGATATCGAGGAAATACGATACACACTTTTTTCAACTTTCGGAGCTATTATTTACGAAGATATTAGTTTTATCCAAAAACTGTTTTAGTATACCCTTATTTTTTTTAAAGACCTATCCAACGATACCCCACACAATAGGATTGGAGTAAAAAAAAATTACTCCTCCAATTCATGTGTACGGGAGGTAAATGCGCACCAGCATGCTACAAATTTTCAATGCTGAGACCATCTAATAACCAGTTGTATGGAGTGAGCACTCTACGCTTAGGTACGTAGGGTGTAAATTCAATTCACTATTCTTTCTCGCACAGCAACCTATCGAGCTTAAGCTTGCCATATTAACGATTGGCAAGAATCATTTACGTATATATTGTTCTCTTAACTAAAACCGACATCGTACAGTTACCGGCAATATTATCTTCCTACATGAAGGCCGCAAAAATATGTGACAAGCTCTTATTTGTAGGGCCATAAGAGCATGTCACATATTTTTGCGGCCTTCGTGTAGAAAGATACTATCGCCGGTGACTGTACCAAATGAAACTGAACAGGGATTTCTTTAAAAATGGCCCTAAACCCTTCTCCCTCTAACCATCTGGGCCGAAAACCCGGTGTATTCACATCTGTCAAGTGCGGCGGTCACAGGAACGAATGCTGTGCCCACCGGGAACAGATGGGAATAGAACTTCCCATTTGTGGCCGGGGGCACAGATGGGAAGGATTCGTTCCGATCTGTGACCGCCCAACGTAAACATCCAATGCTACTTAATTATTTGATTAGTTCAGTTTCCGAGTGAACCTTATGTAACCTAAGAGGAGCTAAAAAAGAAAGGTTAAAGTAGGTAAATATCGAAGTTTAACTCAATAAGTATTCAAAGGAAATGAGGCACTGCAACGTCAGTAGGTACTTACCTAGTTTGTATTTTGATGCAATTTACCATATGGAAAGCTAAAGCGCTGATGAACCACAAATGTTTTAATACGATATTTAAATCTTTACAGCAATGAAATAACATCAACGATATCCCAGTCCCGTGTTTCGGTGATTGTCGGAGCGGCGGGATGTGGCAAGTCAACCCGCGCTCCACTCGCAGTCTTACGGAGCTGCCCCGACGCGACGGTGATAGTGTCGGGCCCACGACGCGTCGCTGCTATAGAGCTCGCGAGGCGGGTCGCAGGCGAGCTTGAGGAGAAGGTTAGTAGTGATATTAAAAAAAAAACTAGTCTGCTTCGAACTAAGAACTCGCTATTCTTGAAAACGGATTCGAGTTGACCAGTATGACAAGACCACTCAACAAAACTCTTTTAGGCCTTATGATTCCTGAACCCCCTGGTTAATTCATCTCATATAAGAACTCTCTTATTATATTTATCTCTGCTACAACCCCAACAAATGTCATGAAGCTCAGAAAAAACGTTACTAAATTTATGGCGGAACAAACATTCAAAATAAAAAAGCAATCGGTAATGTACGGACATCCCAGTAGCCAGCTGACAGTTCTGTCGTGTCTGAAGCTGTCTGTAAGAGCTTCGCTTCACTGCGCTCGCTCATTCGATAATGGAACGCCTCGCAGAGCTGCATCATTCCTGTCTGTAGACGTTATTATGAGATTTATGAGACATGGAATTCGCGTGTTTTGCGGTGTTACGTAGCTGTTCCCACGCGACAGTACAAGTAAATATGCGTCGGGCTTGCGAAGCGTCTATATCCAACCATTTCATAGAGTAAGTGCGTCCTGTAACTCTGACCACCACTCATTAAAAGCTGCCAGATTCCCGGATCTAGCAATAAGGATCGTATAGCAATCTATCTAACCAGACGGGTTTTGTTGCTCTCATTATTGGTCATATCTGACGTGGCCGGCTCTTATCCTTCCTCTATAATCTCCTTCCTCTAAATTTCCGGCCTATAAGAAACTAGCACACCGTTATCTAATTTTTTTTCTAGGTGGGCGATACAGTGGGCTACCAAGTGCGTCTAGATTCGAAGCCGCCACGGCCTCCTGCTGGTTCCATACTCTATTGCACGTCTGGAGTTTTGCTTCGCAGGTTGCAGGTTAACCCTGGTACGTTCCTTCTCCGTGCAACGTATGATAGTTTAATGTAAAATAATAGTAGATATTCATATGTCGTATACGAGTAAACCTAGCTAGCGTGTTGATAAAATAAGATGCAGTAAAAAACAAAAACATAAACCTAGATAAAAATGTAAACCTAAGCTTTGTCGAAAAACCGCAAACAAATCGGACAAGCTGTTTTGGAGATAGATAAAAAGACACTTACAATCAAACAAAGTCTCTCACCGAAATGCATTTATAAGTATATACAGGGTGATTCATTAGACGTGAGCAGGCTTAACACTACGGATTCAGTTAATAACAAGCTCTTGTATGATACAATTATTAGTGTGATTAGCGCAAAAAAAACTTTTTGAGTAAAAATAAAATGTTTTAAATTATTAAGACACGCATGGTCACTCTACAATTAGAATACTTCGTCGAGTACTGATATTCTCTTATTTTCTGTGATATGTGTCAAATTGATGTCTGGTTACTTTGGAAACATCGTATCCCACTTAATTTGACAATGATTTTTTTCATAATTGAAGTGCTGTCATGATTGTTAAAGAGGTTTTATCTTTATTGATTTGTTTATGTAGGATGACCATGATTACAGAAAATAAAATTTCTACGAATCAAAAAAGTAAAAAAAAATAGAAAGGCGTTATTGTTTCACTTAAACATAATGGCGGCCGATTCATTATCGTTAACTAAGCGTGTAGGGTTGTTCCTGCTCACGTCTCCTGAATCATCCTGTATACCGTCTCCGAGCGGAACGTCGTGAGTGAAGAAAAGATGTTAATTTCATAGTAATATTCTGTTTCCCGTGTAAAATATTGAGCCTAGTGCTCTTAATATAATAATCATGATCCTGGTATTACGAAATATTTTAATTGTCAGGTCTCCACGGCTGCAGCCACGTGATCATCGACGAGGCTCACGAACGCGACGTGAACACAGACATAACGCTGCTCCTGCTGAAGCGAGCGGTGGTTCTCAATCCAGACCTGCGCGTGGTGGTCATGAGCGCCACTCTCGACGCACACGTGTTCACTAGGTAAAGTGTGTGTCAGGTCTCCACGGCTGCACAGCAGCCACGTGTCCACCGACGAGGCACGAACGCACGTGAACACAGACATAACGCTGCTCCTCAAATTCTTAAGCCAGCCAATGACCGGTATACGTGCAACGCGTACGAGTACATCTAAAAATACACCTTTATACCTTCGGATAAGGTTTAGATTCCTTTGGCCAATTATAAGATAGTCATGGCGATAAAAAGGTTGATGTGGCCTTACACAACCAGAATAACTGCGCACCTAATTAGCTACGGAGTTTTGACTCCTCGACTACGGGACTAGTATGTTTTTCTGACCGGCTCGACTTAATCTGATTCCTCTTTAACTAATAAAATGTGAGGGTCACCCCACACAAGCGTCTTCGAGCGTGACCGTCGCGCGAGCGCACGCCTAGCGACGACGCGGCGTCCACGCAACGTCGACGCGACGTTTGTCTAGCGTTGACGCCGAGTCGTTTGTCGAGCGTCGGCGTCTCACCAGCGCCGACAAGACGATGCGACGTCTTTCGAACGTTAAGTATGCCATATAATGAGGACTGATGACAGTTTAGCCCATTTCTTCCTTAATCTTAAAATTATAACTTCATTGTTCTACATTTTTCGTCTCCTACATTTTTTTGTATAAAAAATAATTTGTACCGCACGGGGTGCTGCCATTCCCATACAAATGTAATTCAAAAAAAAATTCAAAATAATTTATTTCAGACATTGGTCCATAATATTATTACAATAGATTAACATAAAAATTAAAAATATTTACAAAAGTCATGAAATAATAATATAATTAAAATAATAACAAAATTAAAAATATAATAAAAATGAAAATCACACACAATGTCAAAATTAAAATTAAAATTAAATTAAATTAAATTAAATTAAAACAACACAAAACACAAAATTTACATTACATTATAAACTAAGCCCCGAGAACCCATATGCACCAAGTCCCAGTGCTTCCAGAATGCGCTGGCAGGGCGCTCCCCGATCAGTCGCAGAACACCGTTAGGAGAGTCACGCACACGGCGCATCAGGGAAGCGGTTCGCTTACGAATTATCGCAGCAAAGCTGTCGATGCGCGTCACCGCGAACATTCCTGAAGCGCTGCAGAAACGTGGCAGTCCCAACAGTATTCTGAGACTGTTATTGTATTGGACTCGCAGGGCATTGAGTGTCTTTTTGGTGTAATTTGTCCACAGGCTGCACGTGTAGAATGTTTGGCAGAATGCCCTAAAAAGAGTCTTTTTAACGTCTTCAGTACAACGTGCAAACCTGCGTGACAACATATTACACCTAACAGCCAACGCCCTGCGCTCCCTTTCCATATCCACATCGTCCTGGAGATCATCAGTAATCCAGTGCCCCAAGTACTTAAAACGAGACACTCTGTTCAATGGAGCCCCACACAGATACACAGGCGGAATCGCTTCAGGCGTCCTGTTTCCTGTCTTAAATACTAAGAGCTCACTCTTCCTCGTATTGTACTTCAGGCCATGGATCACCGCATACTCCTCACATATTCTTACCAGCTTGACAAGAGCGCTGATGGCCGGGCTCAGCAACACCATATCGTCTGCATAGTTAATATTATTGACAGTAGTTCCGCCAATTGAGCAGCCAATACCTGTGTTGCCAAGCCTAGCAATCAACTCATCCATGTACAGGTTAAATAATCTCGGCGAGCTGAGTCCACCTTGTCGTACGCCACATTTTAACCTGTACACGTCCGAGTAAGCGTCTGCCCACCTTACTTGATTGGCCTGATTCCCGTACCAATAGCGAAACAGGTCTACCACACCACCCGGAGTACTAGTGTCACACTCGAGCTTGCTCCACAGGATATCGTACGACACCATATCGAATGCCTTCGACAGGTCCAAAAAACAGGCGTAGACAGGTGTTTTGTCCTCTATATAGTACCGGACGGCATCCTTGAAACAGAGAACAGCAGTTTCAGTGGACAACCCAGGCTTAAAGCCAAACTGAGCATCTTGAGACTCAATATGTTTTGCTAGCAATCTGTCAAGCAGCCCGTCCAGCACTTTGGCCACAACTGTTGCCAGGGATATCGGCCGGTAGTTAGACCTGTCGGAGGCATCCGCTGTCCGGTTTTTAATAATTGGCACCACAATTGTTCTCAAAAGACTATCCGGGAGATAACTGTGGCTTATGCACAGATTGAAAAACATTTTAAGTACCCGAGGTAAGTGGTCACCCGCATGTTGCAGGTGTTCAATACTCAGCCCGTCATGACCTGGTGATTTACCTCTTGTCATGGATCTAATAACGCTTTGAACTTCTTTAAGAGTAAAATGTACCGGTAACTCTCCCTGACGGTCCTTAGCGGCAAACACCTGCAACGACTCTCCAAGAGGGCTTTCAACCCGGAAATAATCCACAAAACTATTCGCTATCAATACGGGATCCGCCACTCCCTCCACACTCGCAGGAAGATTTGATTTAGGGGCCAGTTGACCAGTGCGCTTCCAGAACTTACCAAAGTCCTTAGCTTGGTGGTGAGTGGCTATAATGTCCATTTTAATCTGATTTTCATTATCTTGGCACCACTTAAGCTTCTCCTTGAAAAATTTCCGTGAAGCGCACATGTCTTGATAAAGAGGTCCATCCCTAGGTTTCCCAGACAACACCCATTGTTGGAACATGAGCCTAGCCTGTGAATGCGCCTCTTTAACATGTTTATTCCACCCTGTCACCTGCCTGCGCTTACACTTTTTATTTTCCTTACTCGTTCTCGAGGCTGTCTGTAAAATATTTATAATATCATTATACAATTTATCTAAAATTTTATTATGCGAAATGTCCTTACAATAATTATCACTAACTCAACAGGAAAATCTAAATATTTCAATTTCTCACTACAAATGTCATTATAAATCTTTATTTGGTTGCTATCCCTTTCGCCCCACGAGAATTTATATATTTCCCCAGGTTCTTTATTTACAATACGGGGTTTTATACAACTAAAACTAGTTTTAATAATAATTGGGAAGTGATCTGACCAGTAGGTATCATATTTTACATAAACATCCCGAACAGTACCCCACGCCGACTCAGTTACAAGGCAGTGATCCAGCCAGCGTGAACAGCCATGAGCATCACTGATGTACGTATAAGTTCCCGAATCACTACCTAGCCACTCAATGTCCGCGCAACGCCAATTTTGTTCCACACAAAAATTTAACATCTCGTTATAGAAAGGCTGCCCGGGCTGAGCGTTAAAGTCCCCGAGAACAAAAACACATTCTGCACTTTGAGATTCAATAATTGCACTAATCTCGCTTAAACATTCCGTAAACTCGACTAGATTCGATGCGTCATCCGTCGGCATGTACACAGAAAAAATTAGCGCCGCGCGACCTTGAACCCTAGCACTGATGGCCGCTATGCGTACACTATTGCAATGTATAACTTTCACAGACGTAAAAATACCTTTTTTCCACATCAAACAGACCCCTCCGTGCGGTCTCCCACAATTAATAACAACCTGCGTCGAATCTATCGCTGTTTTGCTAGTAAAATCAAAGTCTGGATCGACGCTGCCTATGTAGTCAGTCTCCTCGCCTGCCAGCCAAGTTTCCTGAAGACCTATCACATCAGCTATTTTACACAGCTCTCTGACACCATCCACTGAGCGTTTTACCGATTTACAGTTGAAAGATACTAATGAGAATTCAGGCAGTTCTTGTTCGGCGTGATTTCCCATAGTACAAAAAATTATATATATACAAAAACAATATAATACAACCACTTACTTACTTATTACGCTTACTTCACTTACTTATTACGTTTAAAGTCCACGAAACGCCTGAATGATATTCCATCCGGCCACAGGTTATCATCCATAAAAATAGCAAGTTTATGTCTAGGAACTGAAATCTTATATGAGTTATAGGCCTTCATATATTTCCTAGCAATAAGTTCAGGTTCAACTCGCACTTGCGTCCTTCTCAGTATGTATTCGCAGATGTCAGCTGTTGAAGTACCTTTATCTACGTAGTTAATAAACAAAGGAACTTTGACAGCGACGGCCTTAAATTTACTATCTGACTCGGTATCGGCTTTTCCTATCTGTCCTAAAAATCGGTATGGCCGCCTTTTCGTTTGTACCTCGCTAAATTTGCCATCAGATTGATTTGTCTTCCAAGCGCCAGTATTCTTCAAAACATCCGAATATGTTTGTTTACATAGCCTATCCTCACCGAGCGCAGGACCTACCGCGCCTTGCTGTGACGTTTGGCCACCTGTACCCACCTCGCACTTATCTTTGCATTCGCTTATCGTCTCACTCACGCGCACACTCAGCAACGGTGCTGCTCGCACGCATGCATCTGTAGTACCAGGCGATGACACAGCGCTATCCTCCACACTTGCGCTGCACTTGTCATCTGCGCCTGCGCGTCGCTGCTCGGAAGCGCTCGGAGATTGTGCTGGTATCACGTGAGAGACGTCAATAGGCGCGGTACTCACGTGCGATAGAGAGGGGCAGAGTCTTTGTTGTTTAACACTCCCGTTTGCTTCTAACGGTTCCAATGACGCAGGCTTTTCGAATTGTGATTGTTTCTCTTTGTTCTCTATTTCCATGATACCAAACGGGCCACTGTCTTGGCTATTCTGTCCATAATTGAAGAGAGTGCCCTTGCCGGATCCACCTCTTCTCGTGTTTACAAACTTCGAACACTCAAAATTGTTAACAAGCGAAGCTTCCTTGAGATTTAAAATCTCTCTTTTTAACACATCACACTCCGACTTTGTTGCATATTTTTCTCTGATCATATCGACGTCGCTTTGTAGCGTAATTATATTTTTAAGCAGCCTGGTGCAGTCAATATGATCGAAAGTCACAGGAGGCAGTTTATGTAAATCCCGGGCCACAAAAATTGGAATGTCATCTGGGTGTACTTTCCGTAATAGACTGACCATATCTTGAAGATTTTTCTGCACTTTTTCCTTTCTTCTTACTATGTTACGATCAGCTGATTTTACTGAATCATACAGCAAATTTTTTGCCAGTAGCACGTCTTCCTCCGAAAAAGCCGTAGCGCATAGATTAATTATACTATCATCTTTCATTATTTCCACTTTATTCTGCATAAATGCAAGAAGCTCACAAATGACCACATTGCAGCCATTACAACTAACTACTTTCGAGGACATTATCCCCGATTATCACAAACAAGTACAGAGCTACTGCTTAGGCACGTACATACGCTGTGACGCATGTGCGCGGACGATAATGCCCGAAGTTAGAAAATATATAAAAAGTCGCTCGACATACGTCGCGCCAACGTTGCGTCGACGCCGCGCCATCGCCGCTGAGCGGGCGCTCGCGCGACGTCGACGCTCAAAAGACGCTAGTGTGGGGTGGCTTTTAAGTCACAAGATACTACTACTTCCGAGGCCACCCCACAGTAGCGTCTTTCGAGCGTCGACGCAACGGTTGTCGAGCGTCGCGTCGCTGAGACCAGCAGCCAACAGCAGCGTCGCCGCTGGAGAGACGCCAACGCTCGACAAACGTCGCGCCGACGTTGCGTCGACGCCGCGTCGTCGCTGGTGAGACGCCGACGCTCGACAAGGGTCGCGTCGACGTTGCGTCGACGCCGCGTCGCCGCTAGGCGTGCGCTCGCGCGACGTCGACGCTCGAACGACGCTAGTGTGGCCTAGCCCTAAGGCGTCGCGGCGTGCCAAAGCAGCCTTTAGGATGGTAACGTCGAGCAGCTCTTAAGTACCCACAACATAAGCCTTACTGCACTTACTGTGACTGTGGAACTAGGTTAATTTGTATAATTGTCTATAGTTATTGTTTATTGTAAAGGTACTTGTAATTTATAAAATTTCAGATATTTCAATTCGTGTCCAGTCGTTGAGGTGCCTGGGCGAACATTTCCCGTGGAAACGTTATATCTGGACGACATCAAGCAGAAATACAATCTGGAACTTTCCACCACATTTGATAACTGCAAAAAAGAAGACGGAAAACCACAAGTTAACTGTCAAGAGGTCAGTATCTCCCACTGAAATAGGTTTGTTGTTCATATGTGGCCGAGATAATGCAGATGTGGGGCGACAGCATATCACAGTTAAATTGCAAAAAAAATCCTGAAAGGAAAGTGTCAAACCAGATTTTAAGGCCAAATATCAACGAAGATACAGCGCAACAAAATCGGAGAAAGTTCATTAAAATGTAGAATGTAGTATTACATTTTTTTTACTCATTTCTATGTAATTTTGTTTATCAATCAGCAATATTAAAACTGTATTTATTTGACATTTCCAAACCTTAACCAACGAGATGTCTGTTTCTTACCGACTTTGCCGACTACGCATATTTTTGCAAGCTTATCCTCATCAAGGATGATATAGGCCATGGATTGTCAATATCCGTACAAAATCGCGTTCCCTTATTCAGGTTATAGCACTAGCGTCATCTATCGGTCACCACAAACACTAAATTCTAGTTTCTAATGTTTTGTTCGGTGATTGACGCTGACAGACTAACTCGACTCCAGGCTCGACAGATGGCATTGTCAATCCATGTCTTAATCATCCTTGATCCTCATTATGTACAGGGTTGATCTTGGAATTGGGTCAGTGAGAGCAGCCACCAAATCTCATGATGGAAAAATGGTACCAAACTTAAGCGCTTTTATGCATTCTTCGCTATAATGCGCCTAAAGCCTTTACACTATAGGAGTTAAAGTGGATCCACCACTGTGGACACTAGAGATCTATCAATGTTAGTGAGAAGCTGTAAAGCTAATTCTTAAAATCTTCTTATGAAAACCATTTGCCATCCATTGGTTTGAACTGACTATATATTAAAGCTTGGATTTATATTGATTGCTTGCGACATGCACGAATTTAATTAATGAACTTAACAGATTATGAACTATAATGTTTATCTTGACATAAATTGTTTTTTTTTGACAAATTGTAAATTAAGTGTAACATACGAATTAGGTTTTAATTTGCATGCCATATGCTGGCTAAACATGTGATACAAAATGACATCAATCATGACATCTATACTTATGTATTTTACCATGTTTAAGCAAATAAATGATTTCTGATTTTTGAAACTTATCTCAGTTATTCTTCTTTGCTTTAGGTTGTTGATGTCGTTAAAGCCGTGGACCGAACGGAATCGGAAGGCGCCATCTTAGTGTTCCTGCCCGGTTGGGCAGAGATCAAACAGGCGAAACTACTGCTGGACCGATGCTTTGATGAAAGCACGCACCTGGTGTTGCCGGTTCATTCCAGGTTGGTTTACCTACACCTACTCTAATATTGTCGAAATAATATAAGCATAGAAAGTCCAATCAAAGAAATGTCGTAGAATGTATGAGTTCCCATATAAACCACGACTCTTTTCGGGCAAACTCTAGATGATGGTTAATTTACAGAAACTGGGGCCGTAAACAAAGAAGTGGCGTAAGACGTCATCAGACAGTAATACCAACATGGCAACAAGTCAAAATGAAATGTCAATGTGTGTCAATGAGTGCGAGTGATACACCACCCTCACTTTCATGCCCTATTTCTCTAGTCTCGTATGAATATCTTGCTCAGTTATAAGGATTAATTTAGTTTGGCAAAAGAAGTAAAAGAACAGTCTGGCTTAAGTGTACGTTTGGGAGAGCTGCATACGCAAGCGGTGTTAGCTATGGCATGGCCATTTAGTTGGTAAATGGTGCACATGATTTGCCATCAATTGTGGTATATAATATATGTTGTACTAGGTTTAATAAAGTATTTCGACTTTTTGTTTCATGATTTGAGTAGTTTCGTTTTAAAAAGTTGTTATGAAATATTTTTTTAGGTTGTCTACAACAGATCAAGCCCGCATGTTCTCCAAGCCTTTACCGGGCGTCCGTAAGATAGTGTTGGCCACTAACATCGCTGAGACCTCCATCACCATCCCTGACGTCGTGTACGTAGTCGACTCGGGCGCCCACAAGGAGAACACGCTCAAACAGGGCACCGGTGGGCATCTCTTAACTACATTATTTTTTGACAAGATTGTACTGGCTACTAACATGAGACCTCCATCACCATCCCCGACGTGTAGATAGATAGATAAAATCTTTATTCGGCACAACTTACATGCATAGCGAAAAATAAACAATCAAATCAGATCGAATAATTTACATTAAACTTGGATTAACTATTCCGGTACAGTAACGAACCTGGATTGTTGAGCCACTTGCCATTGTTCATAATTTAGCCGTGTTATGAACGGCCGATGTTACCGACCAGCTGTCAACTATCAGTTACGTCAGTCATTTATTACACTGGCAAGTGGCACAACAATCCGGGTTCATGACTGTATGTGGTCAACGCCGTCCTTTGTGGACTGTTATGTGGATGTTACTTATTGACGAAAATTGTGAATGATACTGTTAATAGTAGTTTATGTAACTGTTACGTAATAAGGGTCCTTAAAACATGAGTGTGGTTTTATGAAATGAGCCGCAGGCGAATTTCATAATAAGATCACACGAGTGTTTTAAGGCCTAATTACGTACAGTTGCATACACTGCTTTATCTACACTCATATTATATATATTAAATTAAGTGTTCGGAAACCATAGAATGACCGCCATTGTACCGTCATGGCCTACTCGATTGTGCCGGCGCTCGCGCGGGACCAATCGAGTTGGCCATGGCGGTAACATTATGTTATCAAATTCGATGTTCCAAATTTGAAACTCATTGCTTAACAATATTTGAGCATGCATAGTTAAAATTACGTTACTGCCGCAGATAAGAAACTTATCATAGTTAAATCGTTTGTTGTAATGCTTGTCATTGTCTACGGTTTTTGAACGCATTTTAGAGTACTTACAGTATGAGTGTAGATAAAAATAATTCCGCTTTCAGATAGTAATTAATTAGGTATAGGCATTTAAACATAAAATTATAAGTTTTACTAACACTATTATGGAATTGAGTTGATATCCAATAGCATGCTGGTATTTGACTGTTTTGCATTTTAAAACTTTTTTTGACTGGGCGCGAAGGGCCATTGTTGGCTTCGTATTAACAAAGCCGAGCCAGGCCAAGGTCGTCCATGTAATCATAATACTCAGCCAGCAAGGTGCTACTTCGCCTCCTCGACAATAATGTACATTTTCTCAAACATGCAATGAAATATTGATGTTATGTTCCTTATAATAGGCTGCGAAGTATCACGTTTCAGGTGCGGCTACACGAGAGGTCGATAATGGAATTTCATACAAATTTGGAGGCCTATGCCGGCAAGTGCCCTTTTTTAATTTCCATTCCACATATATTTGTGGCACAGGATCATGGCGTTCAGCCATTTAAGGCTATAAGCGATATTTACTTTTTGGTTCGTTTGACATACTGCCACTACTTACGCCTATTAGAAAAAAACAATAATCAATATGATATATTTTGCACTTTCGTTTATATATAAAATCGGCATGAAAATAACGAATAACACATTATAAACAAATTCCTATAATTTTAAATTGTAAAGATGGAGGCAGATTAAAAACGGGTATTAGGAGTTGCAATTTGTAGGGCCCAATCTGTTGTGTACCCTAATTCTTATTACACCTCCCAACCTGACAGATTGGGCCCTATAAATTGTTATGTCTAATACCGGTTATAGGAACCGCTGATTTTGTTTTTTTTTTTTTTTGCGTGAAAAGTTGGTTATCAACTTATCAAGCTAAAATATTAGCAGCAAGGGCTATTAGTAATAGCCTATTACACACGAGCTGAAATTAAGAATTGGAATCTATAGTTACGAAATAAATTCGCAGGGTTCCGATTCTTATGAATATTTTCTATAATAATGCATAAACAGACACCATAGACAATATTTGTAACGTTCTGAATTTATTCAGTCATCATGTACATTTTTCTTCTTAATTGTATCTCGTGTAGAATGGCCTTAAGTGCCTAGTACCTCTCGAACAGCGCAGATACTGTAAAAAAAAAAGTATTTTAGTGGGAAAATTTTAAAAACATTCCCAATATTTTATTATGTTGCGTATATTATTGTGAATTATAATGTCGATTTGTTTTATTCTATAATCATTTGGATATAGGTACAATAAAAATGAATTAGGTCTAGATGTTGTTCAAATACAAATGAAAATTATACTTAAATGGCCGACGTACGTAAAAGTTATACATTTTTAAAAGCCGTTCAGTGACAATGAAATGCAGTCAGAATTTAGCAATCCAGACTTCATAACGTAATGTTTTTACGCATATATTTGATTACGTGGTAAGTCTAATTAATGTTTTTGTTGTAGTTAGTTGATACAATAATTCATTAATAACAAGGATGATATCATCCTTGATTAATAACAAGATGAACATATACTTAGTCGTAATAGTGGGAACGTTTGGTTAACATGTTTTCTAGAAATGAATGCAAATTTTGGTTGTACGTTCGTGGCTTATTGGACTTATTGTATCATTTTAGGTAAAAACCTAAGTACGAAGGTGTTTGAAGTACATACAACATACATTATATTATTAATACAAGTTTACGAGTCGAGTATTGCCTTACCTATATCCGAAAAAAAAATTGATAAGTTTCTCATTTATTTCATTGCATGTTTGAGAAAAGCACTATAAACCTCGGCGTGAAAAGGGGTTGCCAGCCTTGTGACTATAGTCTACATGTACTTGGCCGGCAACCCCCTACTTCCCGGCCTCTATGGTAATGTACTATTACACTACGAATATTGAGTTCCGCAGGGACGGCCAGCCTGGACACGGCGTGGGTGTCGCGCGCGGGCGCCGGGCAGCGCGCCGGCCGCGCGGGCCGCGTGCAGCCCGGTCAGTACTCGACAGAGATTAATCCATCATTTTAATAATTATTATAAACAAAAGAAGAAACGACTTCACTTTACAAGAGCAAATGCCCGAGTTGCTGTAAAAAATACTCAAATTACTGTTAGGTGTGCCTATAATATTTGAAGAGTTCCCTCGATTACTCCAGGATCGCAACATCATAACCTGACCTGGTGATAATGGGACCACCAACTGTAAATTATACTCTTTCAGACAAAAAAATAATTTTCCAAATAGTTGCAGCCGTCTCCGAAAAATCGGTGAACATACATAGCAAAAAAAATTAGCAAAAACATAGATCCCGACAAATTGAGAACCTCCTTCGAAATCTTGAAGTCGGTTGAAACAAGAACGACTACTCTTATCCTACTCCACCTTTCCAAGAGCAAATGCCCGAGCTACTGTAAAAACTACTCAAATCACAATAGGTGTAATATTTGATGGGCTCCCTCGATTTCGTTCAAAGACTCCTGTTATGAAAAGTTACACACCTTATTGCTAAAGTTACGCTGACGCTTCATTTTGGTTATAAATTATGGTATGGATTTGTTGTAAAAAAAATCGCCTAACATATAAAAATATAACGATGCAAATCTTCTTAACGAAATCACTCTTTTTACTGCTACTTACTGTACAGTCACCATCAAATATATCGGAACGGCCAGGGTACTCAAAAATATCTGAACATGCACTTTATCGCCTTGACAATAGACGCGTTGTTCAGATATTTATAAGCACCTTGGCCGCTATCTGATGACGACTGTACAATCTCTGTATTTATACTTAATACTTTTTACAGGATATTGTTTCAAACTGTACACAAAAGAAAAAGAAAGTGAATTTATGCCGTTTTCCACCCCTGAAATACTGAGGTAAGTGTAAATCTAACCAGAGAGTAAATTACATCATTGCTTTAGCAGAAAAAAAGAGGCTGACATTCTACGTTTCTCATTTCAGGGTACCTTTAGAGCAAACGGTGTTGGATTGTAAGACTTATGCTCCAGAGGATAAGGTTGAAGATTTCTTGTCGCAACTGCCTGAGCCGCCGTCGTCTAAGGCTATACAATTTGCAGTAAATGACCTTATTGATTTAGGTATGTACTGTCACATAATGTTTTTAACTTAAAACAGCATTTTTTAATGAAAAAAATTTGCCTATTAGTTGACCTGCTTCCACAGAAAGCGCAAATCGTCAGTGATCGCTTTTTACTTCCTTGGCTGTAGTGGCTGTGTATTTTAATAAAGCTGGCGGTGCGTTAAAAATATTCGTGACGAAGCCGAAGCTAACTTGGCTTTCCTTCTCTTCATGATTAATAGCAAAACTCCTTAACTGGCTGAAAATTTGGCTAGCCGGTAGGGATAGAGTTCTTTGTCGCTCCGCCGCTGCTGTCTAATGGATAAAGCACTTGGCGATCTGTAACAAATATCTTATGAATTTTAAGATTATCGAACGAGCGGAGCGTAAGCGAAGCAAGTTCTTACAAATAACTTCTAGCCAGTGGGACGTCTCGGCATTTCGTTGGCATTTTTATTTAGAGAGTTTGATCCGCGATAACTTTAATAACGCTTTTCTGATCTTCATGAAATTTGTTGGGGTTGAAGCAGAGATACATATAATTTGAGAGTTCGTATATGAGCAGGATCGACCTAGGGGTCATCGAGCTAGAAGGCGCGAAAAAATCATCACAAGGGTCTTGTTATATTGGTCATCTCCTTTGCAAGGAAATCGCGAGTTCTGAGTTCGTGGCGGACTACTAGTTTATAATTTCTTCAAATAGAGAACATGCATGAAAAATATTTAATTGAATCTGTTGCATAAACACGATCAACAACCCCAAACTAATATAAATAAGTGGAAATCCGTAATAATTTTTAACAGTTTTTTAAAGATATTGCGGTTTGAAAACGTAAAATTTTAGGCATTTTTTTTATACATCAAATGTATTTTCGAAACTTCAGTTCGATTACTTATGTCCTAACAAGAAAAAAAATGTATGACAACTATATAGCTAAACGCATTTTTTCGTGCCTAAAATTACAAAAATCGTACAAAAACTTGTTCCTTCCAAACAGTTTTCTGCAACTTTGTGAACGGTGACGTCACAATCCGCACACTTTTTGTATGGGGCGTTTTGACGCGCGGCGCAGACGCATGACATATTTTCACATTTTTGACGTCTCAGGGCTATCATAGATAGTAGGTTTATTAGAGACATTTGAATCTACAGGGAAATAGAATCGAATGACGTCTTCCAAAAAAATCATGCATATTCCTAATTCCAGGTGCCCTGTCTAGAAGTGAACAGTTGACCCGTCTAGGGAGCCTCCTGTCATGTTTTACGCTGCACCCGCGCCTGGCCCGCGGCCTGCTGGTGGCCTCGGTGCTGGGGAACAGTACGGCGGCCGCTCATGTGGTCACGCACTGCGGCGACAACGTGGAGGTGTTCTCTAACGCCGCTGACAGGAAGGAAGGTATATATTATAGTAGTTCTTATTTAACTACTTTTTATTTTCAACCGACTTCAAGATTTCAAGGGAGGAGGTTATCAATTCGTCGGGATCTTTGATTTTGCTATTTTTTTATTTTTTTTTATGTATGTTCACCGATTATTCGAAGACGGCTGGACCGATTTGGAAAATTCTTTTTTTTGTTTGAAAGAGTATACTTCACAGTTTGTCCCATTGTAACCAGGTCAGGATCTGATGATGGGATCCTGGAGACATTAAGGGAACTCTTCAACTATTATAGGCACACCTGCTGTAATTTGAGTATTTTTTACAGTAACTCGGGCATTTCCTGTTGGAAAGGCGATGTCTAAGTGAAGTCGGTTCTTTTTTTGTTTAAAACTATTATTGTTTGTATTGTGTAGTATTGTCATCGCTTAGGTACTAACTATAGAATAAGTATATATCATAGAATGTGTTGTAAATAAATCATGTAGTACTAACAAAATATGGACCACGGTCTGCATTAAAAAGTTTCAATTTCAATTGTAGTTTCCTAGATTTGAAAAAGAATTGTAATTAGTTTGTCAATTAAATTAACAAAAAAATATTAGACTCGTATTTTTCTTTTGTCAGTCAAACAAAACATGACAAATATGACGTGACCAGAGTGAGTTCGGGAGTGAAAGATCGTCACTAAATATTTGTAACAATCTACATCAAAGGTAAAATTTAGCGAAAGGCGCTTATGTCATACGTTGTACTGATTCAATAGTGTATTCAAGCAATAAAAGCGTAAGTTCCGGCCTCCAAACACGTAAATTCTGTTCGGTCTAACGAAAATATAAATCAGTTAACTAACATATCGGAAACCAAAACTATATAAATATTATTAAACAAAAAAGAACTGACTTCACTTAGACTCCACCGAAAAGGAAATGCCCGAGCTTGTAAAAAATATTTAAATCCCTATATTTGATAATATTTCAAGAGTTCCCTCGATTTCTCTAGGGTCCCGTTATCAGGTTCTGACCTGCTTACAATGGGACCAACTGTTAAATACTCTTTCAAACAAAAATATTCCAAATCGGTCCAGCCGCGCGTCTTCGAATAATCGGTGGACATACATTAAAAAAAAATAGCAACAGAGATCCCGATAAATTGTGAACCTCCTTCGAAATCTTGAAGTCGGTTGAAAACGACGTACTCTGGTATTTTAAAGATACAAAAACAAACTTTACTCAGTGTTTGTTAAATATACGTTTGTGTTCAGAGATCCGTGAGATCAAGCGCGAGTTCAGCGCCACGTCGGACCACGTGGCGTTGCACGGGCTCCAGCAGGAGTGGTTGCGCGCGCGCGCGGGCGCGGGCGGCCAGCACGCGGCGGGCGCGGGCGGCCAGCACGCGGCGGGCGCGGGCGGCCAGCACGCGGCGGGCGCGGGCGGCCAGCACGCGGCGGGCGCGGGCGGCCAGCACGCGGCGGGCGCGGGCGGCCAGCACGCGGCGGACGCGTGGTGCGCGCGCTACGGGCTGAGCACGGATCGCCTGGCCTACGTCACTTGTGAGTATCATGCGTGTGGCAAAGGCCGCCGCTACTGTTTTTAATGGCAATACAACTTGATTCTTGTAGCTTAGAACGGAAGGTAGCTATTTAAGTGGATTATCTTTTTACGTGTTTCCGTTCGTTCTGAACTGCTAAAGATAAGCTCTTTATGGCGATTCGGACGTCTTAAAAAAATACTACTATAACAGTGTAGTTATAGCAGTTTTATAAACTTTCTAAAATATAACGGTAATAACTGCACTTTTAACCTAATTAAAAAACAACGGGCATAAGGATGTCAGAAATGTTGGGTATGCGAAACTGAACGCTATCACTTTGAAATAATGTTCAAATAATGGTGGAAAATATATTAAATACCTCTGCCCTATAAAGGCTTGATAGTGGGATAGGAGGATAATAAATGTACTGATTTAAACTTACACGATTTTCACTCATTATTTTGACAAAAACGGGACTTAATCGCGTACACTTACTTTTATTATTTCCCTGACGTTTCGAGCGTGCCGTAACGCTCATGGTCGCAGGCAGACTGGCGAGGAATTGTATCAGCATCTCCTAGCTGCGCGGGTTTTTCGAACTACCCGCAGTTGGTCTCGATTATGCACATTCACGCTAGGGTTGTCACTTTGCCTACACACCACACTCACGACATCTGGTGGTTTGGAAATGCAAGTATTTTCACGCTTACATTTGCTGATCACTGGATTCCACGAAGACGAGATCCCCTGTTCCTCGTTCTGGTTGAAATTCTTATGCTTCCTAATTTCAATAGCCTCCCGTAGTTTCCTGCTATGACGAAGACATTCTGTGGAGAGGACTTTTGGATTATGGAGCTCAATCCAGTGGTTTGGTCCAGATTCCAACAAATGTTCGGCTACAGCAGACTTGTTTATTTGCCGATTTTTGACTGCTTTGATTCCCTGACCCTTTCCGCTATTGAGGAACTACCACAGCTACAATCAATCTTATAAACGCCCGGTGTTTGATAAGGGATAACATCCTTAGCCGACCTTAAATGCCCCGACACCTTGGATAACGGCATATATACGGTTTGTATAGAGTACTTCCTTAGTACTGTACCTACTTTGTCCGTCACTCCTTTGACATAAGGCAAAAATGCCGGTCGTCTTGCAACATCCGGATGCTTTCTTTCCGGTTTCCGTCTGGGTTGCCTACTGTCCACCCTGTACCCATTCCTCCTAAGGACCTCCTGAATATGTGACATCTCACTCTCTAAAAATTCAGGGCCACAAAGATCATGTGCTCTGTTCCTTAGGGAATTCACTACTGACAGTAGATGGCGAGGGTGATGGTGAGACAGAGCGTTAAGATACCTGTCTGTGTGTGTGGGCTTCCTGTAGACAGTGTGCGCCAGGGATCCATCCATTCGACCTATCACTTTCACGTCCAGAAAGGGCAAACTACGTTCCGATTCCAATTCATAGGTAAACTTTACCTTGGGATGAATGGAATTAAGATACTGGAGCAACTGTTCAACTTCCTGTTTGCCACGCTTTATAATGCAAAACACATCATCGACATATCGCTTCCACAATTTCACTGCCCATGGTTGCAGATCTAAGCTGGCCTCAAAATGCTCCATCCAGATATTTGCTAAAACCGGGGCGATAGGGCTACCAATAGCAACTCCGTCGATCTGGAGGTAATGCGTTCCTCTATACAAAAAGTAGCTTCCTTCCAAACAGTTCCTTAATAACACCATGACTGATCCCAGTATCTCATTGTCCGCAAGCCTTCTCCGAACTACCTCAAGACATTCTCTTACTGGAATAAAACTCACCATTATATCATCTGGTTCCAGCGTTATGTTCTTAAGAATGTCTATAAAGTGATGGGAATCCTTCACAAAGGACGTTGTCTTACCCACAAGCGTCGTCGTCAAGCGTCTTACGTTGGCTTACTAAGGAAGTACTATATACAAACCGTATACATGCCGTTATCCAAGGTGTCGGGGCATTTAAGGTCGGCTAAGGATGTTATCCCTTATCAAACACCGGGCGTTTATAAGATTTATTGTAGCTGTGGTAGTTCCTCAATAGCGGAAAGGGTCAGGGAACATATCACAGCAGTCAAAAATCGGCAAATAAACAAGTCTGCTGTAGCCGAACATTTGTTGGAGTCTGGACCAAACCACTGGATTGAGCTCCATAATCCAAAAGTCCTCTCCACAGAACGTCTTCATCATAGCAGGAAACTACGGGAGGCTATTGAAATTAGGAAGCATAAGAATTTCAACCAGAACGAGGGGCAGGGGATCTCGTCTTCGTGGAATCCAGTGATCAGCAAATGTAAGCGTGAAAATACTCGCATTTCCAAACCACCAGATGTCGTGAGTGTTGTGTGTAGGCAAAGTGACAACCCTAGCGTGAATGTGCATAATCGAGACCAACTGCGGGTAGTTCGAAAAACCCTCGCAGCTAGGAGATGCGGATACAATTCCTCGCCAGTCTGCCTGCGACCACGAGCGTTAAGGCACGCTCGAAACGTCAGGGAAATAATAAAAGTAAGTTTACGCGATTAAGTCCCGTTTTTGTCAAAATAATGAGGATAACAAAGCCCATAATACTTCAGGTAAGCTCAGGGGTCGGGAAGCTTTTTAGAAATTTAAGTGTTACTGCACTGGTTCAACCACTTGTAATGGATCTTGGCCTTCGCCACAAGATAGCCACTCTTTTCTATCTTGAGCAACATCGCGCCACTCTGGCTGTCCATATGACCAAATTACTATGTAATTTTTTCCAGCTATCACCAATCTGTATCTAGAGCAACTCCTAAAGAGCCCCATTGTGCAGCCGAGCATCGACGTGGAGGAGTTATCACGATTCTCGGGGATTGACGAGTTGACGCCCGCGGCGTTGCTTTGCGGGCCCAACTCGCTGCTACTGGCCAACGCCAGGCTCAGGACCAAGGGCAAGCTGAAGCCTGAAGTTAGGCTGGTCACTAGGTAAACAACAATACCGTGAAACGCGCTTTAGACGATTTTGAAGGAACCCTGCGAGATTGCCCTGCTGGATAAGTTGAAGGGGTGATATAAAACGGCGTATTATGCAAGAAATTTTAAACGTGATTGTATTAAGCGGGTTCTACTGTAATTAAATAGTCAAGCAGTGTAACACGTACCTAAGACAAAAAGCCCTACAAATATTCAGAATGCCTTAGTGTACGGCCTCAGTGGCGAGTGACGCGATGAACGCTGCGTCGACCTTCTAAGGAATTTGAGCAGCGATCACCGAGGCCACTTCAGTAAGTTTTCATTTGTTTGCGGCCTCCTAACCTAGTCGGTAGTGACCCTGCCTATGAAGCAGGAGGTCCCGGGTTCGATTCCTGGTCAGGGCATTTATTTGTGTGTTCATTTATGGATTCAGGCATTCAGTTATGGATGTTTTCTATGTATTAAAGTATTTATCTATATCTATCTATTATATATATCGTCTCCTAGTACCCACAACACAAGCCTTATTGAGCTTACTATGGGACTAGGTTGATTTGTGTAAGATTGTCCCATAATATTTATTTATTTATTTGTATACCATGATCGCATCGTCGGTCGCGTAGTCGGTCGCCGCCGCTTTTCTTTCTTACTATCTACACATTACACATTGACACCTTCAAAGTAAATTTTCTTTGTAAATAAATGCGTGACCTTTATTATTTCATTCTCTAGCAAAGGCGATCGAGCGCATATCGGCGGCGAAAGCGTCAACCACGACGCAAAAAAAGAACGCGGCGCGATCATTGCGTACTTCGGCGGCTTCCACTCCCTCGAGCGACGCGCACTCGTCGTGTACAAGACGTCCCGCGTCAGCCCGCAGGCGGTGCTCGTGCTGTGCCCGGGGGACATATGTGTAGTACGTATGTATACATACGGTTCTACTGTGGCTGCCACTCCCTCGAGCGACGCGCACTCGTCGTGTACAAGACGTCCCGCGTCAGCCCGCAGGCGGTGCTCGTGCTGTGCCCGGGGGACATATGTGTAGTACGTATGTATACATACGGTTCTACTGTGGCTGCCACTCCCTCGAGCGACGCGCACTCGTCGTGTACAAGACGTCCCGCGTCAGCCCGCAGGCGGTGCTCGTGCTGTGCCCGGGGGACATATGTGTAGTACGTATGTATACATACGGTTCTACTGTGGCTGCCACTCCCTCGAGCGACGCGCACTCGTCGTGTACAAGACGTCCCGCGTCAGCCCGCAGGCGGTGCTCGTGCTGTGCCCGGGGGACATATGTGTAGTACGTATGTATACATACGGTTCTACTGTGGCTGCCACTCCCTCGAGCGACGCGCACTCGTCGTGTACAAGACGTCCCGCGTCAGCCCGCAGGCGGTGCTCGTGCTGTGCCCGGGGGACATATGTGTAGTACGTATACATACAGTTCTACTGTGGCTGCCACTCCCTCGAGCGACGCGCACTCGTCGTGTACAAGACGTCCCGCGTCAGCCCGCAGGCGGTGCTCGTGCTGTGCCCGGGGGACATATGTGTAGTACGTATACATACAGTTCTACTGTGGCTGCCACTCCCTCGAGCGACGCGCACTCGTCGTGTACAAGACGTCCCGCGTCAGCCCGCAGGCGGTGCTCGTGCTGTGCCCGGGGGACATATGTGTAGTACGTATGTATACATACGGTTCTACTGTGGCTGCCACTCGCCGCCGGAGTTAACCATTACAATAAGATCTCTTACCAAAACTCTTTTAGCCATTCCCAAGAAATTTCATGAAAATCAGAAAAACTTACTAAATGCACGGACGTCCCAGTACCCATCTGGCAGTTCTGTTGTATCCGAAGTTGTCTGTAAGAACTTCACGTCGCTTCTCGTTCGATTAACACTCCTACCTTAACACAATTTTTATTGCAGGGTGAAAGATACGACGACACCACAGTGCTGACACTCCCTAGACACAAACTCGAAGTACATGTTCCAACTAGGTAAGTACCATGTCCCACACTGTTAACTGCCTATCGGTGGACCTTATGCGTTTAGTAATAAGGTCCACCGATGTACCGTTAAGAGTGTTGCTGTTTGTACGGTCACGTCTGAAAATATGGATACATTTAATGTGACAAAAACATGTATCCACGACTTTACGCCTTGGTAATAGAGTCGTGGCTACATATTTTTGTCACACTAAATGTATCCATATTTTCAGACGTGACTGTACAACCGACTCCACATCCAAGGATTCCAAGGACAAGTTGCCGTCAGATACATCGGAGCGGCCAAGATGGTCACAAATATCTCAACAACGCCTCTATTGTAATGTGAAAGCGATAAAATGCCGTTCAGATATTTTTGACTACCTTTGCCGCTCAGATATATTTGATGACAACTGGACAACTGCTAAGAAGATTTTTGTATGGAAAATTACGAGCGTGGTATCGTACGCATATGGTTAAAACAAATGCCGAACAGAAGTTAGAAGGCTGACTAGTAATTATCTAATATTGTTTATCTACACTCATACTGTAAGTACTCTAAAATGCGTTCAAAAACCGTAGACAATGACAAGCATTACAACAAACGATTTAACTATGATAAGTTTCTTATCTGCGGCAGTAACGTAATTTTAACTTTGCATGCTCAAATATTGTTAAGCAATGAGTTTCAAATTTGGAACATCGAATTTGATAACATAATGTTACCGCCATGGCCAACTCGATTGGTCCCGCGCGAGCCCCGACACAATCGAGTTGGCCACGCCGACACAATCGAGATGGCCGCGGCGGTGCAATGGTGGCCATTCTATGATTTCCGAATACGGCATTTATAATAAATAATATGAGTGTAGATAAAGCAGTGTATGCAACTGTACGTAATTAGGCCTTAAAACACTCGTGTGATCTTATTATGAAATTCGCCTGCGGCTTATTTCATAAAACCACACTCATGCTTTAAGGACCCTTATTACGTAACAGTTACATAAACTACTATATTGCAGCCAAGTCGACCACATACTGAAAGCAAGGGAAATGCTGTCCAAAACCGTTGAATACTACATCGAGCGCGACCCCAACGCCATCTCTTATGAAGAAAACACAACTGTGTCCAGGTTCAAAGTGAGGCTAGTCAAAGCTATCGGCAGGATACTAGTGGAAGCAGATAAGCAGTTTAAAGAAAAATGTATGGGAATCACTGAAGAACTAAGATAAAATGAATCTATTTATTTATTACATTACTTAGCAGTTTTAATTCGACCCACGTGACTACGTTGATGTTTTACTTAATATATTGAGGAAATTATAAGAGAGATGCAATAACAACTACACTAGGCCTTATAATCCAGCAGTTATGTCGAATGAAATTAGGGGTAGCTGGAAAGTAATCCAAACTCAATGGAACTTTAACGGGTAGTTTAGGGCATACCCCTAAAGCGAACCCCATGAGCGAATAACTGAAAAAAAAAACAGGTTTTTGTCCCCCTCCAAATTCCACAAGGTCCTCGAGGTCGAAAACTTATGAGAGTCTTCGTGGCATATCCCCAAATAAACCCCCGTTAAAGTTCCAAGTTCCATTGAGTTTGAATTACTTTCCAGGTGAAATGTACATAACTGCTGGAGTAATAGGCATTTGTCAAAATATGCGCGTTGTCGCGTCTTTGATCACGCTAATTAAAGTTATGCAGCCATTTTTGCTCCAAAATACCCGAACACAATAAAACGTACGTTTTCGTGTTTCTTAGACTACAAAGCGATCGTTAGGAAAGCGTTTAATAACTATATGGCCCCTGATATTTTATGACCAAGTTTTTAGATTTATCGTCACTTGGCGCTTTTCTTTTAACATTCACTAGGTCCCCTACGTTATACGCAATGCTGGTAAACGCTTAGCGTCACAACTACTTTCCCTACTTGGCGAATTTAACGCCTGAACGAGTTAAGCTTAGGGAAAGTACCCATACTACGTGACCCGTTTAGGGGGGGGGGCTTCAAAATACTACTCTTGGTCACAAGGGGAAGGGGGGGTTTAGGTTTACGTCACGTAATCAATAATTATTATAATTATGCTCTAGGGAAATCTCGCGCAATTTTTTTTTTCACTTTTTAAATATGGTTTGCACGCACCTTGAGGCGTTACGCGGCAACTGCCGTTTTAATAAATACAAATATGCGCCAAATTATGATATTTTTTACTTTCTGTTTGCAAAAAAACAATATTAACAATTACTACATGACAACCAGAGGGGGGGGGGGGATCTTGGCATATACTACGGTTGGTCACCAAGGGGGGGAGGGGGTGAAAATTGTAAAAAAAATTGGTCACGTAGTATGGGTACGTTCCCTTAGGTGTATTCAAGGGTGTATTGTACAGATTCAATATTTAATTCGAGCAGTAATAGTGTTAGTGCCAGCGGCCAAATGTTACCTTTACCAAAATACCGACACATTTGTTTGTTACGTGGGTATTGGTTTTTTGGTACGTGTGTACAAAAGAATGCTCCCATTTAACTTTGAAACGGCCAATGTGGACAATTGTGGTTTTTGGCTACGGTTAAGGCGGCTATCACACTGCAGCGGTTTCCAGATGCGGCGACGATGTTCGAGCGAGATAGTGCTTAGCATGTGTATAGCGCTGTTTCCTTGATGAGTGGCTAAAGCTGTCCAGACACTGTCAGTAATAATGTCATTATTTCTGTACTCGTCCTTTTCTAGAATCGTATAGAATGATAAGGATGGGTAGAGAAATAATATTATTATTACTGATAGTCTCTGGTCAGCTTAAGATATGAATATGAAAAAAAGTTTTGACTCGTATTCAGTTTTGACTCAAAACGTTTAGTTTCAAACTTAGAGAATTCAACCAAGATGGGGCTACTCCATCTTGGTTGCCTGTCATTTTCTATACAAAAAATATCTGCCAATTTTTGCGGGGGAGGGTCAAATGTATTGCTATTCGTACATAACGTACAAATAGCTAGGTCAGATAAACGTCAGTCCAGACACGTGTATGACCACTGGTCATATGTTTTCGACAGACGGGAACGCCTGTCAATGGCAGCTCCGGTGGGTCATAAAGTAAGTATATGATAGAGGGCCCATGCCTTGTTACAAAATGCGACCGCCTAAAGAACTATCAGCACTAGATGGCGTTACTGAAAATTCACTGTTTACATCTCTCGATTAGAGATGGCGTTACACGTCACAGAGAAGTCATAATACTTGCCATGGCTACTAACGACATCTACACGTCTTTATGTAAAAGTTCCCTAGATGAAAATCCTTCAACAATACTATTAATCAATAGATGTCGCTTTACAGTAGAAATATTGAGTAAATTGTATTTTTTTTTGTATATGTAAATCAAATATGAACCCAACGGGCGTCTCCGAAAGTTGTCTGCCGAGCTATGCTACATATATAGCACTCGCGAACAAGATACTATATTATTAAGTAAGTAAACACTAATTATCTGCAAATCCTGCAATGAAACAAAAGTAAGAGATAATTTTTTCGATACATTAGGCCACGTGTGTAGCAGGGTAAAAACCAAAAAATAAAAACATTAAAATTGTCTGTGATAAGGTTTGAACTCCGGACCTTCGACTCATAAGTCCATATGTATATCCGCTGCGCTACGAGGTCTTTAAATTTAAGATGCAAATTGTTAACCACTTCCCTACATTCAAATATTAACCTACAACTGATTTGGGAATGACAAGACAAGACGTTGAGTAAGTTTTGTGCGTTGTTGCCAATTCGGCCGCCTGCGTCACAGCAAGCTGACAACGTCGCGTCAGGCCTTGGTAACGCGCGAGCTCTGTTAGTTACCTACCTACGCGTCGCGAACCGTCGGGCGCTGAGCTGAAATTCGACTTCCACGTGTGCGTGTCGCGCGACTCGCGCGTAAACACAAGGAAATCGGCTTAATATGTAATCACAATTTTGTCTTCACTATGGTCTTCAAGGCACCGCGTCTTTTTATTTTATGTCTATAGTATACCGTTTCATCCTCATGGGTGCCTATATCTAGTTTCAATACTACTAATTATTTATGATTTTTGACGTAATCATTACTGTCAAATTACTGACTCAATTATGAATTGTACTCTAAGTAGGTACTCTAAGTACCTACCTTCAGATCAGACCGCGAATCGGTAACAAATTTCTGAACTATTTGCTCATAGAAATTTGTCGCTGACTCGCGGTCTGATCTGAAGGTAGGGTCAACCAATTTGATTCAGTCCTAGGCCACTCTAGAACCTAGTCACAATAGCTAGTTTTGTAGCGAATAGGTTACGTTTATACGTATCCAAGGGCAACAGTCATTACGACAAAGTTCTTTTTGGTTTTCTGTACCTACTTAGAGTAGAATTCGTAATTGAGTGCAGTGGCGGTACCTTAAAACTTGTAAAGTGGTTAAAGGATGGTATACAATAAAACCTTATCTTATTAACTTCAACAATAGCGTAAAATAAGTACCTATAGATTAAAAAAAATACATTTAATGAAGATGCGATGGTGATGTGGTGGTGATATTTAGTAAAATTACTATATTTAACAGCCTCCTAGCCCAGTCGATGTTTAGCCTATAAATAATGGAGGCAGTAGACAGAAAGCAGAAAGTCAGCGGGGCGGTTTTTGAAATTGGAGCACTCGAATATGACATTTAAAACTGAATAAAACGAAGAAATTATGCTTTAAAAATAACAGCGATAGTAATTAAAAGTCATTATTATTTATACTATTAATTTTGTGTGCGATTATATTCCAAGTTAAATTCTTTGAATTCGAGCGCTCGAATGTCAAAAATCAGCCCCCTGGTTCGAATCCTGGTAAAGGCATTTATTTGTGTGTTTGATCTGTGACAAATACACAAATATTTGTACCTGAGTTTTGGATGTTTTCGATGTATTTAAGTATTTATCTATATATATGTATCTATTATATAATTATATCGTCGTCTAGTACACACAAGCCTTAACTATTGATTACTTTACGTACGGACGATTTTTGTAAGATTGTACTGTAATATTTATTATTATTATTACCTAGCCGAATTAAATTATTAAGTACAGTCAGCTGTAAAAATAAGGGTGTACTCATCTTACTCAAAAATATGTCCCATAGTATCTTATTCCGTTGTAATAAATTGCATAGTACCATATTTATGAGACGATTTTTTCGATACGTATTTTTGCAGCTGACTGTACATAATTTTCATTGAAAATTCCAATAATTTTTGTTTTTGTTGATAAAAAAGTATTTTTGAGATTTATTTTAGTGACATCTATGAGCTTTTATTATTAAAGAAACTAGCTATATAAAGTGTTACTTCGAGATCGAGCTAAACTGTAAAATTATGAGAAACTACAATAGATGGCGCTTAAACTAAAAATGCGATTTTACGTGGAATTGTTTTTTTCTTAGGTTTAATCAGTTATTTTTAATTGGTTTTGTTGTAATCCGTTTTGGTAATATAATGACGTAGTTTTAGATAACTAGGTACTAGATTTCAAATAACATAAAAAATGATTACGAGCCAGTGGTACTCTGAGCGACATCTATTGAAGAACATTGGAACAAAACGAGCGATGTTCCTAGTGAAATATCTATTTAAACTAATTAATCTATGGGTTGGTTGAATTTGAATTCTCTAAGGTTTCAAAGCTACCAGTGAATGTATCAACGATATGGAAACTTTGATCACATTGAATCTTATTTTCAATATCTTTATTGGGAAACATATAGTACACAGTAAGAATAAACCTATATAAAATAAACTTATAAATAACAGATGCTCCCCAAGTCGCCTTCGTGGTTTATGGTACCCAAATGGCTGGCAGCGTTACCTCTTTGGATGGCCAGGCTTATCCTTTGGCCGAAATAGCTGCCAGCCTTCTGGATACCTGAGGCATCGACGAGGCGCCTGGAGAGCTCCTTAAAAAGCGTCTTTGCCCTAGGTCCCCACGGCCCCAGGGTTTCCACGCCAAACGGCACAAATATGTAGCCCTCACCGAGAACAGAATATTTGCGCCGCTTGTTTTGTTCCGCAGTTGTAGCCGCAACTCCCACCTTGGAGGAGGTTGCCTGTAATGGGACGGTGCAAGCGTGTCAACGCAGGTGGCATCCCACACAAGCGTCCTCCCCAGCCCAGCCTCCACGGAATGAGTGTCATACCGTCGGGTCGCTTGCCGTCGTCGCCTACGATACCGTTCGGCTCAAGAATAGCCGGCACGCTAACGGAAGCAAGCGTCCTCCGGATAACATCATTCAGGGACGCGTGGCGAGAAATGCGGCCTGAATGAACCTTATTGCGTGGTCTATAGAGTCGAAATTTAATAAATGGTTACAAGTCGGCGAACCCTTTTTTTATCAATGTATACTTATTGATGTGTACGATTATACTACCAGGTAATTCTTACAAAAGATAACGCGTGGAGCCGCAGGTAATTAAGTATGGCTTTTTATTAAGAACGCATGACAGCTAACGTTTTCATCTCTGTAGCTAAATGAAAGAATCTTCTGTACTTGTACTGGAGTCTGACTAGCCAAATATTGTTGACAGATATTTCCTTGTTGTATCACCAATTGTCTATAAGAAAGGCTAAAAGTCTGTTGTCAATTTATGTCATTATTTCAAATTATTCACGGTTTATAAGGGGTTTATTTTAAATAATATTTAAAATAACTGTACCGAGTGGTCCGCAAAATTATTATTTAGGCTCGTAAATAATTACGACGATGTGCGAAGTTGACGTGAAGCGTGTTGTAACGAAAATTTGCAATGTTTACAAGTCGTCAACAATTTTGTAGGTTCGAGCTCTATTAATATTTTGATACTTTAAGTACTAGTTCTAACATTTGCCAATAACTTTGATTAAGTAAGTGAATTTATTAATACCTGAATCTCATAAACAGGACAAGGGTGTAAAGAAACGGATAAACTAGAAGTTCTGGAAAATATCAATACAATCAAAACATTGGAACGTAAGAAGTTACTTACTGAAAACCAATATTTAGGAGAAATCTGTGGACTAGTTTTATGTAAAAATATAAATAAAAATATTTTCGCGAAACAATGCTATACAATATGTATACCAACTAAAACCATCCCTTAAAACAAGTGAATAGGGAACTCAAGTACATAGTTATTAGATTGTTTTTACTTGCTTCTGAGCATGTTTTGGGGAATTTAATTTCTGAATGTATTTCTCTTGTTGCAGTCAGTTAAAGATCTTTCTAACACCCTGTGAAGCTTGTTTACTTCGTTGACTTCTGTCTGATTACCTAAACCTGCCCACCTACCTACCTTACGTGTGCACAGAAGTCAAAAGTATTTTCTAGTATCAAAACTATTATTCCTGGTACACAAGGTGTGACCAGCCCATGATTTTTTGAATTTCCCGCCAAAAATTTGGGTAATATTTCAATAGTCAGACTCTATTACTTATTCTGTGCTTTTGCGACTGTTCCGCCAATTTGTCATCCTTTACTCTACCATCCATACCCCGGAGATTCCCCGCCCGATTTCCGTTGACATTTCATGACTTCAATCCGTTCTGTCAGTGTCACTAGTCAGCCGATCTTTTGAAACCGGTTGGTTTTGTTTGTTCATTTAATGTAAATACACACAGTAGATAACGCGGCAACCGGTCATTCCAATTTTTCCTGTTGCTCGATGTAATGAGTCGGAGTCGACGGTCACTCGTCGTGCTAGCACTACACCGCGGCTAATACTTTATGTGCAGACTATCGCACTCAACAATTTTTGAATTCAATAGTAAAGGAACAGTTCGTGTTTACCAGTTATTTTATGTAGGTAGTCATTATGTTTATATTTGTGCTCGAATTATGCGCGTGTTTTATGTTGTGTTTCGGGCAGAACCATGGAGTCAAAGAACCGGAATATCCCACGAACTTACACAACGGCCTCAGCGAGGCCACGGGTAATTTCTCAGTGGAGTTGCTATATCATGCGGCAAAAAAGCAAGGGAAGCAAAACCTTATAGTGTCGCCGATCACGGCGTGGACGGTGTTGGCGGTGACGTCGGACGGCGCACTGGGCAAGACGCGCGCGGAACTGGTCTCGGCCTTACGAATCAATAGAAACAGGACAGTCACCAGACATCAATTCCAAGAAATCGCGCGATGGCTAGTCGTAAACACAACTACGGTCCAACTTGCTAAATTTAACGGTATATTCGTAGACAAGTCAAAAACAATAGAAAATGACTTCCGCGATTCTTCAAAGGCGTTCTATGATACTCAAACGATTAATTTAGACTTCAGGAATAGCGCTGCAACCGCCGCCACTATCAACGGAGCCGTATCAGCAGCAACCAAGGGCAGGATTCCCAAATTAATTGACGAAAGTCATTTGACTGATGCACAGATGATTATTACGAGTGCTGTGTATTTTAAAGGGCAATGGACTGCACCTTTTAATATCTCTTCTACAACTAAAAAAGATTTCTATAATAGCAGTGGGATGAAAATTGGTGAAGTGAACATGATGTACAATAGATACACATACCCATTTGCCAATATTAAGGAAATACAAGCAAGAGTTATTGAGTTGCCTTATGGGGTAGAAAATCGTCTCTCTATGCTATTAATGCTTCCAAACCCTGGTGTCACTCTAGAAGATATGTTCCTAAACTTCAAAACCGTACCTCTAGATACAGTGTTTCAAGAACTGAGGGTCTCTCAAGAAGAGTATGGTGATGATGAAATTGATTGTTTCATCCCTCGCTTTAAAATTGAATCAAATATAGAATTGAATGACATTTTGAAAGAGGGAATGGGAATATATGAGGTGTTTGACCCAGTGAAAGCCAATTTGGGTCGCTTGGCTCGGGTACCCATGTATGTGACAAAGGTTGTCCATAAAGCTGAAATTGAGGTAACTGAGGAAGGTACTACAGCGTCAGGGGCTACAGCTGCAGAGTTTGCGAATCGAATCGGAGTTATAAGATTTGAAGCTAATAGGCCATTTAGTTACCTGATAGTTGAAAAGGTCACAAACACCATTGTTTTCGGAGGAGTATACCAACAGCCAATTTTGTTCTGATCTGTATAGTATGTAATCTGGTTGGACGTACCTATGATTGTAAAAATTAGTACATTAAGACTAAATTCTAATTTGCATTGAATAATACTGCAATTTAATATTACTAGAGATGCAGCGGATATCTGGCCACTATTAGGTATCTGGCTTATCTAGACACATTTTTATGATATCTGGTATCCGGCCAAATAAACTAGGTAATGCAAACGTGGTTTACATTCCGTAAAACCAACATCCATTGTATCTCCAGATATTACCCCATAAAGACAGACACATTTTGTATAACTGTCTGAGGTTGTGCTAAGACAATATTTATATTGCAAATTTGAGAAGTAGAAATAAAATTATGGATTCTGCACCAAACACAAGTAGACGTGACTAACATAATATTGTAATAACTTTGAAGCTGTTATAATATGTTACAAAAAGAGATAAAATTAAAGATAACTTGACAAGGTCATGTTCAATGTAATCAAGGCATTTAAAATGCTCATGAATGGAGAACTGGTTGCAAATCTGTCATTTTAAATGGTAATTTGCACTCTAAAAACATGGTAAAGGTACAAAAAAATATTGTTGTGTAAATAGTCATGGTTCTGTGTTTTAATTGTATATCACAGCATATGGCTTTGTGTCATCTATATAAAATGACATTAAAATTGGTTTAATTTTTTTTTGTTTTGGCAATAGGTAACAATAATCCATGATATTATATATTATACACCTAAAATGCTCTCTATTCAGAATTGTCTGAGGGCAGTTCATGAAATGGTTAGGCATGCTGATGATATTAGGTCAGCATATATATATATTTTGAGATTATCCTAAATGATATTAATTAAAATATGTATTTATACAATCTGAGCAGCTAAAAACTTTACCAACAGCTCTGCCTCAATTAATAAGTGCAATGTAGGTAGGATCAGGGAGGGTACAGTCGCTCGGTGGGAACAGTGGCTCGAATGTGCTGTGCGGGAAACGGAAAGAGCTTTATGTCTGTCCTCTACACCAATCGGAAGAGTTCCGTACCCTATCATGTACGAACTAGTTAGTGAGCCGCTTCGGCGCCATGCGAATGTATTATGGTGCGTTTTTGTGTTGAATGCTATCAAAATTACATTTCCAGGTAAGTTTCACTCCTCTTTTTTTCTTAACTCGAACGAGATTTTTAATTACTTATATTTTTATCGAAGAGTGTGTCTAATCTACTTAGTATTGGCTGATAATTCAAGGCCCTCGATGTTTCTATTTGTTTTTAGTTCTATCTAAAATACAAAATGGCGCGTAGGTCAACAGTCGTTCGTTTCAGAAAAGTACACGGTGGCTCGCGAACCACTGTGCACCTTACAGAGTTGGGCTAAAATTTACTTGAATATGAATAAGAATAAAAGTTCTTTTATTATTAAAAATAATTCTTGCACTCTTTTTTTAATAAAATGAAAGTGAAGAAATCATGCGACATTTATTAGGTAAGTAGGTACCTATTTTAAATGAAGAATGAATCAGGAACGATTACTCCGGAATTAGGCTTACCTATTCTAATTACCGTTTTATTCAACAAATTTTTTTTTTTGTTAAAGTTTATTTAGGTTCGATTCTTACGTAGCCATTGTGTACTGTTAGAACCACTATGTACTCGAGCCACTGTGTACTGTTAGAACCACTGTGTACTAGGGGGTCCTAGTCACTGTGTACAGCAACGGGTACACAGTGGCTCGATTCCCAATTTCTAAAAAAGAATGGATATATCTTTTTTGGTGAAAGTAACAGCAAATATATTTGCTACATATGAAAGTTTAATAATGCACTGTGCTCTGTGCTTGCAACAATTAGTTCAAGGATTTATATTTCTCATGCTACAGCCTCTTGAAAAAATCCTAGCGACTGTTCCCTCCCTGACCCTACCTATTAAAAAAACCGACCAAGTGCGAGTCGGACTCGCGCCCCGGGGGTTCCGTACATCGAACAATTTTTACAATAACTGAACAGCGAACATTGCTGCAACAAGAAGGAAAATTGGATTGAGGGACAAGCTTTCAGTTTGCTGTTCAAAAACTTATCTCCATACATCGACGTAGGTCGCGATTAGTTTACCAACTACAAATAATCATGTAAAGCCCGCTGTACATATTGGGCCAACGTTAGCTAATCTAAAGGACGCAGTTATGCGTTAGAGGGAGCAAGAGATATCGCGATCTCGTTCTGCCGATAGCTGCGTCCCTTCATTGGGCTGACGTTGGCCCAATGTGTACAGCGTACTTAATCATTAACACAGTCACAAACGGTTATCGGTTCTTAAATTAAATCTCTTTTCTGTAGAGCTAAATAATATAAAATTATTTTTTAATAATTTCTTTAAACTGTAAACCAAAATAACACTTTTCGATATTTGAATACTGTGAAGGATTTTACATAGGTACATTACATTCGCCATTCAGAGCGGCCAAACTGATCACAAATATCTGAACAACGCCCATATTTTCAAGGCAATAAACCTTGGCCGCTCCGATATATTTGATGGCGACTGTACCTATACGAAATCTACATATTTTGGTTCCTCTTTAATGTTTAAAAACTGGTGAGAGATTTTAGTTTTAAATTTATTAACACAAAGGTTTTACGCGTAAAATTGTTCATGGTCGATGGCAATAATCTTCAAGACAGTTTAACAGCAACGGCCTTCAACAAAATAAGTAGTACCCCCCTTTATTCTTTAAAATGATAAGCCATAAAAATAACTGAAGAACAAATCTTTTTTTTTTGGGCACCGGAGGCAGGTCACTTGTGCCTTTGTATATGACATCTATATAAGGCCATAAAAATAATTAGGGATTCAAGTCGAAGGTCATTGGCGCCGTCCGGAAAATGCATCGGATGTGAAAACCGCCTTATTATCAAGCCAGATCATTTGTAAGGTATAATTAATAATTCAGTGGAGTGATTTGACAGCTCTCGGCATACAAAGCGGTTGTCAAATGTATGTAAAGTTCTGTCAAATCACCCCGCTGAATTATTAATTCTACCGTAGGTATCCGTCTACTCTCATTTTACTCAGTTTTATGTACGACTAGCGTTAAATATATTAAGTTAATTGTTGTATAAAACTCTGCTGGTCAGTGTGCTGGTCATAAATAACAAAATTATTTTCCCTGATTCCGTCATTAGTGTGGTTTTAGTTGGTATAGCTTCAGCAATGCACTGAAATGCATTTCATTTTGGAACATTGTGTTAAATAGCGTTGTTACTTTTTTCTATTTTAAATTGATATTCTGTAGTTTCAATGGCTGTCCAATTAACTATTATTGTACTTCGTTGTTAACCTTATCGACGCCATGGCAGATGTCAATACGTTCATTTATACGCCACACCAATAATAAAAATAAAAACTATTTATTTCGGACCATAAAAATCCATAGAATTGTTAGTAACTTAAATTTAGGTAAGTACATTAAAAACTATGCTAGTAAAACTCTTACTCCTAAGTAGGTACAGTCAGCGTCATATAGTTGGTCACATCCAAAGTAGTCTAATAGTTCGTTATACCATATAGTTTGTATGGTGTACCGAACTATTTGACTACTTTGGATGCGACAACTATATGACGCTGACTGTACAAGAGAACGAGAGGTGAATAATGAGTTTAGAGTAAAACGCATGGAATATCGTATAATACATCGTTGGCGTTGAAAAGGTTAACACAATGCCACACTAATGATTTATTACAATCACTTTATATAATCACAGTCACTCTCGATTTAAGATCAGTTTCTTGCAGTGGAGTGCAATGGAGAATACCATTTCCTCACTTTGGTTTCTGCACTAAGAAACCAAAGTGATATAATGGTTCTCGATGTCTCCTTCTGTGTAACATGGGTTCCCAAACTTTTTTAGGCACGCCCCCCTGCTACCTAAAATGAAATTCCCACGCCCCCCTTGCTTCGATGCAAGGAAACGGACGTAAGTGGTCTAGCTAGCCCTGTTCAAATTTCCCAAGGCCCCGCGCCCCCCTTAAAATGTGGTCACGCCCCCCTAGGGGGGCGCGCCCCCCACTTTGAAAAACCCGTAAGGATTACAGTGTAAATTACAGTAATTTACACTGTAATCCTTACGTACTTGTAAGATCTGAGAAAGCGAAGGTTTTAAAAAGAGCGATGCGAGGGTTTTACGGCATCAGAAACAAACTTTATTACTGCCAAGTGGCGGGGCTCGTTTGGTGAAATGAAATACAATCATGGATAAACTTAAATGTGTTATGTTTGAAAGGATTATAGTACTTATACTATAATCCTAAATAATAATGAATGCATGAAACATGACTATTAGTCTCTAATGTATTTTATCTATGTAACTATTAGACATTACTTAAGTGATAAAGAAAAAAACCTGTAGTTAAGAGTTAAGACTCCGATCTGTTGTAAAATCGAAATATATGATTTTGTTATCGACGTACTTTTAGGATTTTAATCATTCCTTTTAAAATACAGCAGTTAGGTACCAATATAATAGGTACAGTCAGTACAGCTACCCCCGCAATATTTCCCTATATCGCTTGCTAAAGTACCTAAACAAGTTTTATTGAGGACCTAATCTATTTTATTGTGGTGCATTTCATGTTAAATACAATTATTTATATAGTCTGAATTAATTTATCGACTTCCTGGGTAAGTAGATATCGTGTCGTTTTTATTTTTATCCTCAGAGCTATAAGGCATGTTACACGCTTAAGTATATCATTTTCTAATTTGTAGGTACTTACGTGGTAGCAGGGCTCGTAACCGGTTTTCCCAAAAAAAACCCGAAATAACCCGATATATTTATGGTTTTTATGTGTAGAACTCGATATTGTATTTAGGTAATGACATCATATTATAAAAGATTTTTCGATTTAATATGAAATAGGTAGTAAACGAAAAGAGCGATATAAACCCGGTAGGTATTCTAGTATAGTATGGAGCAAATACCGTTTTCCGAGCCCTGAAGCCCGAAGCCTGTTATCACGTTAAGAATTTTTCAATGTCGAAAACATACGTAGGGTCAGGGAGGGAACAGTCGCTCGGTGGGAACAGTAGCTCGAATGTGGTGTGCGAGAAACAGAAAGAGCTTTATGTCTGTCCTCTACATCAATCGGAAGCGTTCCGTACCCGACCATGTACGAACTAGTTAGTGAGGCGCTCCGGCGCCATGCGAATGTGTTATGGTGCGTTTTTGTGTTTAATGCTATCAAAATTACATTTCCAGATAAGTTTCACTTCTCTTTTTTCTTAACTCGTACATGATTTTTAATTACTTATGTTATTATCGAAGAATGTGTCTAATCTACATAGTATTGGCTGATAATTCAAGGCCCTAGGTGTTTGTATTTGTTTTTAATTTGAACTAAAATACACGGCTCGCGAACCACTGTGCACCTTACAGAGTTGGGCTAAAATTTACTTGAATATGAATAAGAATAACAAATTCTGTGATTATTAAAAGTAATTCTTGCACACTTTTTTTTTAATAAAATAATAGTGAATAAATCATGCGACATTTAGGTAGGTACCTATTTTAAATGAAGAATGAAACAGGAACGATTATTCCGGAAGCTACTTATTCTAATTACCGTTTTAATGAACAAAAATGTTATTTGTTATATAATTTAGGTTCGCTTCCTATGTACCTAGCCATTGTGTACTGTTAGAACCACTGTGTACAGGGCGTAGTACACAGTGACTCGAGCCACTGTGTACCGTTAGAACCACTGTGTACTAGCAGGTCCTAGTCACTGTGTACAAAAAGTTACTTCTGTAGCTCATAGCTAAATATAATATTTCAAGATACCTACCTAATTTCTGGTCTAGTACACAGTTTTTGTCTATCAAGGTACCGTCCTAAGTACAGAATATTCCACACTAAAATTCTTCAAGTACTATTGGAATTTTCCATAACTATATATGTCCCAGTTTTAGGTATCTTAGGTAGGTTTTCATCGAGTTTTGACAAGTTTTCACTCGATATATATTCTTACATTTGCACTACAGATAGAATTATAACAGAACCGGTCTTCGGTACTAAAACAATCCATTCTAGGATTTTTTTAAAGATTCTTTTTTAACATGATTTAAAAAATACTTCCATATCTTAATAATGTGTGAAGGATCTAACACATATTTGAGTTCCTCTTTGACGTATCTAAAATTGAAGAGCGATTTTAACTTTAAATTAATTAAGTATGCCTACAGAATAAGTAATTAATAATAATACAAGCATAGATTTATATAATTCTTCAGATGGAGTACTGCTAACAACATTTTGTGATTTCATAATGAGATTAATGAGCCAGTGTCCTCGTGGTTACGCACTACACACACATACGCACAGCACTAATGAGCCGCTCCCCCGACAGTCGTGTCCAAACGTCTACGCAGTCAAGTGCTGTTAAAAAATAATTAAAATACGCAGTCGTGCGTTGTCAAATGCTGCAGAAATGCCACCGTTCGAAAGAAAAAAAACGAATGGGGTAACTTTTCACCGTTAAGTAAACAATTCATTGCGTAATCATATTAAGAATCAGTAAATTCGTAAATTATTAACTTCATGGTAGCGGTGTTGCCAGGTGGTTGAATAGGGAAACTTCCCGAACGTAAGGGGGTCTATAATCGCCGCGATATGTTGTCAATACGATATTGACGTCTCCACTCTCAACTAGACGTTTTATTTCACGCACGGTTTCAACGAATATTAACGTTACCTAATTAATAGTTAATAACTTTTATGCTTTTGTGAGAAAATTATATTCTTTATTATTTTTGGAATAAAATTTGTAAATAAACAAAATTATATATTTCTTAAAATTTTACCAAAAACTTCGTAAAACAAAAAGCCCATATCTAATCGTAGATTGAACGCGCGAAGTTATGTCACCGCTACTGATCTGTCAAACTTTCGTCTCATTCTAACTATCGCTTTCTCTCACTCTGAGCGGCTGACTAGTCGCTTCAGTAATCGACTGGTCAAGCGATTAGAACGAGATGAAACTATAGTTAGAATGAGAGGTCAGCTCTTAAGGCAAACCGATTGTGTTGATCGATCGAGGAGCATTTTTAACCAACTTCAAAAAAAGGAGGTTCTCAGTTTGACCCGTATGTTTGTATGTATGTATGTTTGTTCGCGATTATCTCGCGTTATTGGGACGACAACAGAAGCCACCACACTCAACAGTAGTCTTGTACTTTTAATTATTATAAATAGTAAATTTAGTTTTTTTTATATTTGACCTTTTAGTCGCCTCTTCAGTATATTTCATCAAATTTATTAAAACAGGTGCTTATTAATTCTATTTAACCATATATATTAATAATCTTATTTTTTTTTAATTCAAAAATACTGTATTTTTAATCGGGAAAATCAGTATTACATGGCAACAGTCGTCTGGACACACACATTCAAACCAGCCGCCATCTTGCGTCACAGTTTGTTGTACAGGCATGCTCCATCCTTTTAATTTATTCATCCAAGAATACAAGCTAATTAGGTAACCGGTAACGCAAAAGTTATGGCCAGAAAACCAGTTTTTTGGTCTAAAGTTGTTCGACTTTCACCACAGAATAACTAATAAATAGTACTACTGTCTTTCACTCCAAATATCTGGAAGACAATGAATATTTAGGTATGTAAATATCCAATATGTATTGTTGCTAATAATGTGATAAGCTAGGTAAATACCTAAATCATTAGAAAACTAAGGGCTTCCGAATATAATTTGTACTTATGCATATAAATATTAGCCCGGTTTCTTGGAACTTTATTCTATTCGTTCATAAAAATAGACTAAAAGCACAAGCGTAAACACTGCTTTATAACCACGAATACGTTCGGTGTAAAAGTACTATAGTTACACAATAATAAGGAAAACTAACGTTAAGTACAAAAAACCGGCCAAGAGCGTGTCGGGCCACGCTCAGTGTAGGGTTCCGTAGTTTTCCGTCCGTCACAATAAGTGTCCCCACTTAAGAGTTAAAATAACACCGCCATGTAGGATGTGATATGAGCGTTCCACGTACAGCGACTTCTATCGGCAAATTAAGTAAACTATTGCGCGCGAGCTTAAAGTAACGAAGATGATTTTTATGGGATAATTCTTTATTGCGTGAACCGATTTTCACCGTTTTTACTTTATTTGAAAGCACGTCATTTCATTGTGATTTTGTAGAAATTACAGGTACAATAAACACCTGCTTATACGGTTAAATTACAAACTTAGTTCAGAAATTATTATTTTTTTTTTCAAAAACTATCCAACCTATCAAGTTCAAAATTATTTTTCTAGAAAGTTTTTATAAAGACCTACTTTTGAGATTTTTTTCATATTTTTAAAACTTATGGTTCAAAAGTTAGAGGGGGGGACACATTTTTTTTTACTTCTGGAGCGATTATCTCCGAAAATATTTACATTATCAAAAATGATTTTAGTAAACCCCTATTCATTTTTAAATACCTATCCAACAATATATCACACGGTAGGGTTGAAATGGAAAAAAATAACACTCCCCACTTTACGTATAGGGGAGGTACCCTAATAAAACATTTTTTTCCACTTTTTATTTTACCACTTTGTCGGCGTGATTGATATACATATTAGTACCAAATTTCAGCTTTCTAGTGCTAACGGTCACTGAGATTATCCGCGGACGGACGGACGGACGGGCAGACATAGCGAAACTATAAGGGTTCCTAGTTGACTACGGAACCCTAAAAAGGAAATACCAGATAATTAGTTGAATTTTATTACGTAGTGACAGGATTGTTATTTAATTATCTGCCCTGCTAGCATGACTTACATTGTCGCGCGACTCTCCATACTTTAGGCGAGTATGAAGTCGCGCGTGACAACGCACGTTATGCTAAGCCGCCTGATGTTGATACACTTGGTACCTACACCTAAGTTCAGAAAATCAATGTAGGTACCACTAGTGTAAAGTGTTTTAAGCTTGTTACACTATTGTTCTAAATCAGCTTCCTAAATGACTTAGTCAAGTGTAACCGCATTTAGCAAGTAAATTTATTAGTTACTAATACTTAGATCAAGAGTAGCCCGTAGACAACTCCACCTCGCCGAGTAGCAGAATTCGGTTTAATGTGGGGCAATGCACGGTGAAAAGTAATTTATTTAAAACAGCTAAGTATTAGACATGGCAATTTGTAGGGCCCAACCTGTTGTGTACCCTGCCTCTCCCTCACCCTCCTTCAGCTCCCTACGGGCCCAACCTCCTATTACACCTCCCGACACAACAGGTTGGGCCCTACAAATTGCCATGTCTAATAGCTGTTTTAGTACTTGGTAGCCTGAGCTAAACTTGATTTTCTACAGTTAGCAAAAACATCATTATAAAATTTTTGGTGTGAAGTTATTTAACATCGCCACATGTATTTCATGAGAAAAAAAATCCATTTAGTGAAGTTCATTAAAAAATTCGACACTATACCTAAGTGTAGTGCTTACTAAAGTAACCTCAACGTGACCAATATTATATTTGTCTTTTTTCTTTTTCTTTTTTTTCCAACTGTATTCAAATAATTTTAAACAAAAAAGAACCGACTTCACATAGCCTCCACCTTTCCAAAAGGAAATGCTCGAGCTGCTGTAAAAAATACTCAAATTACTATAGGTGTGCCTATAATAGTTAAACAGTTCCCTCGATTTCTCCAGTATCCCATCATCAGATCCTGACCTGGTTACAATGAGACCAACTGTGAAGTATACTCTTTCAAACAAAAAAAGAATTTTCCAAATTGGTCCAGCCGTCTTCGGATAATCGGTGAACATACATATTTAAAAAAAAACTCAAAAAAACAAGGATCCCGACGAAATGATAACTCCTCCTTCGAAATCTTGAAGTCGGTTGAACACGTCGTGCGGTGCTCACGCAGAAATGCCATTCTTCTCAGTCTTGCCAATCGCATATTACTTGTCGCTTATAGCACTCGCTGGAAATGTAGTATTCGGTGGTGCTTTTTACTTTTCCCGCTCTTAAATTCAATCTGGTGGAACTATTTTGTACAAATTACAATGAGTAAGATGAGTCGGGGCAAGAGTATCATACTTTTATTAAAGTTAGATTCAAATAGCGTTTGTGATCTTATTATTGCATTAATTCGTAGATTAAAGCCATAAAATATAAGTAAATTTAATATATTTTTAATTAAAACTACTAATCAAGCAAAGAAAGACATAGAAAACATGCACTAATTTGTAAAAAAATAAAAATCGGCATGACTGTTCCTCTTGCCCCATGACTGGGATAAGAGTATCGTACGTACCTAACTTGAACTAGGTTAGCTCCAGTGGATTTACGTATTTATTAACACAGTTGGTAGACGCTGTCAAGAGAATTAATACCTTAACAAGTTGAAATATGGTTCAAAATTCTGAGAAAATGCGTTTATACATATTCTGGGGTAATACTCGTACTAGGTGTTATCAGGGGTGACAAACACTTAAATAAAAAATGCTATGAATTTTTTAATTAACTTTGAAAATTATACTATTTACGAGTAGGTATTACAGTAGTAGTATTTAGGCAGGTACACTTTTTATAAATTCTACTTAGCTTAAATCACAAGTAGGTACTCTCAGTCTATCTATCCGTCTTTCGGACATAATTCCGCACCATGTTTCTGCAATGATTATTATTATTTTAATATTTATTGCACAATAAGAAACCTTAACGTACAAAAGGCGGACTTAATGCCATGAGGCATTTTCTACCAGTCAACCTTTATTATAATGCAGCTCGTGTTTACTTTTGTCTTCAGTCAATAAAAATCTTTATTTTGTTTTAGTTATACAGTTACAGCGGCAACAGAAATACATAATTTGTGAAAATTTCAACTGTTCTGCTGTAGCTAGCTATCGCGGTTCTTGAGATACAGCCTGGTGACACAAAAAAAATTACGTTTGTTGTATGGGAGCCCCCTTAAATATTTATTCTATTCTGTTTTTTAGTATTTGTTGTTATAGCGGCAACAGAAATACATCATCTGTGAAAATTTCAACTGTCTATCACGGTTCTCGAGATATAGCCTGGTGACAGACGGATAGACAGACAGACGGACAGCGGAGCCATAGTAATAGGGTCCCGTTCTACCCTTTGGGTACGGAACTGTTGTGTATTTACTAAATACTCATTAAATAATTATATTGCAATCTAATTGTGGTTTTATTCAAATATGACATAACATGTATTGACGTTGTGCGAGTCATAGATATCTTATAGTAGACACTACGCATGGAGGTCTAACACTCTCCCTCGTCGTTGAATTCAAGGTTAGGCTAGAAGTCTAAACGCACAGGAGCTCTTCTATTCCTTTTACTACGGCGCAACACGCTCTCTGGAGGAGGATTTTCAATTTCCGATGGCAATGTAGGTTCCATCACCGCAGGAGGCTCACGACATTCTGCTTCTGAGCATCCAAGTGTATGGGTATGTTTTCTGAGTCAGGTAAGAAACTTTGCCTTTTTCTCGGGCTTGGCACGTTCTGTGTATCATTTACTCTTTCAGGGCTGAGGGGTACACTTGACTCTATATTTTGTTGAATTGGTGTAATCGTTTCTTTTGGCGAGCTTGGCCTAGGTAGATAGACGTAGGGTATATCACCACTGCATGATGTCTTCCTTATTTGGTCTATATGTCTTTGGTGTAATCTTCCTTCTACCATTACCTCATAGTGTAGCTTACCTTTTCTTTCTGTAATCTTTCCGAATTTCCATTTGTTACCTTATCACCTCTTTTGAATTCCTTGTTAACAATCTTGTCGTCATTATCATTTTCTATTCTTATTGCTGTCCCCCTTTTAACTAAGTCTATCCTTGTTCTATATAATCTTTTAAACATCATTTCTGCTGGACTCGAACCCGTAGTACTGTTTGTTGTTTTTCTGTACATCATTAGGAATTTATGTAACTTGTCTTGTAGCGTACCCCCTTCATTTTCCATTGCCCTTAATTTACGTTTTACGGTCTGAACGTATCTTTCTGCCTGGCCGTTTGTCGATGGGTGAAATGGAGCTGTAAATTTAGCCTGGATTCCATTTGCTTTCAAAAATCTCTGCATTTCTTCTGATCGGAACTGTCGACCATTATCTGATACTTGCGTAATTGGTAGACCAAAAGTAGTGTATATCTTCTTAAGAATATTTATTGTTGCTGTAGTTGTAATTGAATTTGTTGGTATTACTTCTAACCACTTGGTGTACGCATCCACAACAATAAGAAAGTAGTGGTTCATGAACGGTCCTGCATAATCTATGTGTATTCGGTTCCATGGTTCTTTCGGGTATTCCCAATTATGTACTGGTACCTTGGTAGGGTTTTTCTGCAACAAACAACATATTTTGCATTTTCTACCATATTATCAATGTCTGTATCAATATGCTTCCACCTAATATAGCTTCTGGCTAAGGCTTTCATTTTTACAATGCCTATATGGGCTGTATGTAATTCTTCTAATAACTGAGACTGTAGTTTCTGAGGAACCACAACTCTAATGCCATAGAAAATGCATCCATTTTTTGCTTGCCAGCTTTGATCCGTCCTATTCCCAAAGTACACGATCCCCAGCTAATCAAGGACCTTCGACCCATAAGCATACTGCCATGCCTGTCTAAGGTCCTTGAAAAGATAGTGTGTGTTCAGGTAACAGAGTATTTGGAGTCAAATAATGTACTGCCAGCACAGCAATCGGGTTTTCGAAAGCATCATAGTACTGCTACAGCTTTACTCGACGTGACAGATAATATCCTAGCTCCTCAAGATAAAGGAAAAGGAACTATCCTTACACTGCTCGATTTTTCGAGGGCGTTTGACACAATAAATGTAAGTCTGTTATTGTCTAAGCTAGCGTACTATGGATTTGACAACGACACAGTAAAATGGTTTGCTAGCTACCTAAGTGGCCGTAAACAGTCAGTAGAAATACAGCGACCAGACGGTGTAAGCATGGCATCTCAACTGCTGCCAGTGACGAGAGGGGTGCCCCAGGGCTCAATTTTAGATCCTATATTGTTTATATTATACTGTAGCGATATCACTCATGCCATAAAGCACTGTCAATATCATATGTATGCCGATGACCTACAGTTGTATATATCGTGTAGCATGTATGATGTTGACGAGCAGGTAAACAAACTTAACGATGACCTAGAACGTATTGCTAAATGGTCACTCGCGAACTCACTTTCCCTTAACCCAATCAAATCAAAATATTTAGTTCTGGGAACAAAAATGCAAATAGTAAAAATATCCAAAACCTGCTTCAAGGTCCAAATAAACAATGAAGCGTTAGAGCGGGTAGAAGAGGTTAAGAACTTAGGTCTTAAGATGGACGGGGAATTACGCTTTGAGGGCCACATTCACGATACTGTTCGTAACTGCTTCTACAGGCTCAAACTGCTGTATAAAATTCGTGACTTCCTTGATGTTGGCCTTAGAATAAGACTGTGTGACGACAAGTGCGTCACACAGTCTTATTCTCTCCAGGTTGAACTATTGCGACACTGTGTATGGGCCGCGGCTGTTGGCACGAACGCAGAGACTTATTCAGCGCGTCCAAAACGCCTGTGCTCGTTTTTGCTTCCATATACCGCCGCGAGCACATGTTACGCCATTCCTTAACCAACATAAAATTTTACGGATGTCTACGCGTCAAAAATTACATCTAGCTGCTCTTATATTCGGTACTGTAAATAGACAGGTGCCCTCGTACCTTTGTGAGAAGTTAACTTGGATGCGAGGCTCTAGGTCTGCGGATGTCAGGTCCTCCAGAATTCTACTACTTGCCTATCCTGTGCACCACTCAGCCGCATTTCGTGGCAGTTTTCGATACGCCGCCAGCAAATGCTGGAACAACCTGCCTCCACCTATTCGTGCGCTAAAAGCGATAAGTACGTTTAAATTAAAGTGTCGAATGTTATTTATCAGCGCTCATTTGAACGTCTAGCGGCAGCTAATCAAAACTGTTTTTAAGTGTACATACCTTTTCTTTTCTCCTTCTTTTTAAACTATAAATTTGTCTTGTAACCGGTCTTACCATTTTTGTTTATTTATTTTTTCTTGGTTTGCTTTTGTTGTTTGTTTTTTTGTCTGCATCTGTGTCGTCATTCGTTAGTTATAAGTTAGCTGTAAGTTAGTTATAAGTTAGGTCCCCACCGAAAATCAGCGCCGTGGCTTGCTGCGGCATTATGCTGAGTGGGGGTCCTTTTATCGTCCTTAATGTTTGTTACTTTTCCTTTTGTTCATTTAATTGGTGTGACGTTAATAAATGTATTTTCTTTCTTTCTTTTTTCTTTCATTTTGCAGAGAGAATTCATGGAGTCGGTTAGGGTCATCTGTACCCGATTGTATGTCCATATATAGCTTTCGTAGTTCTGTGTCTTTCATTGTAGCGTCCTTTATTTCTTGTAGAGTTATTGGTATCTCGGTAATCTGGTTTAGATAAAACGCATCATCATCTGTGAGAGTATCTTTTGCTGTATCTGTTGGATTTGGTATTCTTGAGAAATAATCGGCATTTGCATGTTCAGTCGTCTTTCTCAACTTTATCTTATAATCAAAACCAGCTAAAAAATTAGCGTAGTGTACTAAACGAAAAGCGGTAGTTGCAGCTTTTTCTGGGTGTAATATTCGTGCCAATGGTTGGTTGTCAATTATCAATGTAATTTTGCGTCCATAACAGTATTGGAAAAAATTCTTAAGTCTCCATATCAGCGCTGCCGCTTCTTTATCGAGCTGGCTGTACCCTTTTTCAGCTTTAGACAGGGATCTCGACGCAAAAGCAATCGGTCTTTCAGTCTTGTCCGGCATAATGTGCGATAACACGGCTCCGAATTCTGTAGGTGAAGCATCTGTGGCAAGTGTCACTTGTAACTTTGCGTGAAATGGTATTAGTACTTTGTCTCCACATATCTCTTCTTTTAATTCTTCAAAAATCTTTTCACATTCTTTTGACCATGTAAATTTAGTACCTTTTTGTAACAGTTTGTAAAGCGGAATTACACTCCAACCATAAGATGAATTAGACGAATCTTTTGAGAGTTATTTACAACGGCTCCAAAACTACATAACATGTATTGACGTTGTGCGAGTCATAGATATCTTATAGTAGATACTACGTATGGAGGTCTAACAGGAACCCTAAAAAGTAGCATATGACTCCCTTCGCCGGACTGAACTGGCACTCTTGCCCCACTTAAATAATTTGAGGTTAAAATTTTATTGGATTGATAAAAACTTATAATCGATAGGAATTACAGAAAATAACGATGTAACATAAGAAATAAACTATAAATATTCGACTCACCGACAAACAAATCCGGGTTAATAGCCATAAATCACACAAAACCACTTTTGAATTATACACGTGCACTTCCACTTATCACAAGTCGTAACCTGTCAAAATCAACCGCGTTTTGTTACAATATGGCGTATGGCAGAGACATCTATGATTTGATGATGGAACTCATACACGCCTGTCTGTTTTACCGACGGTACAAAAGGCGCTCAATTCAAAAGAATTAGCTGGAGAAGCTTTCGATCCTCTTCTCCCGATGTTACTCTTGCCCCGCCTGACCTTATATATGTCGCAGGGAAATGATTAAAACAGAGATTTGTTCAAATCTCTAAGGGATATGATCAAATTACGCAGGATGTTAAAATTGAGACTCCATATCATCATTTCCCTAGAAAAATTCAGTATTTTCACCAAATCACTGACTCTGTTTAGTGGGAAGACAAAATCGGCCAAAAAACGCGACACGCTTTTTCATTTCACTAGATTTGTTTAGTAATTTGACAAAATCCCTAACCGCTACAGTAAGTTGATGAAACGAACTCAAAAAGTCGACTAGTTTTATCATTTCGCTAAACAAGTTTAGTGAAATGATAAAGTCTCAACTGGAAGATGGTATATGGTGATTTGATTAAATCTCTGAACTGGTTTAGTGAAATGACGAAAGGAAGTACCGAATACAATATTTTACTTTACAGTTAAGCGATTTTATCAAATCTCTGACTATATAAAGTGAAACAGATATTTAATCAGAGATTTTAACAAATCTCTAAGGGATATGATCAAATCACGCAGGATGTTAAAATGGAAAATCCATATCATCATTTCCCTAGAAATATTTAGTCATTTCACCAAATCACTAACTCTGTTCAGTGGAACTAAAATATATATGTATATATATATATATATATATATAATATAATATATATATATTTATATATTTTTTTTTTTTTTGCTTAGGTAGATAGGAGTTACTAACCAACCCTATTTACATTCTGCATTAGGTATGTTGTTGCCAGGATACGCGAATATTTCATTTTAAAATGCGAATAATAAAACGACATCCTAACTTCACATTTATTTATTACAGTTAGGTTTCTATGAGTTATATTTTTGGTTATTTTTGGCAGTATGTATTGACATAGAACATTATTTTACATAGTAATTAACAAGCTACATAATAAGACATCTAAATTACGTTTAATGAGCATAATTTTAATTATTTACAAAGCCAATTTAATTAGGAGGCAATACCTAATTCTTCAGTCCACACCAGTTTCCCTACATTCAACTCACATTTAAGCATAGCTACTCGTACCTGAACTACCTACCTACTTTATTACGAATACTTGTATGAGCCGGAGGGGTCACATGTGCATTGCCGACTATTTAAATAAAATGTAAATGTTTGGTTCCTTATACCAAAACGGTGTGTCCAACTCCAGATATAAAGCGCCAATACGCGCCATTTTAATTTTATTTTAATTCTTTTTCTTAACCGTAATTATGACACATCCTCAAAAGTACAATAAAATTGTCCAAACCGTTTATTAGATACAGTCAGCAGAAGTAGCTTTGCGGGTCAGGTGTTATTCTCTGCACAGTAAAGTCGTGCCATGCATGATATTCATTTTATAAACACCTAACCCGCTCAGCTACCTGCTGCTGACTACACCTATCCCAATAATATACAGTGTGGAAAGATAAGTCGGGCCCTGGAGGGAAACTACCTTAAAACGTTGAGATATCTCAATTCGCTGAAAGGAAACTTGGAAGGAAACTTAAACTGCATTCACAGGTTTTTCTTAATTTTTACTTTTTTTCATACTAATTATATGAAACATATTTTTATTATTATTTATGGGTTCTGTTGTGCCCTAAACTTGGTTGGTATTAAGAAGTTTTTATCCTTGTTGGAAATAGGATCGATTGGCATCAATTGTCGTACAAATTATTTATGGCAAAAATTACAAAATAAATATCTTTTCCAAAAATGTGTAAATGCAGTTATGTCCCTTTATAAAAAAATAAAGAATGTTTCCTTTCAGTGAATTGAGCTATCTCTACGTTTTAAGGTAGTTTTCCTCCAGGGCCCGACTTGTCTTTCCACACTGTATATCGAGGGGTGCGTGGTCAAACCAGATAACTCGAGCTAATAGGTTTTTGAAAATAGAACAATACGCTGACATACGTTAGGTGCTTATCTAAATTAAAAATTAGTTCTACTTATCGGGTTTCACCTCGCAACCCTCGATATATCTCTATTTTAACATCGTGTCAGCCGCAGATATGTAAAAACTACAAGTCGGCAGCGTAACATCATTTCCCGCTATTTAAAGTCAAGATATCTTAAAATTAAAAACTAATTTGAGTTACTCGTACATATCCATTGTAGTAGGTAGATACATGTCCAGCAGGGAAACTAAATAATATTTATTACTAATTACTTACCTATTGTTTAACATCATAAGGTTTTTTTGTTTAGGTAAGTACGTAATTTATTAATTAACTTATAGTTAATTTGTATAGATAGAATCTTGAAGCAAATCAAATTATTTCGTTCAATATTTTTTGATTTGCAATTTTTTTTTTAAGTAGTGACAGGGTGACCGGGTGGTCTAGTGGTCAGGACGTCAGCCGCGAAAGCTGAAGACGCCAGTTCGAATCTGGCCTCGGACACCGGAGGGTTTGGTCACTTTTTCTGAAGTATATGACATCTATTTTTCAGTTGTATAGATAGGTAAAGAAAAGTAGAAAACAATATTAATTATAGGTACCTAATAGTAGGTAGATATTTACGTTGCGTAGTGAAAGTATGTACCTACCTACAGTGGTAATGAAATATAAAAAATACTGTAACATTCTTAAATATTTACACATATGTACATAAATAGGTCACTATTCAAATAGTGGCTATCATGTCATGAGGCAGCGAATTTTTAAACAAATAGAAAATAATAAAAATAACTATTAAATAATTAAAAGACGAGTACCTACCGTGAGGCCAACAACAAATAAAAATGAAACAATTTTAGTTTATTAGTGTCAAACCTAGCAGGTCCTAATCAGCCTATTATTAAATAAAATACAGTACTTACTTACTTACCAATAAGTAACAGAACCAATCGATGTTTTCCATGAATTCTGTCGATGGAAAATAAGGAAGTTTTTTTGTGCGCAGTAAATTCCCCATTACAATAATAGGTGACCTTAGTGATAGGTACATTTCCCACGAACAAGGATAATAATTCTAAATTATTTACCAATAAACCTACTGCCGACTATTTGAAAAGCAATAGAAGAGATTTTTCTTCGTGCACAAAAGTTTTCTCTCATAAAGAGTTTTCGGCCGCACAGAAGTCGAAAGATTAGCAAACAGAGCCGTCACTAACACTAAACTGTGTTGATAACTTCGTCGACTGGACGTAAAATCGTCTAATATGATGATGTTTGCAATGACTCATGGCCCGATAGCCAATTGCAAACAAGCCGTTTACAACGAGGAAAACTTTGCGTATTTTTATCAAGAATCGCGAGCAGTGACGATTTACACTTGGAGCCAATCAGTGCCTGTAATTACTTAACGTGAGACCGAGACAAACAAAATACATAATGTGGTGCGTGATATTCCTACGTATACTTTGGTATAGGTTACATAATACATTACTACACAGTCACAAGTAGGTAGGTAATGAAAAGGTGTAGGTAAGTATGTGGACACAGTCTTCAATCCATACATATAATAAACGCGTAAGGAGAAAAAAAATGAACATTGAAGATATTCTAGAAAAACTTATTCGGGGGGTCTTAGAAACGTTGACTGAATACATTTCAGTGATTTTTGGAATTCTTGTCTGTCTGTCAGTGAATTTGTCCGCGCACTACGTAAAAACTACTGCACAGAATTTTATGAAATTGTGTATAGTAACAGTTTATACCCCGGAGCAACATATAGGGTAGTTTTTATTCTGCTTATTAAAAACATAATTTTCATAAAAAAATAGTTCACAAAAGTGGTCACAGATGGCGCTGTATAGGTACCCTGTATACTGTATACAAACATTATTTAAGGACGTCTTTAGATTAAATTAAGCGATTCGGTCTGTTGCGTTCCGCCGAGGTTTAAACCATGGATTTATAAATGCTTTCCCAATTTAAGGATTGCGGGTTAAATATTTTTAAAACGTGTTACTTCGTTTAAAGTATCCGGACATATATTGTTATCCAGTAATACCTGGAGGTACTTTAAACATACTGAAGCTACAGAAGGTACTGAAACCTACTTACAATATACGTCAAAACAAATAAAACAGGTAGTTAAGATTTATCCATTTCGATTTACCCGACAGCAAAAATTGTACCGTTTGTGAGATCAATATGTTTTATCTTGCTTTACCAGCTGATTGCAATAAAAACCGACCAAGTGCGTGTCGGACCACGCATAATGGAGGGTTCCGTAGTTTCAATGGAATAAGAACCAGACTAATGCCAAAAGGTCGTATCTGTAATGTTCAAAATAATTTTCGTAGAAACTATATGATAACGCGCATATTCTCAATTTTTTCATATTTTTGGACTTAAGGTTCAAAAGTTACAGGGGGGGAACCCTATTTTTCCGACTTTCGAAGCGATTATTTCTGAAACTATTCACTAAATCACAAAATGTTCTAAGAAACCTCAATGTTATTTTTAAAGAACTATCGATTGATGTGTAACATGTTGATATTTGATGATTTTTTTTAAATTTAGTTACATGTATGGAGCGCCACCTAAAAATATTTTTTTCTGCAATTTCACTACATAACTAAATAGCGGCATACAAAATACAGCTTATGTCTAAAGATACGTCTTATAGTTTCCGAGTAAAATGGCTGTGACATACGGACGGACGGACAGACGGACATGACCAAAACTATAAGGGTTCCGTTTTTGCCATTCTGGCTACGAAACCCTAAAAAGGATAGTCATGAATCTAGCAATTACTACCTGCTACTTAGCTGTCACGCTGCTGCTGAAGAAATTCTCGCTGCGACGCTCCGGGCCTGGGCCTACGCGTTACTCGGCCTATGACTTTCGCAGATATTGCCGCTCACCATCGGGCCTCCGGCCCTCAGATTTGCTAAGACTCTTCACCATTGAGTTTTGTCCAGATTCTGTCATGCTGCCTGCTGCTGCTGAATAAATTCTCGCTACGACGCTCCGGGCTTGGGCCTACTCGGTACTCGGCCTATGGCTTTCGCAGACATTGCCGCTCACCCTCGGGCCTTATGACACTCCACCATTGAGATATGTCCGGTCCCTGTCATGGTACTGCTGCTGACCTGAGCCCTACACGGTACTCGGCCTTTGGCTTTCTCAGACGTTGCCGCCCTCGAGCGACGGCCCTCGGGTTCGCTAAGACACTTCGCCTTTAAGTTATGTGTCATGATGATGTTGAAGAAGTTCTCGCTGCGATGTTCCGAGCCTGGACATGCGGTACTCAGCCTTTGACTTTCACATACATTTCCGCTCACCCACGTGTCCGCAGCTCTCGAGTTCGCTAAGACACTTCGCCATTGAAGTATGTCCGGTCCCTGACATGCTGCTTCTGCTGAAGCAATTCTCGCTGCGATCCTCCGGGCCTGGGTCCTGCGCGGTACTCGCCTTATGGCTTTCGCAATATTGCCGCTCACCGTGTCACGGCTTCGGCGTTCGGGTTCACCAAAAAAGTTGACCATTGAGTTATTGTGGGGACCTTTCCATGCTTCTACTGAAACAATTTTTGCTGCCTTTGGCCTTATTAGATTTTGGCCTGCTGCTAAAGCAGTTTTCGCTGGGATATTGCGCTCACACGCTACCTCGCGCCAGTACCTTCAGCGTTTGACCCTCTGTTCGAAGCATATTCTCCTGCAGGAACTTGGCCATTAGCATTCGCAGGTCTCGACGCACGCCTTTTAGTCAGTTATCTTTATCAAGGATGAACTAATAAATTTAAATAGATATTTGTATGTAGAACGCGTAAATTCTACACTAATGGTCTGGATAGTAAACGAAAATGACAAAACCTTCCACACACGCGGGCGAAGCCGCGGGTACAGCTAGTTAGTAATAACTCTGTTGTTACATAAGTTACTAAACTAAGTAGAAATTCTAGGTTAAAGGCCAAGCTCACTTTTTTGTCCAAACCATGACCGGCAAGCACGGAAAAAACTTCGTACGCTGGGCTTTGCCCACTAAAACCGTGCCATGCAGAGACTGGAACGACATTGGTAAAATAATCTGGACCAGAGGCCCCGGTCATGGCACGGTTATGGCACATGGCATGGTTAATGCGGTGTTGGTCTAATGGGTAAAATCTCATAGTTATACTACAAAAACTTTTTTTGCATGTGTCGGTACGGGCACGGTTATACGGTGTTTTGGACAGAATAGTGGGCACAGACCTTAGTATGCAGCGATAAAGTGTGAAAAATCACCGTCACTGAGAACATACATATATTTTCATAGAAGTTTTGTCGTAAATATAAGTATGTCGTTACAATACAATATGTGGCTGCAGACTTAAAAGGAACGACTTTTGACGGTAGCACTGGTAGGTTAGGTATGCAAATGCGGACTGTTTTAATTAGTTAGTGGATAGCATTGAACTAAGGAGACCATATTGCTGGCGTCTAGGTAAACTTTACGGATGGTGTGCCGGCCAAAACAGTCTATTAAGTTTTGTAGTTTGCCTTCGGTTGTGTTTAAGCATATTCAATTTGTGCAAGTTGATTAACAAATGAGATAAATAATAATATAAATTGGCAGCTGATCTGATTTCAAATAAACTACGTACTACGTAAGAAACGTGGAATACCTGAGACTACTTAAATTCATATTAGGTATCTATTGCCTAAACATTGACAACACTCATACAAGGTGGTTTGCAGAGAGAGAGGCCGTGCAAGGTCTTTTGATATAAATAGATACCTATGTATGCACGAGACCACGAGTAAACCAGTCTTGCGACCCGATACTTACATATATTAATAATTGATGGATTTTTTATGTACAAACAGCAACACTCTTAACTGTACATCGGTGGACCTTATTACAAAACACATAACGTCCGCCGATGGGCAGTTAGCAGTGTGGGCGATGATACAGTTCTTATGAGTTTATAATTACGTCACGTATTTATAATTAACGATTTAGTTGCGGTTTGGCTTATTTTATGATTCGTGATAATTATCTATGAGTACCTACATATTTACAAAGATACTAGAGTCTGAACACGCTATGTCTTCTTGATTTTTGCGGTGACAAAGGTGTAACATATACTTAACGGAATTCAGTCGATAATAGACAATAATCAGCCGGAGGGCGGAAATTTGTCTATGGGATTTCCACACAAACATTCAGTCGGAAAAATCCACCATCCGGCTGAATTTAGTCTATAATCTACTGAATTCCGAGATAAATTGCTCCAAGTAAGTACTTAGTCGGTTCATAAGTTCTGTCACTAGGGTTTGGACTGGTAAAATAGGAACTGTTAGAGGTTGCTTACTATTTCAATATATGGTTAAAAAGCTTATTTAACACTGATTAATTTACGATATTATTTAAGGCAAATAGTTGTGGCAGTTTTACACAATTCCCTTTAACATTCGAAAAAGCGCAATAAAAAACCACGTCAAAAACACGCGCCCTGTTCGAGAATGGTTTTGACCATAATTATTTTTATTAAATTTTAAGAGGCTTTAGTCTTGCATAATGCATTAGATTGATCTTTTACCTTCATTTTAATATATAATTAACATAGCTCTGACTAACATGAAGGCTAGTATACACAATTCTGGATGACTACCTTGATGTATGGCATCAAAATCATCGTGTTTTGCTCAAAACTGAAAAATACGTTGAGGTTCATGAGAAGAATAGTTGAAGCACAGACTTGTAAGTCAACTAAATATTGGGTTTCAAATATGCCTTAATCATCTACTTACATAAAAATAACAATTTGTAACTCTGGACAACTATAACAATGATCTTAACCAACTTTTGTGAAGTACAATTTTCATAAATCATCGGCGTGTTTGGGTCTGACAACAATCTTCAAGTTTACAAGGATCTATAAAATACGCGATCTTGATTATAAGTTAACCATATTATATTTTAATCTGTATGAAATAAGCTTTCTAATCAGGTCTACATTTTTTTAATAAAAGCTTTGTATTATATTTTATCACTTAAAACCCTTGTGACAGAACTTAGGGACCGACTAGGTATATGTTGCGCTTAAATTTGATTTTTTTAGAACAAAATCTCATATATGCATTTATGCTAGCTCGTCCACACTTTGCACTTGCAAAACGTGTAGCTAGAGGAAAGGTTACGAGTTGATCACAAGAGGTAAGTTGATCATCTTCGATTGCGAGTACGCAATAAGAGCCATCTAGATGAATTCTATGCCACTACACATGCCTTCGCCTCAGGCGAAGTGTCATGGCGAAGCGCTGTATCGGATTTTACGTAAAAAACCGGCCAAGAGCGTGTCGGGCCACGCTCAGTGTAGGGTTCCGTAGTTTTCCGTCCGTCACAGTAAGCGTCCCCTTCTTAAGAGTTAATAACACCGCCATGTAGGATATGATATGAGAGTTCCACGTACAGCGACATCTATCGGCAAATTAAGTAAACTATTGCGCGCGAGCTTAAAGTATGGAAGATGATTTTTATGGAATAAGTCTTTATTGCGTGAACCGATTTTCACCGTTTTTACTTTATTTGAAAGCACGTCATTTCATTGTAATTTTGTAGAAATTACAGGTACAATAAACACCTGCTTATACGGTTAAATTACAAACTTAGTTCAGAAATTATTTTGTAATTTTTTTTTCAAAAACTATTCATCCTATCAAGTTCAAAATAATTTTCCTAGAAAGTTTTTATAAAGTTCTACTTTTGAGATTTTTTTCAAATTTTTAAAACTTATGGTTCAAAAGTTAGAGGGGGGGGGACGCATATTTTTTTACTTCTGGAGCGATTATTTCCGAAAATATTTACATTATCGAAAAATGATTTTAGCAAACCCCTATTCATTTTTAAATACCTATCCAACAATATATCACACGTTAGGGTTGAAATGAAAAAAAAAATCACTCCCCACTTTACGTATAGGGGAGGTACCCTAATAAATAAATAAAATCCACTTTTTATTTTACCACTTTGTCGGCGTGATTGATATACATATTAGTACCAAATTTCAGCTTTCTAGTGCTAACGGTCACTGAGATTATCCGCGGACGGACGGACGGACGGACGGACGGGCAGACATGGCGAAACTATAAGGGTTCCTAGTTGACTACGGAACCCTAAAAATGAAAAATGTGACCAGTTGATATAAGATAAAGGTTGACTTACAATTTGTGTTACCTTTATGATAGCAGATAGGCAGTTAATTGCAATGAGTGTTATGTTTGTTGCTTTCTAATACGTTTATTTTTCCTATTTTGGTGACGTAAAGATGCCGGTATCCTTATAGGTTATGTTAGCAAACATGGAATGAAAAAATTGAACTTGGGGCTAGATGATTCCCTGCCTTGTGTACAAGATGATCCCGGGATCATCTTACACTTTGATTGTTATTACCGTACCTAAAAATATTTTTTATGTTCATAAAAAAATTGTTGCTGTTCTTAGTCTACTTACTTAGATTTTAAATATTGAGTTCTTATTAATTTATGAAAGTTTACCCATATCTCCTTCAACTTTTTTAGTCAAAGGCTATATTGCCACGTAAATTGTATAAAAATTATCACGCGATGCATTATTCAAAATAAAAACGTTACTTACACAATCTTAGAAGACTTTTAATTTTACAGGTTAAGACCTGTGAAATACAAAAGGTTACTCTAAATAATCACTGGAATCATCTTGCCCATACCGCAGGGATAATCGTAAACACCGGGGTGTATAAGAGTCATCTCATAGGGTTTAAAAAAATACAATAAATCGTTAATTAATTGAATATTTTAAATCTGAAAGTAGTAGGTACCTAACGTTTACACTTTTGCAATGCACGAAAAAACATAGATAATACGTCCATACTCGCTTAAGGGGATCAACTTGTACACCTTTCCCCTTAGTACTCACAAATGTGACACATCATTTTAAAGTGATAAAATTTAATTCAATTGAAATAAACGTTGTGTTATGTGTCAGACGGCACCTACAGTCATCAAGAAATCCAATTATAATGGTTCACATCGATTTATTTTCTCGTTAAGAATTATTGGTAGGTACCCTGTTCTGTCCTGTAGTCTTAACTCGTAAAATCATGCGTAGGTCACTGAGTAGCAGGAGATGACATCCCTTAGAAATTTTTTGTCCCAAAAGTTGTAGTGAAAATCAGTCAATTCTTTGATTCAGTCACAGCTGTCAATCGCCAAACATGGCGCAATAAATTTGTTCTAGATGTCACATCTAGTAGAATACATAATAAATAAATGGCGTAGATATAGTAAAATTTAATTAGAGTGGGTAAATTACATCATTAGATTAAAAAAAAGTTGCACTGATAAGTATTATGTATGTACTAATAGTGTGCCCTGACATGAACTGTTTTAAAAATAAGTATAGCACCTTATTATGTACATGAGTACATGACAATGCAATATGAATACGAGTAAATGACTATGGAAATCTCGGTAATCTGTCTCACTATCAGGATTACCGTGACGTCTAAGCTTGAAGCTGGAATAAGTTGCGTTACACTTGTATAAGAAAATTGAAATAAGTTTTATAACGACCAAAATGTTTTGCGACCAAACGAAGTGCTATAAGGCTAAGCTATTAGGAGCGTTTTACGGTACTCATTACTTCATCGGTTATAGCATTAGTTTATCCTTATGGTAGGAACCAATAACTGCTAATGAGATTGATGTACGAGTATGTAACCCGTCCGACTTGAGCCTACATAAAGAATTTTATTCAATATCCCATTTTATTAACTTAATGTACTTAACTATTTATACATCCAAGAAAACGTTATCGTGTTACTTATTTACATGGATTTATACAAATATTACGAGGCCATAGTTCGTTTCAAAATCTATATTTATCTAAGCTTGTATAGCCACTAAGTATTGCCAGTTTAAGTTCCAAAAGCAAATTTTAAGCTATTCAAATAGGTAGGTACACGTACTTCTAAAATAATTATATTTACACCGATAATATTTAATTATGTGATCATGCGAGCCGGATGACTATTGAATACCTACTTGCTTACAAAGTTTTTCGATACAAATCTACTGTTGATGCTGGAGCCAGTAATTTTCTCTTCATTTGCAAACTTTTTAGTTAACAAACAAAAATGGGAAATCAAGAATTATTTTAGGGCCGTCATAATTCAATAAAGCGTCAATTACACTGTCTGTGTACCCATTGTTCTGGTACAAGTTTTCCATAAGCGTGGTCTATGCTTAATTGTCACTAGTATTAACAGGAAACGATCGACAAGCCACACGTTCCACTAGCTTAGTGCAAGTGTGGCTGTTAAACCACGGCTGGTATGGTACAGAAAACAACATATCTAAAGACTAATTTTTATACATATCAGCGAGCACCTTCTCCATCGGCGTTTGCCCAATGGTCTTAGCAAAAAACTCTCTCTCGAGCTGGTGCGGGGACACGAGGCGCAGCAGCGGCAGTAGGAGCAGCAGGCGCCCGAAGCGCGCCGGCGCCGCCGCGTGCGCCGCGCGCGCGTGCGTCATCAGCATCACTTGCGCCTGGTCTTGCAGGTTCTCGATCTGCAGGGGGTCTTTGAGACCGCGTGTCTCTGGAAAACGAATGACATTGTCAGAACGACGCAGTTATCTCGCTGGTTTTGTAGCTTAAGAATAATTGAGAGTTATTATTATTATTAAGTACAGAACGATTCATCCACTGACCAGATTTGAAGAGTACGATGGCCTTCATGCAGGCGAATTCGGCGGGGTCGACCAGCACGGCGCGGTACCGGCCCAGCACTTCGCGCAGCCGCCGCAATGCGCCTGAACCCGCACCAGATTCTAACACAGAAACTCTTCGATTAGACTCATCATCATCAAACTCCGTTATCAGCAGTCAGTAACAGATAATACCTACATTAGGTTTGAGAACAATAATTCGAAAAAAAGAAAGTGTTAACAACCGCATTGTAGCTTTTGAAAGCCCACTCAATTTATTGTTTACCCAATTCTCGTTAAATAAAATTGCAATTAGTATGTCAGTTTAGATATATGCTTTGATGAGGCAAAACTATCTAAATATGAGATTTGTCGTATATGAAGAGTTATGATATGAGTATGATATAAAGTACCTTGGTCAGTTTGATCGGTACCGAAGAGCGCCGTGCATGCCGCGTCGAGCGGCAAGCACCACTGGATTGCGTTTAGCAGGAACAGCTCCGACCACGCCTCCTCCAGCAGTATTACCTGGTAAAACAATTTAATTCATTATTTCATATTTACAAAGACATTAATCAATATTGTATCGAAAAATAAACCAGTCAAGTGCGAGTCGGACTCGCGCACCGAGGGTTCCGTACAAATCTATAACAAGCATACGTTGTAGTATGTTTATTACTAATTTCAATTTAATACCACCACGTGTTTACGAGGTTAAAGGTAGTAAAGTTGAAAATTAAAAAAAAAAATTTTGTATGATTTTACCAAAAATGTCTACTTTTTGTAAATTTTCCATTGTCTATATGGTATATGACGTTGCTTCGTGCCAAATTTCAAGTTTCTGAGTTCACGGGAAGTACCCCGTATATAGGTTTTGCGAGTGCCGAAAAACTCTAAAATTTGCAGCATAAACGACTGTATCTTTTGATTGCGTTGGCTTTTAAGTTTCATTTTTTCACAGCTCCAAGGGACAATAGACTTGAGTATTTGATATAAATTTTAGCTTGATACCTCCACGCGTTCCTGAGAAAAATGGTCTTGACAGACAGATAGACAGACGGACGGACAACAAAGTGATCCTATAAGGGTTCCGTTTTTTTCCTTTCGAGGTACGGAACCCTAAAAATTAGGTGTTTTTACGTATCTACGTACAAAAAATCTTACAAATTATACTGAGATGTAAAGCACGAAAGCACGTCGGCCCTTACTGTGGCTAAAGAGGCCTATCATTTCTAGATTGCATGTAAATGGGACGGGTGCTGCTATGATTGGGTTGGCTTAGGTTATGGGTAAGCGACGATTGCTGCGAATGCAAGCATACCTACTAGTTCGGCACAAAAACGTGCCATTGGTTTTCACAGATTGTGGATTCTAATTCAAATCAAATAAGTAAAGATAACCTTACCTGGTCCCTAAAGGCGAGGCTAGCGAAGGAAGGCAGGTTCTTCGCCCATTTAACAGCCATGAAGAGTAACCGGGCTGCAGTCTCTGCCGCGCTTTCTACTCCCAGTGGTCTGAAACAATATGAATGTTTAGTTATTTCCGCGTAAGCCAGGGCATGCTCTATAAATTCCTGTATTTTTGAAGGGTTGTGTTGCTAAAAGTATTATACGTACTAACTAACATCATAAAAGAAAACACTTTTAGTCAAGTCAAGGTAGGTAGATGAGGCGTGAATGAATTATAATTCACCTGCATGGTCCGCAGTTCTGAGGGTAGGCTGCAAGGTTGGTGGCTGGCGGCGAGTAGGATGTTGAATCCTCTTCGTTGGTGACGTCGATACTATCATCTGGAACACATACATTAAGATAAAAAACCGTCCAAGTGCGTGTCGGACCACGCGTAATGGACAATTTTCGTAGAAAGTATGTGATAAGGCGCAAATTCTCATTTTTTCATATTTTTTAGACTTACGGTTCAAAAGTTACAGGGACACAATTTTTCTGACTTTCTAAGCGATTATATGTGAAAATATTTACTTAATCACAAAATTATTTTTAAAGACCTATCGATTAATGTGCAAAATTTTGATATTTGGAAAAAAAACTTTTTTTTATTTAGTTACATGTGGTGCGCCCCCCTAAACATTTTTTTCTGCAATTTAACTACATAACTTAATAGCGGCATACACTTATGTCTAAATTTTATTACGATACGTATTATAGTTTCCCAGTAAAAGGCTGTGACATACGGACGGACGGAAGGACGGACGGACGGATGGACAAACGGACATGACGAAACTATAAGGGTTCCGTTTTTTACATTTTGGTTACGGAACCCTAAAGATTATTATCCGCTTAGTTGGTGAGTAGTTCATGGCAAAATTTTAATTTCGCGATTAAATATTAAGGTCAACTGCTTGGCAATTTTCCATGAGTGATTTTTGCAATGGACACTCACCGTCGCTGTCGGAATGGTGCCTCTCGAAGAGTAGTATAATTATAACTGACAGTGCCTCTCCTCGTGGTCGCGCGAGGAGTCTGGCTGCGGCTGTAGCGGTGATAGCGGCGGGTAGTGCGGGGAGGGGACAGCAGTGGGTACATTGGAGGGCACTCACTGTCGCTGTCGGAGTGGTGCCTCTCATCATGGTTGCACGAGAAGTCTGGCTGCGGCTGTAGCGGTGATAGCGGCGGGTAGTGCGGGGACAGCAGTGGGTACACTGGAGGACACTCACTGTCGCTGTCGGAGTGGCACCTCTCATCATGGTTGCACGAGGAGTCTGGCTGCGGCTGTAGCGGTGATAGCGGCGGGTAGTGCGGGGACAGCAGTGGGTACACCGGAGGGCACTCACTGTCGCTGTCGGAGTGGTGCCTCTGTCTCGTGGTCGCGCGAGGAGTCTGGCTGCGGCTGTGGCGGTGGTTAGCGGCGGGCAGTGCGAGGACAGCAGTGGGTACACTGGATAGGGCTCTCACCGTCGCTATCGGAGTGGTGCCTCTCGTCGTGGTCGCGCGAGGAGTCTGGCTGCGGCTGTGGCGGTGGTAGTGCCGGGTAGTGAGGGGACAGCAGAGGGTACCGCTGCGGAGATAATGCCATAGCCAATGAAACTGGAGGCCTGAAATTACAAGATAATAATTTCACTTAATATGTCATTTCTATTAATCCCTGTCTTCGGAATTCTATGTTTAGGTACACTTCTCCTGTAAATCGCGACGAAACCAGTGGCAAGTGGTAACTTTTAGCTAGCATTAGCATTAATAATATTACAATAAAACGAACTATATCGCGTGTTTTTAACCTTTATATTCGAGCCCTTTATCAGCTCTCATGGTCACGGGATAGACATATTATTTAATGTTCTTAAGATTGCATTGCTCATAAACCAGCAACTAAGCTTTAAATAGCACTTTCACCCTACCCAATCTACTGAACTTGTAACTCAGCGGCAGTTTAAATTCCTGTCAAAGCCAATGATGTGGACTAAAGGTATAATAAAATTCTGTTGTTTTAATCCTTTCATCTTTAAAAGTTAATCGATGGCTATTTTAAACGTCCCTATGCAAAGCACGACATAGATGAAATAACATGTTGGATAGGTGCTAGTCACCCGTGCCGACGGCGACGGTCGACCCCACCTTTGATCAGGCACTGAATCACTTGTGCTGTGGCTTGACCCTACGCTGCCCTATAAATAACCCTGTATATATCTATTCACTAAACTTATTGTATATTGTCTGGACTGTGAGCTCCTCGTTCGCCTAATTTGACTCGGGATTTCATAACAAATGCGCGTAACCATAGCTCACTTCCAACTTATGTTGATCTACTATTTTTCGGATCTTTAAATAACTGGAATAAAGGTGCGCTAAAGAAAGAAAAGGCTAATTATATACATACATTGTACTTATCTAAACAACAGGGTCACGAAGTCTGTTCAATATTTTTTTAACTATTAATAAATATCTCGATTTTTTTTCTGAGATATTCAAGAAAAAAAATATAACTTTGCATATATTGAATTAAATAATTAATAGGGTACCTATAGGGAAATAATATATAGTGTAATTAATAAAACTGTAATGTACTTCCCACAGGGAAAAACAAATAAGCAGTAACCACTGGTTAGTGCTTATTTGTTATCTATGTGAAAAATAGGTGGACTTAGCGGAAATTTTCTCTTTACCATATTTATTTAGTCTTGACCATATTTTTCGTTTTTCAATTATTTCAATATTTTTTTATTTAAGATTTCTTACACACTTACATCAATAAAACAGTTCGTTTTATTGATGTTATTATGTAAAAGTAATAATAAATTAATATAGGTACCTTCCCATAACAGTATGTGAAAAACAAATCACTTAACAGTTGAACGCTCTCACCCTCCCCATAATCGGCAATTCGTAGTTATTACATTTACATAATGTTATGATTTAGTGCTCAGAGAACAGCGCTGCGCACTACCGAGATTGGTTCGCATCTGACTGCCAAATCGTGTCATAAAATTTAGGGGCTCAATGAGAATTAAATATAGAGTCTTCTGAGGCATTCAATCATAGATATTTTTATACCTGCTCGTATTTGGACGATATTAAACTTAGAGCATTTAAGATTTTTTGTGTAGTTGTTAATCTGCGGTTCTTCGGGGTGGGGCGAGCGGTATGAAGTTAACACGGGGTTCACAGTAAGATAGCAGTTAATTTCAGTCGATCGCTATTGGTACAGTATAGTATAAGAGCCCACGACACTAAACTTAGTTCGATAAGACTCCTAGATGATAAATATAATTAATTACCTAGTTACGTCGTCAATAGGGACACAAGAAATAGCGATGGTGCAATGCAAAAAACCTGACGGCGTATTTAATTTTTTTCTAGCCTTCGCTTACTCGTTAATGACCTTCAATGCAATCAGTGGGAGGATTCGCAAAATATTTCATTCAACGAAACAAGATTTATACTTAATGAAGGGGTTCGATGATAGAATCATTTCGATCGAAAATCGTTTAAGTTTATATTATAAACTAAGACAAATCGATCATTACCTATATTAAAATTTATTAGAATAACTGAAATTCGACGAAAAAGTTGTAAGATTCCTATCTTACAACTTCTTCGTACCAGGAACCATATCTCCTCATATCCTTATGAGGAGATATGGTTCCTTTCATGATTGACCCACATTTATCTACCAAATCGATAAGTTCCTAGACGGTGCCCGTATTTTACGAGGTTTGATTTGATATTAATCATATTAAATTTAGCAAACAAAGAGTAGATAAGGAGGTTGGTATACCTACTGTAAGTTAGTATGCATGTAATCACAATTAGGTACAGTCGCCAGCAGATATACGGAGCGGCCAAGGTGGGCACAAATATCCGAACAATACCTCTATTGTCAAGGCGTTAAAGTGCATGTTTAGATATTTTTGAGTACCGCTCCAATATATTTGATGGCGACTGTACACTAAAATTGTTGTTTCAATTTTATTATCTTTGGTGAACAAGGGAAGCTTTGGTACCTACTATTGCATAATTGTTGATATATTTAAATGACTAATACTAAGTATAGGTACTATAAATAACATGTGACACTTAGTGAATAGTGAGTAATAGCAATACACAATCCGTATATTTAACTGAATTCGAGAAGAATACAAAAGGAAAACACCACATTGGTCTCAAAGCTTTGTCCCGCCATCGAAAAAAGTCAAGTAACGATAAATAAAAAGTGCTCATTTCCACAAAGCCAAACGAAACGTTCTTTGGTATAAAAGCAACCTAACTTTGCGGACAAATACATAAAAAGCAGTAGATATTATTTTTTTCACAATAGCTATGATCCAGTTGGATCATTAAGGAGAGTAGGTATTGTATTTTGTTGTTGGTGATTGTACCTACAGGACAGCAATTCGGACTAACGTCTCCAACTCTCCATACTGCGAGAACTTAAAGTCTTCTCGCGGCTATCATCCGAGTGTCTTTGCAGAGTCCTAGAATACTTCGGTCACGTTGCAAGAAAAGATGGTGGCAACCTGGAGAAGCTCATCGTGACCGGCAAATTAGATGGGAAAAGACCTCGAGGACGCAGCCCTATACGTTGGTCTGACCAGATCCGCACCACTCTCGACTCGACCTTGCACCACGCGGCGCCATCCACACCGCCAGTGACAGAAACAGGTGGAGAAAGATCGCACGTGAAAAAGTGATGCAGAAGGGAGGTCACGACCCTCAGTACTGAGGAATACGACACAAGGAGGAGGAGGATTGTACCTACACCGGATTGTTGCTTGTTGACTTGTTGACGATCTTCGTAACATACCGAGTCATATCAAGAGAATTTAATCTAAATTAGAGTAACTATTCAACCGAAATTATATGAATGAACCGTTGAATATCTTACCCGAAAACACCAACAGCCACGGCAGCTTCCCTCAGAGCGCGTTCTTGATCCATTTCTCTCAGCGTCTCTGGTCGAATGGTGGCAGTGTTACGAGGTTGTCGCTCATTCTGAACCGCTGTGAACAAGACACAGAGATTAAAGTTTTTAATACTGAGGCATTGGCATACAAACAAAGGACATATGCCTTTTAATGGAGGATAGGCAGGCGTTGGACCACGATCTCATCTCACCTGATGATAAGTGATGATGCGGTATACGGAAGAGCACACTTACCTATGAGATACCTATTTATTCTCGCTTTGAAGAAACTCAGATTAATATGCGGCCATGAATAAAAAAAATACTTACGGCCGGATCCAGGTCAAGTAAAAGACTCAATGATGAGACAATGTGAGTAATTTAAAGACCTCTAGCTAATTTCGATGATTTTCGCATAGATACTTACAACAAAAAATTGTAATGTTACATTTATGACAATTAAAAATTGTGTGCCAATTAAAAAGTTCTTCTGCACCAGTTTTTTTCCGCGAACTCTATTTTTTATTCAATTTCTTTTCCAACAACTATTAGATATTTTTAAACGAGAGAAAAAATAAGCACCTACTGATATTTTATTGTTGCAGTTGTTCGGAATCTTATCCCAAAACGCAGTGTTTGAAGATCACCAGCATAGGATCCCCGAGGATTTTGCAGCGACGCGAGGGGAATAAAAATACACTCCGTGAAGTCTGTGCACGTCTGGCAAGTTTCGAGTAAAAGAGGGTGGAAGTCATGGACCTAATAGATATGGACGTACTTCGCATCGCTGAGACAAACCTGTAATTTCTTAAGGCCACCAGTTACTATCAGTAATAATGACACACACTACTTTTCCTTCATATACATAGAAATAATGACTGACAGTGTCTGGTGGCCTTTAAAACTCCGATTTCACATGCACGTAGGTATACTGACTGATTAGTCAGCCCGAGCCTTCAAGAAGTCCAGAATCTTAATTTTATCAGTTGTTGTGATGTCCGTGTATGTTGGGAACAAAGGATTTTATAATGACATAAGATTTATAGAAATTATACGTGGGATAAGTCCCAGATTCCCGATCATAGGTAATGGATTTTATTAGGACGTAAGATTTCAAATTGAGTTCAAAAAATAAATGCATGTACCTATTAAACTGTTCAGTCACTAACATAAAGTAGGTATTATGGCAAAGGGGATTACCCTATTTATCGTAGCTTGGTATGTTTGTTGTTGCCTGTTCTCAGTACAAGCGTACTTATAGATTGAATTAAGCGTAGAGTTGTTTTCCGCAACTTTTTAGTATAGTAAGAACGTAATTATGTATTACGTTCTTACTATTTAAGCTGTCGATACTACTTAATATTAATTACAGTTACTTAATTCCCTATTATTTCAAATCCTTTGAACAAACCCTACATGATAGTACAATGCAATGGTATAGAATAGGTACCAGCGATTCGTCTCGTCTGAAAACTTACGCTAGTTCAGCCATTAGAACAAAAATTTGACTAAACACAATTAATTACAGCTAGTTGTAAAGCTTTGTATATATTGTACGAATGTTTCTCAATTTACAATTTAACGAGTACCTAAATTAGTTTTATTTGTTCCATCACAAAATATAATGTCTACCCCACAGAGGCTGCCACTCCTGAACGTTCTGTTAATAAAACCCCGTCATCCGAAAGTCTGACAAAACAGCTCACATAAAACTGCAAATGACACGCGCCCCCTCCCCCAGTGGGGGTGGGGGATGGGGGCTTCTATTTGATTTTATTGCCGCCCCGTGCACCTTTTACTGGCGAACTTTACCTAACAGGACAAACTAGTTGGGGACGTCGGTTTCGCTGCTTCTTATATAGGTATAGATAGTACTTTATAGGGTTTTAACACACGACTATCTACGGATGTGTTGTAGGCTGTAGGAAAAGTTTACAAGACTTTTATATTATTACCTTAAGCGTGTGTACGTGTGTGTGTGCCTGTGTGTTTTCATGGATATTATGTCTTAGTAAACGATAAGTTATTTTAAGATGTTTAAAGAATTGAAATATTCTAAAATGTACTTGATTTTTAGGGAAAGTTAGAGTTTAGTTAGAATTTTTGGACCCGGGGTATGTCCTTAAACTACGTCCGGACTTGGGTATGTCCTTAAACTATGCCAAAAAGAGAGGTATGTGCACTGCGAATTGCATCTCGCTTAGTGTGGTAGGGCACGTTCAGTGAATGTCATCTCGCTCAAATCTGGAGCAGAGCCCGACTGGGGAAGTACCTCCACCTTACAGAAAACCACAGCCAAATAGCACTAAACCCCTTCTCATAGTGTTGTGTTCCTGCTGGTGAGTAAGGTTGCCAAAGAGCTCAAAGAGGACCCAGTGTGTTGACGATGAGGGACTCTCTTGTTCCTTTAGCCGTCAACACAGTGAATCCTCCTTTTTGTAAAGGGTCGGCAACGCGCATGTGACTCCTGTGGAGTTACAGGCGTCCATAGGTTACGGTAGCTGCTTACCATCAGGTAGGCCGTATTCTTGTTTGCCACCGTCGTAGTATAAAAAAAAAGTTTAATTTTTAATTTATTATTTTTAAGTAGTTTTATTTGTAGTTAGTTTAATTTTAAGATTTATTATTATTATTATTTATAAGAATTTGTAAAATTTTAGCCTTTGAAATAAATATAATTGATTAATTTATTATTTAGTACTTCGCAAATTGCAACTAAGAGTAAAACTACAATTAGTTCAACTATACAACTAAGTTCACCTAACCTAACAATGAATTACTCTTTAGATAGACAGAGTATCAGCAGGCTCGAGTTTCTTTTTGTTTACGTATGTTCATGATCAAATATGATGAGAAGACGTCGTAGAGTAGAGCCTCGAAAATACAAATTAGGTGTTAAATCAAAATTTTGGTGGCAGAAAATATAAGTAGTTGCCTTTATTAATGTCTTGAGGACTGTATTTACTATTGAGAGACGTACCTACCTACGGCATGTACTTATTTATAGATAGATGATATGTGCTATTATTTTGATAGCAGGGACATAAACGCGTTTTATGTCTGTGTTGTCGTTTCCGATTCTACTCCCCATTTCTTTTACGACATCAGGTTGAGCAACACATATCGACGGTGGAAAGGAGAAAACCGTTAAGCGAAATTTTGTAAACTTTACAGGAGAGAATTTTAAAGTGTAATTTTTTGACTTGAGGTCTATACGGGTCAAATTATTATAGCTATTTAACAATAATAACGACATTTAATTTGACCCAAAAATACTCCCGGCAAAACCCTTTAAGCGACACCACTAGTTTTATTTGGGCAGTAGAATTTAAATATTTCCTGCGAAATTTATAAATTGTATCATTATCATTAAAGATTCTTAACTTCATGGCAATTCATGTAAGAGTAGATGTATTGGTATCAATCAATGTAGGGCTTTTATTACAAAGGCTGAAAATTTTACAAATAATCCATACTAATATTATAAATGGGAAAGTATATGTGTTTGTTTGTTTGTTTGTCCGTCTTTCACGGCAAAACGGGGCGACGAATTGACGTGATTTTTTAAGTGGAGATAATTGAAGGGATGGAGAGTGACATAGGCTATTTTTTGTCTCTTTCTAACCCCCCACTCCCCTAAAATGGGGGGTGGAAGTGTGTATGGAGCATTCCGGGGGGCAAAGGGGAACCGTGTTACCCCGAATTTAACGCGAGCGAAGCCGCGGGCAAAAGCTAGTATTAAATAAAACTTAAAATTAAAGTAACTAGAAATAAAACTACTTAAATATAAATTAAAAATGCAACTCTAAATTTTGCCCTCTTGGCATGGTGCCTATCACGCAGGCGGCATTCCCGCGCTGAATTGCGATAGCAAGTCTTTGCGCAAGAAAGCCGCCTGCACGAGGTCACCAGGGGCTTTAGCCAAGATGACAATCGTTTGTAGAAAACGAATCGAAACGCTATGCGTCTCTCTATCGCAGTAATGAAGAGTGAGCGAGAGCATGTAGCGATTCGTTTCGTTTTCTGCAAACGATTGTCATCTTGGCTACGGGGCCTGTGGCCTCTCTGAGGCGATTGCTGAGCGCCTCGCGCCATCCCTCCCCCACGGATCAAGTATCTCGACGCCAAAAGCTACGAACTCCTAGTTGGTGCCGAGACAGCTATATTTATTAATTTTGATATTCTCTCGGGTGTCCGAAGCCGCCCCGGCCCGCCTGCTTGTCGCTGGAAGATAGGACGCCGCCAGCGTGTCGGTGCAGGTGGCATTCCACACCAGCGCGCGGCCCATCCTCCAGGGGATCAACGACATCCCGTCGGGGCGCTTGCCATCGTCCCGCACGATCTGGGGTTCCAAAGCGGCGGGGACGTTGGCGCTAACGAACGCTCTCCTCAGGATGTCGTTGAGTGCCGCATGACGGGACAGGCGGCCGGCTCCCGAAGAACAACTAAGTCCGTGGTGGCCGAGGCCGTCTACGGGGGCCCACATGAGGCACAGCTGTGATCCACACATACATCAGCCCCAACCCGGAGACCAATAGCTATACGGAGGGTTCCCGGGTCAATGTAATTGCCAGTGTTGGGTGAAGGATATGCGTGGAGCCAGTGTCCAGACACTGGCCTGGAAACTGGCAGAAGCCTTGCGCGGTTTTTGCCTGAAGAGTTGTCCATAAGATATTTTAGAGCTGCAGTGGAAGCTATGGTATCCCAGGCCCTTTGCCTCTTTTGTCTGGATGGGAACTCTAGGCCCAAGCCGGTTAGCCAGGCATTCTTGGCTTCATTCAGGCACGCGATCTCGCAGTTTGTAGCCGATTGGGCTTTAGGATCTTCTGAGTCTCGCTCATCAGTTACCAAGATCAGTGATGCTTCACTTCAGTGGTTTTGTCTTGAATTTCTTCAGCTAACCTTTTTAGGGTTCCGTAGTCAACTAGGAACCCTTATAGTTTCGCCATGTCTGCCCGTCCGTCCGTCCGTCCGTCCGTCCGCGGATAATCTCAGTGACCGTTAGCACTAGAAAGCTGAAATTTGGTACTAATATGTATATCAATCACGCCGACAAAGTGGTAAAATAAAAAGTGGATTTTTTTTATTTATTAGGGTACCTCCCCTGTACGTAAAGTGGGGAGTGATTTTTTTTTTCATTTCAACCCTAACGTGTGATATATTGTTGGATAGGTATTTAAAAATGAATAGGGGTTTGCTAAAATCATTTTTCGATAATGTAAATATTTTCGGAAATAATCGCTCCAGAAGTAAAAAAATATGCGTCCCCCCCCCTCTAACTTTTGAACCATAAGTTTTAAAAATATGAAAAAAATCTCAAAAGTAGAACTTTATAAAAACTTTCTAGGAAAATTATTTTGAACATGATAGGATGAATAGTTTTTGAAAAAAAATTACAAAATAATTTCTGAACTAAGTTTGTAATTTAACCGTATAAGCAGGTGTTTATTGTAGGTACCTGTAATTTCTACAAAATTACAATGAAATGACGTGCTTTCAAATAAAGTAAAAACGGTGAAAATCGGTTCACGCAATAAAGAATTATTCCATAAAAATCATCTTCCATACTTTAAGCTCGCGCGCAATAGTTTACTTAATTTGCCGATAGATGTCGCTGTACGTGGAACTCTCATATCATATCCTACATGGCGGTGTTATTAACTCTTAAGTGGGGACGCTTACTGTGACGGACGGAAAACTACGGAACCCTACACTGAGCGTGGCCCGACACGCTCTTGGCCGGTTTTTTTTACTTTTGAATCAACACATGAACTACACTCGCGTGCAAATAATTCGGGTCAGTACGAAAAACTATAATATCTCCTAAAATAATAAAGCTAGGAGCCTGAATTAAATTGTATATTATAGATAAATGCATAGTTAATAAAACAACGTCAAGAGTTAGAGATGATATTCACTTGTTTATTTAATTAACATAGTAAACACGATATCAATTAATTATAGGTAAAAAGCAACTGTGGTACCTCACACACAAAACTAAAAACAAAAAAAAAGTAAAACATATCAATACTTCGTATTGCCTCCTCGGGCTCTTCTTACAGCTTCTAAACGATTGGGCATACTGTTTATTAAGTTTCTTATGCGTTCTTGCGGGATATTAGCCCATTCTTCCACTAACGCCTGTTTCAGGTCTCTAAGTGTAGCTGGGGCGGGGTTTCGATTTCTTACATGCCTTCCGAGTTCGTCCCATACGTGCTCAATCGGATTTAGGTCCGGGCTTCTCGAGGGCCAGTTCATAGTGTTGATGCCAACCTCCTCAAAATAATCTTCCACAATCTGTGCGGTGTGTGGCCTGGCGTTGTCATGCATGAACATTGAGTTTTCACCCATATTAATTAAATATGGGCCTACATGCTCATTAAGAATCTCTTCCACATACCTGGCACTAGTTAACGTTCCATTTTCTATCAAAACTAATTGCGTGCGACTCTCTGAAGAGATTCCAGCCCAAACCATAACAGACCCACCGCCGAAAGCAACTTTTTCTTCAAAACAGGCTGGATTAAAACGTTCACCTGGCCATCTGTAAACTCTTCGCCGCCCGTCATGTGCATAGAGCATAAATCTGGATTCGTCAGAAAACATAATTCTTGCCCATTCTTCGGCACCCCATCGCCTGTATTCGCGTGCGTAAAGTTTCCTTACAGTTCGATGCTCTCTGTCAAGTTTTGGGCCATTTGCCGGTCTATGTGGGGTCAAATTAGCTTCACGAAGCCGCCGCCTTACAGTCCACTCGCTGATGTCATCTCTTCGGGTCTCCCGAAGTTGGTTTTTGACTTCAACTGCAGTGAGATACCGATTTCGGAGCATTGTTGTTACAATAAATCGATCTTCTCTAGCCGTAGTACATCTCGGCCTGCCGGTTCCTGGTCTTCGAAGGTTCCTGCCAGTTTGTAGGAAACGTTGGAGGACCCTCTGCACCGTAGATAGTGACACGCCTGTTCTTCTTGCTGTATATCTCTGACTTCTGCCTTCTTGTAACAAAGTGACGATACGTGTACATTCATCTTGTGTTAGCGACATGATAGTAATTCAATAATGACCATCAAAGTCAACAAAAACTGCCTTTTATCATTTTGCTTTGACAGATTGAAAACAAAAGTGAGAAAACAATCAAAAGTGAAATAAGCTCAATATGAATTTGGTACCAAATTCGACTTTTTTTTTAATAAAACTTTTTCCAGAATTCTTGTAGAACATTGAAGGTTCAATTTCATTCGATATTAAATTCTCTTTAATACACAGTTAGTTTCCTGCACATACCGCTATTAATTTGCAAAATAAAAGGGTTTTTGCACTGACCCGTATTATTTGCTCGCGAGTGTATTAATATCGATGCGGGCTCAGATTGACAAATACAGCATCGTCTATAATTATGACTCGATAGCTAATTTTGCCAAAATTATATTTGGATAAAAGAAAAAAAAACATGGCGTCCTACTATAACCTGTCAAGCGAAGCGGCTCAAGTGGATTTGCGGCAGCCACAATACAATACACTAGTTTTTGTTTTACATGTAAATACCATAATAGATTATTCTTTAAAAGTCCTAATTAATTTATAACTCATGCTATAATTGCTCTAATTTTAAATTTTGCTAGACTAGAAAGCTTTTTTCTAGGTTTTTTCTTTTCTCTACTAATCACTTATATTATATCAAACTACTAAACAAAATTTTCTAAAGAATTATTTCGCTTGTGAGTCGAGATTAAATTATCAAAATAAAAAATCAAAATATGGAGCATTCGATTTTGACAGACATTATATTAACCATCCATATTAAGATAATATGATAGGTTTAATATCAAAATGCCAATCAAAAAAGAGTTTCTTAATGCGTGCTATTCTTTTTATTTGAAGTATTCTTTCAAAATATGTCTTAGGCTTCGAACTTTTCAGGGTCCCCTCGTATATGCATTCAAATGTAAATTTTTAATAGTAAACTACTTTTAATCTAAAACCAAACTACCATCCGCCGTTTACACCAAACCGACCGTAACCCGCAGTTAACTTAACAGACAGACTCACACGGATTAACCCCCACGCAAGCGCCTCCCTCCCCAACTATAAATCAACTCGCCCCTCCTACTTCCGGCCGCAGCCATCTTTGAGATCTCACTTCCGGTGCCACGAAAAGGATAGCTGCTAGTTTTTCATCATGTGTGAAGGCGATGGCATATTTTTTAAGAACTCGGGTAACTCGGAATAAAGTGCATGACTCTAGAATGGAAACATAAGGATGTAAGTACCTACATAATTGGTTCATAATTACGAAAAACGTAGCAACATATAGGTCATATTACATATATATTTTTATGCCTACTACCTAAATAGGATACCGGTTTAACAATAAGAAGAATATTTATTCTGTCTAAAACGCTGTTCTCATGTAAGTGCATGACTTGTATATCTTTAAGAATAAATATCTTTAAACCTAACCTAAGATCTAACGTTTGAGTATATGTATTAAAATGTATATGCTCATTATACATATTACGTTTGGCATGATTGGGGAAAATGAATATCATAACACAATAACAATTCGTCAGAAGGCCCAATTATTACATAATATGACTCATTTTCCTTGTCGATATTGTCCCATTGTTAAATTATGTAGTCCGATATTTATAGAGTCTGAGCGGAAAGAGAAGTCCCGTTTTGTTTCAGTTCCCATATATGTGTCGCAGGAAAATGATTAAAACAGAGATTTGAACAAATCTCTAAGGGATATGATCAAATCACGCAGGATGTTAAAATGGAGAATCCATTTCATCATTTCCCTAGAAAAAATCATCATTTCACCAAATCACTGACTCAGTTTAGTGGAAAGACAAAATCGGCCAAAAAACGCGACACGCTTTTTCATTTCACTAGATTTGTTTAGGAATTTGACAAAATCCCTAACCACGACAGTAAGTTGACGAAACGAACCCAAAAAATCAACTAGTTTTATCATTTCGCTAAACAAGTTTAGTTAAATGATAAATTCTCAACTGGAAGATGGTATATGGTGATTTGATTAAATCTCTAAACTGATTTAGTGAAATGACGAAAGCAATTACCGAATACAACATTTTACTCTACAGTTAAGCGATTTGATCAAATCTCTGACTAGATTAAGTGAAACAGAGATTAAAACAGAGATTTGAACAAATCTTTAAGGGATATGATCAAATCACGCCGTTTATTAAAATAGAGAATCCATATCATGATTTCCCTAGAAAAATTCAGTAATTTCACCAAATCACTGACTCTGTTTAGTGGAAAGACAAAATCAGCCAATAAACGCGACACGCTTTTTCATTTCACTAGTTGAGAATTTGATAAAATCCCTAACCACGACAGTAAGTTGACGAAACGAACTCAAAAAGCCTGTAAAAAGAATGTCAAGAATGTGTAACTCAAGATGCCACAAATCCACAACATGTTTTAACAAATAAGAAAATAATTAAAAATTAAACAGGAATAGTTCTATTAAAATTAAGTTTACGCACTTGTAGCTTCGTTTTTCATTACCGTCAAAACTGGCAACTTTACCATCAGAAGGTAACTTTACCATAGTCTACTGTAGTAGGATAGTATGGTATAATTAAAAAGACAATCCTTCTTAAAAATTCATAATTATGTTTCAGTTTACAACCACCTATTCTTGTATTCGATTAAAATAGCTGGTTTAATAGACAACTTTGATACCTACTTTTGACATTTTATTTTACCATTTCACTTAATCTAGTCAGAGATTTGATCAAATCGCTTAACTGTAGAGTAAAATGTTGTATTCGGTACTTGCTTTCGTCATTTCACTAAACCAGTTCAGAGATTTAATCAAATCACCAGATACCATCTTCGAGTTGAGACTTCATCATTTCCCTAAACTTGTTTAGCGAAATGATAAAACTAGTCGATTTTATGGGTTCGTTTCGTCAACTTACTGTCGTGGTTAGGGATTTTGTCAAATTCCTAAACAAATCTAGTGGAATGAAAAAGCGTGTCGCGTGTTTGGGCCGATTTTATTTTTCCACTAAACAGAGTCAGTGATTTGGTGAAATGACTGATTTTTTCTAGGGAAATGATGATATGGATTCTCCATTTTAACATCCTGCGTAATTTGATCATATCCCTTAGAGATTTGTTCAAACCTCTGTTTTAATCATTTCCCTGCGACATATGTAAACCACGCGATTTGACTTTTCGCCCAAACTCTATACGATATTCATTATTCTTATTATATTTTCTCAATAAACTTTTTAAACTCCATCCTCCTAGCGGTTGTCTCACACTCACGGCTCAATTGAACCTGGGGTCCGCTTGACAACCCAATCCCGTGAATTGACGTAGGCACTAGTTTTTACGAAAGCGACTGCCATGTGACTTTCCAACCCAGAGGGGAAACTAGGCCTTGGTAGATTATATTTCGCACATAAGTTCCGAAAAACACAGTGGTCCAAGCCGGAGTTTGAACCCGAGACCTCCGGATTGAAAGTCGGACGTCTTACAGTCTTAGCGCTTTTTCTTTTTAAACTATAATACTTTAATATCTTAATAGGTATGAAAACGGCTCTTAAAAAAACTATTAATGATCTTCATATTTCCAGTTCCTTCTAATCTTACTTAATAATAATAACGAAAAATCTTAGCACTTCGGATTCCGATAAAAATAGTAACAAAATGACCACCAGATATGATACCAAAATTTAAGAATATAGTACAAGTGATAAAACACAAGACTTAAATCGATAGGATTCACACGATAAACCCAAAAATAACTTATATTAATATTATTGTCTTCCTACGCGATTTGTTTACCCAATTAGATGTTTGAAACGGCATTACGTGTAACAAAAATGCTGGCAATCAAACTTCGAAGTTTTATTTGCATTCCCCAATGAAATGCAACTCCAACAATGAAACGTTGATCCAATTTGTAGGAAGAAGGTGTCAGACAGCCGTAATGAGGTAAAGCGACTAGTGATGTAGCTGTAGCTGCCTACCCTTATCGAGGGTTTATAGGAAAACAGAATAATAAGGAGGAAACTAAATACTTATTTACTCATAAAAATTTACCGATTACCGGCAAATATAACCAGGAAATAACTAAAGTCCAACCGAGATCTCGGTCTCGGTCTCGGTCTCGGTATCGACTTTCTTGGCCATAAATCGGGCCAAGATCTCGGTCTCAGCCAATATGGCCCACTATGAAATAATTCAAGGTTTTTGTTTTCGTTGTTGAAGTTACAAAAGAAAAAAATATTGAAATATTATTTTAATTATTTCCTTTATTTTTATATTCTCCATTATGAAAATTCTCATTACATTCGGCCAACCCGTTGTTCTCAGCAAAATCTTGATCATCTAGTCACAAAGGAGTTAATTATTAATATATTAATTATAATCTAGAATTCTTTTCATATCGTAACTTTAGAAATTTACCATGAAACCTATAACTTAACGTAGCCGCCGCAACGGCACATCATTAGTCTGGGGCACAGAAGCGCGCCCTGAGGCGCGCCCGCCCCTTTATCACTTTACTTTAGCTTTGTATTATTTTGCTCTCGGCTCTTTGAAAAGGAAAGCGTAATTTGGTTACGTTTTGAGATGTCGACGGTAGTCAGGACTCAGGACAATCTAATTATTCTCGGCACTGCGTTTCACGTTGTCAAAAGCCTTAGCTAGTTCAACTAAACCAATTAAGGGTTTCGCTGTAATTACGTCTGTCTGGGTGGACTGCTGAAGTTTTTGATTTGTTTCGTTCGTTAACGAAATATGAATAACGGGCAGTGGCTTTGTATTGTAAGGTTCTAAAAGATATTGGTCATGATTTACATTTTTAAATCATGATAAATCATGACCAATTTGCAATATTAGGCTGCAATAATATGCAAACAATATTAGGCTGATATAAGTGAATAAAATTTACTATGTAATTGTCTGCTTCAATTATTTTATTAATAGCCCGTAACGCACTATGATATTAATGAATGATACATTTATTTCCAAGCTAGAATACACACATGCACATGCACATGAGAAGTAGATCTAAAAGACAGTATTCCTTTTATTCTAGATGTAGGTAAGGAGTGAAAATCAGAGAATTAAATATTCATTTGTAAAATTAAATGCTAATGGGGCGATTTTGAGTTTTAATCCGCGCCGCAGCTCCTTCTCGGGCCTTAAGCCGTGGATTAAGTGGTACAGTTAGCTACGAATACGCGGATATTTGGAATTATTAGCCATACAAAGAGATGAGAGGCAAGTTTCTTTGTGACAATGCCCCGGACCACATTGGAATATGTAGATCAACGAGGATATGTTTCAGTGTACTTTAGTTTTTAGGTACTTTTAGTTGTAAAAATGTATGTACCTTATAATTTACTATAGCTATACTCGTAAGTCGTAACTGTGATGTGAGGTATACCTCAATTAGTAGATAAATGGTTATTATAAAGTACTAACCAACAATGTAAATTAAGTATTGTTGTTACTTAAAAGTTAATTAAAGATTATTGTTGTTATTAGAAGAAAGTTATTATTTATTTATTTATTTATTATTTAATATTATGTTTTAAAGCTATTTTATCTACTAATCATATTAATATGTGTTTGAGTCGAAGTATGCATTGGAGGTTTTATTTAAATAAGAACCTGTTTCAGATTAACTTAAAATGTGAATCGTATTCATCATGACTAGGCATTTCTCTAGTAATGTCTTTCCCACAGACCTAAAATGGCGCTTTGCTAAAAGACAAACGAAGTGCGCAAAAGAGAAACCAACACGTATATGAACATTCTGCGAGTGCGAAAGAGATACATGATCAGTCTCCTAGCAGGACGACTTTTGACGTCTCTCTTTACACTTAAACACCTGCGTCGTGAGTGCTCATATTTAATCTTGAAAAATATAATATTATCCGCTGTTCATTTACCTGGAATGAAACAAAAGAAGAATGGTGTCGTGTTGCGTCCCGGATTGCACAATTACATAAATAAAAAACCCAGGCAATCACTCGTTTCACAGGTAAATATGATATTCCGATCGATGTTTTTGAAACCATATTTTATCAAATTAGCCAAATAAATCATGTAAATAACCGTTTGATACCATTAAATATTAATGTCTCTTTTACTGCGTATGAATATTTTATCATAATAGTTAATATTAAGGATTATTTTGTGTAAAAATCAAAATTGTCAGTTTACGCTAGGGTTTGACAAAATATCGTAGGGACATAATATCGATAACTGTTCGATATGAAAATTATAATTATAGCTTCGAAAGAATTATAATAAATAAATAAATCTCGTATTAACATTATGTCATTCATTACGTATAAATGTTAAATTGTGTTCTTATTGTATTTTTGTACCCGTTTTGAATCTTGCTTGATAGAGCCTATTCGGAAAGAGAAGTATCGTAGAATGGAGGAGCTCTCATATAAACCACGACACTTCTCTTTTCGGACAAACGATAAATAGTAAATTTTAACTGTAATACCCGATTTAGGGGCTTATTTATTACATTTACCTATTTGTAAGACACGATAATAAATAATAATAATAAAATACTCTTTATTGTACACCTCAATAAAAGAAACTAAGACAGAAAAATTACAAAACTTAAGGTAAACAACAGGCGGTTTTATCGCTAAGAAGCGATCTCTTCCAGACAACCTTAAGGTAGCGGAGATTGGTTAAATTATTAATGTCAGTAGGTGTTGAAAATCATGACAAGATCTATATCCTCTTATCTCTTTTTTGGGTTCCGTAGTCAAAATGGCAAAAATGGAATCCTTATAGCTTTGTCATGTGTCTGTCCCTATATCACAGCCATATATAAATAAAGGCGTATATTGATGAAATTATAACGTTTTTTATGTGCCGCTAATGGCCGCTACCCAGTTTTTTTAGCTAAAAGAATATTTTAAGGGGGAGGGGAATTATTATTAAAGACTGATTTATATTCATTTACGAAATTGTTATAATAATTATTAAAGACTGATTTCAATTAAACTTTATTTCATTTAAATACGGCGCTAAACACGCTTAGTGGAATTCAGCTACCATCAAAAGGCAGGCGAAAAAGGGAAATCAGGCTGAATGTTGTCTATGTGCTCCATACAAAAATTCAGCCCCCATAGAGGAATTTCCGACTTCCGCTTACTTTTATCTATGAAAGCTAAATTCCACTCTTAAGTGTGTGCTGCGCCTACCACTTAGACTTCCACCCAACTTACACTCCACCAAGATTGCATTGATACAAGACTACATTTGCATGCGATTTTATAAGCGTCACAATTGATAACGCTATAATAAAGAAGTATGTAAAAAACAAACTATCACGTATATAAACACTCCACAAGTGCGAGAGAAAAAAATGACAAATCTAAAGGCGTGCCAACATCTTAATTTCTGTAAAATAACATGAACCCGCTTTTTAACAGATCATATTTAATCGTGTGAAATATAAAATAATTTTGAATAAATATATTTTAGTTTTCTAGAATTTTAATATGCCGTTTAGTATAAAACATGAATATAAATTTAACGTTGCAACTTATCGATAATAAAGTCAAATATCGATAGATAATTGACCTGTTGTACTTGGCACCACTATTTTTACGCTCACATAGACAATTTACCCACACTCTAGCATTTCAGTTTTTGTCGCACTTTTGATATTTGTCAATCCATCTGTCTATACTAGATCTGTGGTCTTTCCTCGTAGCGTAGGTATCAACAAGATAACTGTTGTTTTGACCGACTATACACAAATCTGGCGTCGCGTACCCTAACAGTTAACTGTTTATCCCGAAGTTAAAGCTGTAGTAACAGACACTGATTAATGTGAATTTAATCCTTGCACAAAACCCTTAAATCCGGCCCTGAATAATGACTTGTCCCCCAAAAAGTCACATCTCCCTAAACCTGCAATCAAATATAAACTTTATCCCCTTGTAATTACGCCCGAATTCCAATAATATGCAATACAAACAACTGTACAAAGTCCCATCGAATTTCGGAACTTAAATCCAGATTTCTAACTTTTAAACAAACAAATATGACTTTAAATTGTATTATGTTAGGGTTGAATTTAAGACCACTCGAAGATAAAATTTACCTTTGTATTCTCAACCCAATTTCAACCCTAAGATCTTACGCATAAATTCTAAATTCGATTGGATGGAATTGTTGGAATCAATAACCATTAAGCCGAATCAACTTGACAGAAGTCGTTTAAGAGTGAGACGGGCTTAGGGCCATGGTGCTGGAGTGAGGTAGACGGCACGAAATCGAGGCATTTCACTTTGACTGAATTGCTATGGGATATTGAGGACAGATGAGACCTGCACCTGATGTGTTTGATTTTATTTCGCAATTATGGCAATTTTATTGTTTTGTTCCTCCGGTGTTGCAGTCACAACACAGGAGGGATGCTGGACCTCAAACATGCTAAAATAAATTAAGTAAAACGCGTCATTCATAAAACAAGGTAATGTTAGCATGGCTCTTCCAGACTTACTCGCTTGATCCGTGCAAAGTTAGTTTGGTAGGACTCAAAAATATTTATGAAATTAAAATAAAGGGTCCATAAACTATTTGGTACATATTTATGTAGCGTGCAATTTTTTAATTCAAGGTAGGTAGGTACACGAGTTCCAAAATTATAAATAGTCACAAGGCGTCCGAATGAAACACCCCTCGCGAAAAGGAGTTTTGTACTTAGACTTTTAGACATCAAATTCGAAATGCGATCTGAAGTCGTATTGAGAATAAACTCATAAATTACAGAAAGAATAGAAAATTAAGCAAATACAGTGGAAAACTGCGGCATCAACTTATTATCAGGTTATCACACAAGATAAAAGGCCGTATGTTATGCGAATAAAAGATCCAGGACTTTTTAAACTTGACATCCTATGTTTCGCCTCTGAAAGGGCCAGTTAGAGTGTGACTGACTGAACTGCCAATAAGATCTAGGAATTCTAGCATTAAAACTAAGGTCTTCTGACCTGATGATGAATGACTTAGCTGCCTGACAGGCAGTGCTTCTGCACTGCCGGTCAGGCAGCTAAGTCCTTACGAACGATCAAGGTAGAGTCTGCTCAGAAAGATAAGTGTCGTGGTTTATAATTCATATGGGAGCTTATATTCCAGACAATAAACTGACAGCTCTTGCCTACAATGTGGTTTAGAATGAATGGAACGAACTGTCAGATTAACTGTCCTGAATTAAAAATACTACTTTATAGTATACCCTTTATAGTAACCTATCGTTTACGACCGACCGGAGTTATATTAAAATTATTTAAAAAACACTTGCTACGACTCAACTGTAAACAAAATGTCATACGACTTCGTCCGTCACTTTGGTTTGCGTACACTTCGAGTACAGCCATATTAAAATGTTGAATTAAAAGACAGTCCGTGGTTAAACATCCCCTCATTTAAATACGCGCTCCAGGGCGCTCTTTGTAGTGCAGTAATGAGGCGAATGTGCCACCATTACTCTGCGGTTATTAGATTCAGCTTAAGGGCATTTGCATTGCGATTGATTGGCAAGTTTTTGAAATTTAACGATTTTCACACGACTTCACAGGACAGGGGTTAATTTTTTTAATGACAGAGTTTGTACTTTTTTGACACATGGCATTGGTACTTGGTACATTATACCTTGTATAAATGAGGTAGTCTCTCCTATGTACTGTCTCCAGGCAGCCTTTTAATGTCTAATCAGTCTAATCTTAATGTCTAATTTTTACCTCGAAAGCCCTCCGAGATCTTCGAATCGTTATGGAATAGGTACATAAGTATAAAACCATGTAATTTTCACACTCTACGAGTACCTCCAGAATCCAAATTATTATGACGAACCGGATGTGTGGAAATAATATTATATATCTACTGGGTTATGGGTCGTGCCTCCGCGAATTATTTTTGGGAAAATCAGTAGTCGACGTGAAAAGAAGTTGTCAATCCTCGAATCCGGTCTGTAACAGGCCATCAAGCCCTATTTTCCCGGCCTCTGTTGTAATGGTTGTATTGTACTACATATTGCAGCGAGTTAACACGCTTAAGTTCATAGATGACGAAGAGCAATTAAATATTACTAAAACTAAAATTGCAAGCTTGTAAGAATCAATATGTTGAAACTGCCGAATGGCGTTAGGGTATGTGACGCTATTGTTAGAACAATAAGCTCAAGAACAATGGTTAAGCCGCCGGCTAAAGGGTTACCACTCACTAATGACATGCTGAGAGGGAGGAGGTGAGAAAACTTTTAACAATACAAGTAATACAACAGATACTATATATAGTGTAATAATAAAGTAGTAGAATTATGTTATTGCTATAAAAAACCTAGTTCCTAATAATACAGCCTACATATTATGCCCTTTACCTATTGGCATATAAAACAAAAGAATACAGGATTTACAGGTACAAGGCGCATAAGAAGCTTATTGCGCATTGTTTGTCTTGTCGCTACGGGAGCGTTTCCTTATGACCGTTAAGTATGTGCAGTAAGTACCTAACCTATATATGCACCTCTACACTGATCAAATAATTGGGTTTTCATTGGAACATCAGTTTTCAGTAAAATTATAAGATCCTTACTCAAGTGCATCATCACTATCACTCTCATCGCTACATAGTATAAAAGAAAGTCGCTTTCCGCTGTCTGTCCCTACGTATGCTTAGATCTTGAAAACTACGCAACGGATTTTGATGCGGTTTTTTTTAATAGATAGTGATTCAAGAGGAAGGTTTATATGTATAATACATGCATAATATAGTAGAAAAACATTGATAATTTTAGAGGTTTCTAATGTGATGTCGACATTTTTTTGCGCATACATTGCAAACGCTGGGTGAACCTTACGAGATAGATCAAAATAATGTACTACAGTATTGTACACCTTAAAGTGGTCTACAAAAAAGTCCGTGATTGTATATGTCTATCTCTTAGGGATAACCCACAATAACCATTTTTTATCTCGTGCGAAGCCGGGGCAGGTCGCTAGTTTAGAAAATAAATACGAGTTTTAGTAAGTCGCTTGGACCATTACTGGTTACTAGGATAGGTCTTAAAATCGGATTGTAGAAGTAACCAAAAAGGACTCGTTCGTTACTTGTGCTTACTTAACAAAATGGACACTGCTTATCTATTAGTAAAATAATTTAAATACACTCTTCCAAAGAACAATGTTCAGTGTTCACGCCAAACCAAAGGGGTAAAGCCGCGAAGCCCGCGAAATATATGCGAAATTTAGACAATAATATGCTTTTTGTCAATGCAGTAACAACTAGACCCGCATGTCTTCGCTCTATGGTTTTTGTTTTTTTTTCATACGCGTGCACGTGTCGGCGCGTGGCGCAAACCGCTCCGTATACAAATTATGGCTTACGGAACCCTAAAAAGGTTTTTTATTCAATTTGTTCGAGTTAAGTCGTGCATAAGTTTGTTAGTTTTGTGTGCATGGACAGGTTTAGTGTAAAATTTTAAATGATTGGTTTGACATGATTTTAGTTGGTATTAGTAACGATGAGCTATTAGAACCTATCGCATTATTTAAAAGCTCCTTCCTGTAGGCAACATCAAAAGCTTATAAAAGTTATTAATATATCGAATACGTAACTATCATGTATTTTTGATTCGACTCTCCGTGCAGTTCTGTAAATACCTACTAGTGTAGGTATAACCCATGTCTATAAAGGTATAATAGGTAAAGTGTAAAAGTTAGCTATTAATTCTCTAATTTAGGTACCTATATTTTTTTCACCTCTATATCTAGGTACAGGAAAAACGCGAACGCAGTAGGCATAGGTATAACAAATTATTAATGAATCAGGTAGTAGGTGCTAAATAATTTTTTTATGAAAAGAAAACCATAAAAAAGTTTCTAATTACCTACTACACTAGCTTAGAAAAAATCTTTCGTCTGTTACATGAGGTTTACATTTATTCACAAATATTATCGAAATACTTACATGGCCGCGATTTGAAAAATAAACACACACACTGGACAGACACAGCTCCAACCCAACTCAACGCTATAACGACATTGACATTTGCTATTCGAACAGATTTTTATTCAACATTGGTCTCACATTGGTCTCACGTTGGTTTCACATTGGTCACACATTGGTCACACATTGGTCACACATTGGACCAATGTTAGGCCAATGTAAGACCAATGTGAGACCAATGTTGAATAAAAATCTGTTCGAATAGCAAATGTCAATGTCGTTATAGCGTTGAGTTGGGTTGGGTTGAAGCTGTGTCTGTCCAGTGTGTGTGTTTATTTTTCGAATCGCGGCCCATGTGTCTGTAATTTAAAATAATCAAAATTTTATATGAGGTCAAGTGGGATACGTGGATCCCCCGGGTAAGGGGAACACGTGTTTGGAATTTCAGTACTTTTCCCCTTTCCCGGGACAAAATAAACTGTTTCCCTTACCCCAACTGACCTTGATTCATATTTGGATGAGACAAAAGTTTGACTTCAGGAAACTGTATCTATACAATTTTACATAGTATGAAAAATGCAATGAATCTTGTTGCCACCCCTTGATTCCCACGACAAACTTCACATTTCAATAACTTGTATAAACATATCAAAACACATCAAAATCTAACAAAGAACAAATCTGCACAACGCTTGTTCCGTCACACACAGCTCCACCAACTTACACTTGCAACTCGACGATAGGACTTATGGAATAAATAATGTGATGGAGCGCTTTTCCAACTGCACTTTTATGTTAGTTTTGGTTCGAGGCAATTAGGCGAAAGTTATTACTGCTGACATGCCCTTATGTTTGGTTTTAGCAAGTTAATCTTGCTTGCTTGTCAGAATATGTATGTATAACAAAATTATTTTGTTATACATACATATTTGTAAGTATCTGATTGTCTAGTACACACAAAACTGAGTTTCATTTTAGTCACAAGCTCACAAGTCAAAATAAAGTAAAATTGTATAGTTTGGCCAGGGCCTGTTTTACTTCAAGCATAGACAGAGAGAATAATGTTGTCTCTTTCTTAGGCTAGTACCCTCGCCACTAAAAAAGGGATGCGTATAGATTGTTACTTCCACTGTTACTGCAGTTTTTGGCCAGCCAGACTATATCTATTTTATTTAGCGATGGTTAATTCAAATTTCCTGTACACTATTAATAAATTTGTAAAGAGGTATAAAAAATATAGTTACCTCATTTACCCACACATAACATTGAAAGAAACAATGTAAAGTGAAAATGCCGCTTCCGGAGGCTGATTTGAACTTTAAAACTCGATCTGAAATGTTATTCATCTGTGCTCAAGCCAAATGGCTTCCTATACCTATACCTACCTATGTAGGATGTAGGCATCTTTATATTAAACCCTTTTCCTGCGCATGAGCACTACGAGCTCTACGCCGTAGAGCGTTGCTTCATAGCCTTCGTAGGTACGTAAGTACTTACTTGACACTTATTTTGACGACGAACGGATTGCTACCGTAAAGTCGGGTAACATTGGCCTTGGAGGGTAACTTAGGCATTTGCAATTTACTTTGGCCTAAATTATGGCATTACTATGAGGTTGACGTTAACTAAACTGTTAAAACCAGAGAAATGGGATGACAAAGAATGCTTGTCAACGATCAAAAGTGTGGCAAAAAAATGAAATCCATGTATGTGTCTAAATTGTCTATGTGAGCGTAAAATAGTGATGCCAAATACAATAGGTTAATTATCTATCGGTATTTGACTTTCTTATCGAAACGTTCTAAAGGCCTCTACAGACGTAAGCGACTAAGGTAGAATTAATAATTCAGTGAAGTGATTTGACAGCTCTCTGCATACAAAGCGGTTGTCAAATGTATGTAAAGTTCTGTCAAATCACTCCGCTGAATTATAGATTCTACCTTAGTCAAAGTAGTAAAACGGCTATTAGACATGGCAATTTGTAGGGCCCAACCTGTTGTGTTGGGAGGTTTAATAGGAGGTAGGGCCCGTAGGGAGCTGAAGGAGGGTGAGGGAGAGGCAGGGTACACAACAGGTTGGGCCCTACAAATTGCCATGTCTAATAGCTGTTTACACTATGACGTCAGTTGACATCCCCACTACCAACTTGATGTTTAATTTCACGTACATTTTCGACTAATATTATTCTTCTTTCTCCGTGCCTCTTCCCATTCGGTCGGCCCTCCGAATATTTTTCCGCCAGTTGGCTCTCTCACACTACAGACCGACGTTCGACTAATATTATTACATTACCTAATTAAATAGTTAATAACTAGTATGCTTTTTCTAAGCAAATAATATATTCTTTAGTATTAAAAAAATAAAATAAACTAAATTATTTATTATTAAATTAAAAATATTAAGTGAATAAGATTATTTCCTAAAATAATTTCAAATATTTCATACAACGGAAAACGGAATTTCAAGTCGCCGGTCGAAAGCGCATTCGATTGATCGCACGACCATTTTGACAGCTGACCTCTCATTCCAACTATATTTTTATCTCGTTCTAATCGTTTGACTAGTCGCTTTTAGGCGCGGCACACACTTGATCGGAATCCAGCTATCATAAATAAAAATCAGCCGCAGCATAAAAGTCGGAAATTTCTTTACGGGAGCTGAATTTTTGTATGGAGCCCATATACAATATTCAGCCCGATTTCCGTTTTCCGCTGCTTTTTGACTATGGTAGCGAATTCCGCTAAATGTGTTGAGCGCCATATTTGAATGAAATAATACTCCAAGGTAAAAAAATCTTTAATAATAAAAATACCCGTTTAAAACCGGATATAATAAGGTTCTAATTTAATCGTCTTACGTAATGGCGTAATGTGAATATAATATTAATTTATTCATTGGATTTTTTTGAAGCAATAATTATAATTTTCATATCGAACAGTTATCGATATAAGTCCCTTAAACGTTTTGTCAATCCCTAGCGTAGAATAAATGTTTCGGTTTTTACACAAAATAATAATGAATATTAACTATTATGATAAAATATTAGCACACAGTATACGAAACACTTATAATTAATAGTATCTAGTAAATACTTACACGATTTATTTTGCTAATATGACAAAATATTGTTTCAAAGACATCGATCGGAATATCATGTAAACCTGTGAAATGAGTAATTACTTGGGTTTTTCCTATGAGTAATAGTCCAATCTGGAACACAACACGACACCATGTTTCTCCTTTTTCATCCCAAGTTATTTTATTCACGATTGTTTTATATTTTCCACGCTAAAATATGAGCTGTCACGACGTGGGTACGTAAGCTGACTACCCAAATTCAAAAGCTGTCACTCCTTCAAAATGATCGTGTGTCTCTTTTGCACTCGTGGAATGTTCATATACGTGTTGGTTTCTCTTTTGCGCACTTCGTTTATCTTTTAGCGACAAGCGCCATTTTATATCTATGGTTAAAACACCCTTCCACATTACATGTCATATTTATATGTGTCAAAGTTACCCTCAGTTTGGCCAAAGTAACCCGACTTTATGGTACATGTGTTTAAAAAAAAAGTTGATAGGTAGGCACTTTTGCCACAGATTATATAATAGTTCTTACTTTTGCCATTATTATACTCTGTCTTTAGGTATTTAAATAAAAGTAAACAATTTTTTTTTATCTACACTGACATTGTAAGTCCTCTAAAACGTGTTCAAAAATGGTAGGCAATGGCTAGCATTACCACAACCGATTTTACTATGATAAGCTTTTTATGTGTGGCAGTAACGTAATTTTAACTTTACATGCTCAACTATTGATGTGTTATGAGTTTTGATAACATAATGTACACCTGCACGCTCCCGCGCGGCCGCCGACACGCGCCTCCCCGACCGCCGGCACAATCGAGTTGGCCATGGCGGTGCAATGGCGGCCATTCTATGGTTTCGGAATACGGCATTTAGGATAAATAATATGAGTGTAGATAAAGCAGTGTATGCAACTGTACGTAATTAGGCCTTAAAACGTAACAGTTACATAAACTACTATTACATTTTCGGGTAGTTATAACTTTTATTGGTTAACCAATCAAATACAAAAGTGCCTGGATCTGTCACTTAACGACCTGGCTTTAACCAATATTATTTGATCGTGTAATGTTTTCATCTACCCTCAACTGGCTTAAGGAGCCATTTGAGGGTAGATCTTATTTACTTTTATTTAAATACCTAAAGATACAGAGTATAGTAGGTACTTGTTCACCTCTCAAATCCATTTGGACCCGAAGTATGTCCTTAAACTACGTCCGGACTTGGGTATGTCCTTAAATACGCCAAAAAGAAAGGTATGGGCACTGCAGACACATGGCCGCAGCTTATAAAAGAATGTAAAAAAGTATTTGAATCGATGTATTAGATTAGGTAGCTTATGATACTCATTTAATTCATTTATTAGGTTAATAATTAATATTAGGAGGAAATGTACGTATATTAAGATTGTAATGTTTTGGCGTACGCTGTAATTACAATTTCTTGTGAAATAAACAAACAAATAAACTGCGAATGGCATCTCTCTAAGTGTGGTAGGGCACGTTCAGTGAATGTCATCTCGCTCAAATCTGGAGCAGAGCCCGACTGGGGAAGTACCTCCACCTTACAGAAAATCACAGCCAAATAACACTAGACCCTACTCATAGTGTTGTGTTCCTGCTGGTGAGTGGGGCTGCCAAGGAGCTCAAAGAGGACCCAGTGTGTTGACGTTTGTAGTAACGAAACGAATCATTTGCGTTCGAAGTCCAGAAAATTCCACTTCCGGCTCCATCGTCCTATGGTCCGGTGGATATATAATAAATGGCTACTTATAAGTTATAAAAAAATTGTAACAGCCGATATTTCTGGGTAGTTAAATATGTATAAAAATATTTAGTGAAAACAAATATCTCTATTGGTCGATATATTTAACTTATGATTTAATGACGTGCCGTGCCCGTGACGTAAAACAAGCTTCGTAAAAAATATCTTTTTGGTCATTCAATACGCCTAATCTAGACGTTTGGGCACGGGGTATGGGTACTGTACTGCGAATGTCATCTCGCTATGTGTGGTAGGGCACAGCACAGCGACTGTCACCTCGCTCAAATCTGGAGCAGAGCCCGACTGGGGAAACTGTAGGAAGTACCTTACAGAAAACCACAGCCAAATAGCACTAGACCCCACTCATAGTGTTGTGTTACTGCTGGTGAGTAAGGTTGCCAAAGAGCTCAAAGAGGACCCAGTGTGTTGGCGAGGAGGGACCCTCTTGTTCCTTTAGCCGTCAACACAACTGAATCCTCCTTTTTATAAAGGGTCGGCAACGCGCATGTGACACCTCTGGAGTGGCAGGCGGTCATAGGCTACGGTAGCTGCTTACCATCAGGCGGGTCGTAAGCTTGCTTGCCAGCGCCGTGGTATAAAAAAAAAGACGCGAGTAGACTTCATAAAAAAATTAATAAAAACCGGCCAAGAGCGTGTCGGGCCACGCTCAGTGTAGGGTTCCGTAGTTTTCCGTCCGTCACAGTAAGTGTCCCCACTTAAGAGTTAAAATAACACCGCCATGTAGGATATGATATGAGCGTTCCACGTACAGCGACATCTATCGGCAAATTAAGTAAACTATTGCGCGCGAGCTTAAAGTATAGAAGATGATTTTTATGGGATAAATAACTCTTTATTGCGTGAACCGATTTTCACCGTTTTTACTTTATTTGAAAGCACGTCATTTCATTGTGATTTTGTAGAAATTACAGGTACAATAAACACCTGCTTATACGGTTAAATTACAAACTTAGTTCAGAAATTATTTTGTAATTTTTTTTTTAAACTATTCAACCTATCAAGTTCAAAATAATTTTCCTAGAAAGTTTTTTTAAAGTGTTACTTTTGAGATTTTTTTCATATTTTTAAAACTTATGGTTCAAAAGTTAGAGGGGGGGGACACATTTTTTTTTACTTCTGGAGCGATTATTTCCGAAAATATTTACATTATCAAAAAATGATTTTAGTAAACTCCTATTCATTTTTAAATACCTATCCAACAATATACCACAGTTTAGGGTTGAAATGAAAAAAAAAATCACTCCCCACTTTACGTATAGGGGAGGTACCCTAATAAAACATTTTTTTCCACTTTTTATTTTACCACTTTGCCGGCGTGATTGATATACATATTAAAACCAAATTTCAGCTTTCTAGTGCTAACGGTCACTGAGATTATCCGCGGACGGACGGACGGACGGGCAGACATGGCGAAACTATAAGGGTTCCTAGTTGACTACGGAACCCTAAAAACGACTTGCAAGAATTTATTACACTGATACGTATTTCGCTACAGTTACAACATACGTTGTAAAAGAGTGCTAAAAGACAACGATGATTTTAACATTTTTAACTTACCTATCTATCGGAACCTCAATTTACGCCTAATAGTTTGCCGTAAGCATCTAGAGTTTATAAACGGTTATTGCTAGTTGTTTCTGATAGGAAATTTAAAGTGGGAGAAAAAAAATTTGGAAATAGTTTTTAGTGGGTACTTTAAAATAAGAAATTAATGGTTCTCAAGATAAAGGTATGCGAATAAAACGAAAGATTAATGAATGGAATCACACATGAGTAAAATAGTATGGATATAAGAATCTAAATGGCCTAAACCTGTACTATGTTAAAATGTTCTTGTTACGGAATAAATAATTTTTATTTATTTAATTATTTATTTAAATGGGCTTGACCGCTCGAAAGTATTATAGATGGCGCAAGCAAAAGTTGTACCTCGCACCCCTTTTTGAAATTTTCGCACCTGTTTAAGCCAAATCCCATAGAACAATACAATGACAGGACACTCTATGCAGGTTATCTATCTATGTGTGCAGTGCAAATGACACATTTAAGTTGCCAAATTAGTCTACTAGATGGCATGCCCTACACCGTGCATGGATACTGAGTCAAAAGTTAGAGGGAGCACCTTTTATTGGCGGGAAGTAGTGTCACATTATCCCTCGATTCGACGACAAGATGGCAGACCCTTAAACGCGCACGGTCTCATTGCCATAGCTGACAAAACCAACATGGTATCACAGCCAAAATTAAGTACTTAATAAAACTTACCATCTTTGTTCATGCCCATGGCCAGGCATTTCTTGAGTCGGCAGGCCTGGCACTGGTTCCGGTGTGCCTTGTCCACCACGCACCGGCCTGTGCCCGCCTGACACCTGTAAATTACTGTTTTTAAACTATGCTTCGATCGCTTTTTAACATAGATTTTAATATTTGGAAATAACCGCGCCAAATTGTTTTAATGTAAATTATGTGAATATTATCAGTTTGAAGCAATGACAGCAATAAGTATCTATTTTATTAACTATCCCTTGTAGCGTGACTATGTTTTGCTGAAACGCTTTATTTAAATATACAGGTACAGTAGGTAGACTAGACCAGGGGCCCATTTCTCAAAAGCTCGGAAGTCACTTTCTAGCAAAAGTTGTCAAAAAGTGACATCCGCTTGTATTACAAGCTTTTGAGAAAAGGGCCCCAGAAGTAGGTAGCTAAAGTAGGCTTTTTAATGAGTGAAGTAATCTAATAGCTCCTGCCATAAAAAGTGGTTTATAAAGTCATTTAAAGCGCTGTCAAATTACTTCACTCTGTTAAAAATACTACAATAAGCTTAGAGAATTCAACTAGGATGGAGTAGCCATGTCTGTCATTTTCTATACAAAAAAAGTCTGCAGATTTTTGCGGGGGAGGGGAACGTCAAATGTTTTTTTTTTTTTATACCACGACGGTGGCAAACAAGCATACGGCCCGCCTGATGGTAAGCAGCTACCGTAAACTATGGACGCCTGCTACTCCAAAGGAGTCACATGCGCGTTGCCGACCCTTTACAAAAAGGAGGATTCACTGTGTTGACGACTAAAGGAACAAGAAGGTCCCTCATCGTTAACACACTGGGTCCTCTTTGAGCTCTTTGGCAACCTTACTCACCAGCAGGAACACAACACTATGAGTAGGGTCTAGTGCTATTTGGCTGTGGTTTTCTGTAAGGTGGAGGTACTTCCCCAGTCGGGCTCTGCTCCAGACTTGAGCGATGACATTCGCTGAACGTGCCCTACCACACTTAGCGAGATGCCATTCGCAGTGCCCATACCTCTCTTTTTGGCGTAGTTTAAGGACATACCCAGGTCCGGACGTAGTTTAAGGACATACCCAGGTCCGGACGTAGTTTAAGGACATACCCCGGGTCCAATGTATGGCTATTCGTACGTAACGTATACGTACAAATGGCTGCGTCAGATAAACGTCAGTCCATACATGTGTATGACCACTGGTCATATGTTTTCGGCAAAGGGGAACGCCTGTCAATGGCGACTCCGGTTGGTTGAATTCTTTAAGACTATAAGCGGTAGGGGTTTTCAAAATGATCTTAACACTAACTTTACTGCTAAGAAAACTCGAGAATATCCTCTCTTGCTTAACCACTTCTACTCCTGACATTACTTAAAAGCAGATAATCTTAACTTCTATAGAGTTAGGCAGTTTCATTAATATAATAATAATAATATAGCCTTTTTATTCCTTAATTACTTACACTGAATACATTTACATTTCAATTTGCGATATATATTTCACATGCATTTTTTTTTTAAGTTATGTTAAATATTTTTTAAGGACCTCTTCGCGAGTAAAGGCCTCCTCCATACTCTTCCAGGTGTATCTATCTCTTGCCTTTTTAAGCCATTCTTAGGCAGTTTCATTAGGTACATGTAAACAACTTTTTTTTTTGTGGAAAACGGGACATAGAGGTGGGCCTCTAGCTGCCCGAGGAGGTGACGCCTGACAACCGACAATCGGCTTAACTGCATAAGGTTATGGCACTAAAAGAGATATATAAGATTTTAATAAACATATTTTTATATATCATACCTAGAACACGACAAGTATTGACAGAAAAAAATAACAAAAGAACTCTCAATTCATGTTGGCCCCCTATAATGAAATCAAGCAATCAAATCCCACTAATCCCTACCAAAAACTGGGCAACACCAGTGAAAGGGAATGCAAAGAGGTCGCATCTGTAGCGAGTCTATGGCAAAAATTACAATAGAGGGGCTGGCAACACTTGAACCCACTTAATCCGTAGACTGGTAAGCATATTTCTATTCTTGCTGCATCTGTGCCCGTGCTAGGTGTGATGTTATAGTGGCGGTAAAAAGGCGGGTAATATTTTGTGGGTGTCATTGTATACATATAGTTGCGTCATCACTTGGCTTTTTTCGAAATATCCGTGTAAGGTTCACACTGTAAAAAAATAAAGTAACTTAATAAAAATATTTGGACTAACGCTAGTTGGGGTAAACATGGAAAGAAAGAGGTAAACATTATACCTATACAAATTACAATGCTAATTTTCAATTAACGTTAGTGTCACCTGTATCTTTGCGACATATTTAGACACTAGCACTGATTTATCAAATTACGTAAGTAATTACAAGCCGTAACAAATATAAATGAAGTTTTTCAATATAGCGATCGAAATATGACATGCGTGCAGACGATCATAATAAATATTTTTGTTAATAACTTTATTTATTAAACAAAACTAGAATATAATATTGTCTTCGGTTGCCGAGATAGTTATTCATGAAATAAAACAATTAAAAACGGATTTAAAACGACTGTAAAGTAAAGTGTTCGTCGGGATGTAATTTAAGCTCAGTACTCGCGATAAAATCCGTTTTTAATTGTTTTATTTCAAAAACTTGAATATCTATAAAAACATAATATATCTAACTAAAAACTTACAAATAAAATACCTGACCTAGGTCCCCATCACTAGGTAGAGTGCCCAGAAGGCTGGCCGCATTTCCACGCTGGATAGCAATGCTTATCCGTTGGCCAAAATAGTGGCCAGCCTTCTAGTCACCAGAGGCCTCAATGAGACGCGCATTGTAACAATTATAATCGTTAATAACTTACTTAAAGATTTTCTATTTGGTTACATTAACCAAACTTTATCTTTATTGTTTAGTACTTAATATACTCACTCTAAAGTGTGTTTTCTTACAATAAACGCATCAGAAACGCTTATCGCTCCTCCTCTATCACCCTGTCGCAGCCGAACCATCCCCGATTCGGGGGTATTTAAATGTGATGTGAATTTAATTTTCGTTTTTTACGGCAAGTGCACTGCCGGTTGCTGTTCACTGTTTACCGTTCCGACGTATAATGGAATGGATACTTTATCATTTTAAATAGACAACATATTTTAAGCATATTTTTTTCGGTAAAAAGGGAATATTTTTGACAATAAATTAAGAAGACTAATTGCCCATATAAATCTGGAAAAAATAAGAACATCCTCAATCATAATCGTTCTAAAAAATGTAATACCTCTGTCTACAGATTTGCAATACCATAGCAATACGTAGTTCTAATTTCAGAGTACTTAAGTAAGTTCTAAGAGTATTTTTCTTAATGTATGTACCTACGTATACAATCATTGTTACAATACAAGTTACTTTAAAAGATGCATAGAGTTCCACCACGCTAAGTTTTACACACCGCCACCAATTATGGCGCTTCCGTACGTTATCAATGTTATCATTATCACGGACAATTCGGTGCAAAGTCAGCGAAAACGGACTATATTCTACAAGTATCAGAATATCTGGCACTTGCTTCTTTTGATCAATATCCAATATAAAATATAGGGTAGATGCGACAGATAATATTAAAAACAGTTTAACATTTGGCTCCCTATTCGATTAATTCAGCCGCGTAATGTTATTATGAGCGCGCCCTTATAACTACACCATCAATAACCATAACGGCGTATGTGCATCAATATCAAGTACGCATAAGCCATTATAGCATTAACGCTTAGGAGATGGTCAAGTGTGACATGTGTACCAGCTTTATGGCAGATTGAATCTGTGGTCTCATTACCTTTTTAATTTGGAATGTTGCCGATTTTTTGAGATGGGTACATTTTAAAGCTTTAATTGTAACTTTCTAGTGCTTTCAGTGCTACTAATTTTAATCATTACAGTAACTTAGTGAATAAGCAGGTACTTATAGAATTGCGTCGAATGATGTTACGAGTAAAAGTAATGTTTCAAATATAATAAAATTAGGTAAGTACATTTACAATTTTTTAGGGTTCCGTACCCAAAATGGCAAAAACAGAACCCTTAAAGTTTTGTCATGTGGGTCATGTCCGTCTGTCCGTCCGCCCGCATGTCACAAGCTCACAGCCGTTTTATTCCTAAACTATAAAACATAATTACGTCACACCTGGCCATAATGTTAGTTTTACCGCACGCTAAGCGTACGGTAAAACTCACGTTATGGCCAGATGGCTCTATCGCATATTTACAACCCTCGCCTGCGGCTCGGGTCACAAATACCTGCGCTTTCGGGCTTTCTTCCTTTTACAGTCCTTGGTAAGTAATGTACTATTATATTGATGAAATTTTATCGAGAGGTGTGTTTTGTGTGCCGCTACTTGGTATATTTTTAAATATGTCGATTAAGCCGATAAAGTCGAGTTATCTCCAAAAAAAATATTCGATTAGCAGCTACGACTTTTTGGTATTTATTAGTGTTTTCTTATCCCATAAACCCTCTATTATGCGTGGCCCCACATGCACTTAACCGATATTTTTTTGTATTGTACTTACCAACTTTCACCTATAACTGTGAACTATGTTTTAACAATAAACCTTCAATCACATCGTAGGTACCTACCAGAAATCAAGAATAAGTACAAGTGCTTTGAAACTGTTATATAACACTGTTGTATGAGTAGATGCACTTATTACCAACTTATGCTTACATCAGGACAATATTGCCATCCTTCACAGCAAAAATAAGTTACATTGGTAGTTACAATACGCTTGCGGTTTTTTTACAAACAAATATCATAACATCGCAAACATATAAAGTATTATTTTTCCATGCCTTTGTGAAGACAGTAGCGCCATCGATAGCAGCAAATGTAAGTTGGCAGGAATCCGGGTCCCTTTTGCGACAAATGTCAACTTGCTCCTAAGCCTATTACTGGGGATTATCGGTAATGAAAATATATTTAATCTGTATTAGTCCTCTGTGTTGGCAGAACTGCTTTCATTCGGGCACTAGCTTTGATTGGAATTTTCCTTATTTCGTGATGTGATTGCTTTCTTAGGTTGACCCTAAGTTGATCTGTCATAAGCTGATGTTTTCCTCTTAATGTTTATTTACGTTTTATATTTTATTATTTACCTACGTACCTATATTCTGTTTCCTGCAAGCCAAAGGTTGTCTGGTAGAGATCGCTTTTGAGCGATAAGACCGCCTCTTGTTACCTAGCTTTCATCACTGTTTCGCTGTATACTTTCTTTTTTCATGTGGTGTACAATAAATAATATTTATTATTAGTATATTGATATTTGAACTATGTTCCTCACAACCCCCCCCCCCCCCCCCCCCTATTCAAAAACGTCTTACAAGCCCCATATAGTTAAAGTATATTTTGTCTGTTTGTAAAAAAACAACTGTCTCATAAAGGCAAATAAGGACAAAGTAAGATGTTTATGTGTAAGGGGGTTAAATAGTATTTATATACTTACTAACCGATCAGTGTTAGTTTCCAGCTGTATAGGGAACTGGCAGCAATTTTCAGGATTCTAATTTTTTAACTGAGCAAATCTTTCGATTGCTCGGCATTCAATGTTAACGTCTTTGCTGCCTTACATGGCATACATACAAAGTGAAGATAATCTCTCCGAGTGAATATCAGTGCATCCAGGGCCAGGGAAGGAAAAAGGGGACACAACCGCTCACCAAACCACCGGACTACTGACAAAGCCACACAGAGCATCATAGTCGAGTGCGCTTACTACGCAGATTATTGAGTAGAGTAGAATAGAGAACCAACGGTATCACTGTCATCTCAAGATTGACGACAATGATGGTCATAATATGGAAAGTATGGAAACCATATAATATATTGCACTAGCAACACCACTCTTCCAAGAGAGAACGACGAAACCCTCATTTTTAATTGATCTGAAAACTCCTGACATACAAAACAGTTAGCTATTTGAGGTTATTTTTTTTTATAGAATAACCTTTTTTTAGGGTTCCATAGTCAACTAGGAACCCTTATAGTTTCGCCATGTCTGCCCGTCCGTCCGTCCGTCCGTCCGCGGATAATCTCAGTGACCGTTAGCACTAGAAAGCTGAAATTTGGTACTAATATGTATATCAATCACGCCGACAAAGTGGTAAAATAAAAAGTGGAAATTATTTTTTTATTAGGGTACCTCCCCTATACGTAAAGTGGGGAGTGATTTTTTTTTTCATTTCAACCCTAACGTGTGATATATTATTGGATAGGTATTTAAAAATGAATAGGGGTTTTCTAAAATCATTTTTCGATAATGTAAATATTTTCGGAAATAATCGCTCCAGAAGTAAAAAAATATGCGTCTCTAACTTTTGAACCATAAGTTTTAAAAATATGAAAAAAATCTCAAAAGTAGAACTTTATAAAAACTTTCTAGGAAAATTATTTTGAACTTGATAGGATGAATAGTTTTTGAAAAAAAAATACAAAATAATTTCTGAACTAAGTTTGTAATTTAACCGTATAAGCAGGTGTTTATTGTACCTGTAATTTCTACAAAATTACAATGAAATGACGTGCTTTCAAATAAAGTAAAAACGGTGAAAATCGGTTCACGCAATAAAGAATTATCCCATAAAAATCATCTTCCATACTTTATGCTCGCGCGCTAGTTTACTTAATTTGCCGATAGATGTCGGTGTACGTGGAACGCTCATATCATATCCTACATGGCGGTGTTATTTTAACTCTTATGTGGGGACACTTACTGTGACGGACGGAAAACTACGGAACCCTACAGTGAGCGTGGCCCGACACGCTCTTGGCCGGTTTTTTCTCTTATGTTGGTTTTATAGTGCTGTCAAATTACTCTACTCAATTAAGAATTCTACCTTTAATATAGTGACTGACAGCGCAGATAATTTTTTAGATAATCATAGGTAGTAAACTTTGTCTGGTCGTTAACTCGTCAATGACTCAGTGACCCAATTTCAGGAAACGTTACGAATTTCGCCAAACATTACATTACGTACCGTCGTGTTACACATCCGTTGTTGGTTTAGGTGCACTTACTGGCCGCTACTATTTGTCTAACTATTGGATGTAGTGAACTATGTCACACCTGTGACCTGGTTGACTTTTATTTCCAACTAAACATGACTTTCTCCTGTTTTCGTAGTACTTATACACTAGCAATCTATAACAAAAGCCTAAATTTGTTAATCACTTTAGTCAGTAATCTCAAACAAACCAGCAACCACAATAAACAATATTTTATGTATTAATCTATCAAACTGTTTTCATCCTTACTTACGTATGAATATGATGTGACCCTGGGAAGGACATAGGATAGTTTTTAAAGTTTTTTTTTAATTATTTATGCTTTGATTGAACACTTGTATTCCCCATAACATTTTATTTAAGCGCGTGCGAACACAAATTCGCGAGCAAAAGCTAGTGGCCCAATAAAGAAATTAACTTGGTATTTTGGTCCTCCTCAATGTCCTCACGTCACCATATGAACAAACATTTTACAAGTTGGTACATTTGTTATTTTGACTGGCCCAATTTTTAATAATTTAACTTTAGGTAGGCTCTGACAAACATTACAGGTATAATCAGCTTTAGATTTATAATATATTTGATCTTTTTTTGATTAGTTTATTGTATTTTTTGGTATAATATAATGAATCATTTTGCATGATTCATAAATACTACATACCTACTTATCATATACTTTACTAGTTTACGTACATAGTACTTATTTCTCTTAAACCGTTATTTGCGTTATTATTAAATTATACCTAACCAAACGTTGATTACTATACCTAAGTCCATGAAACAAAAATATTTATACACGTCATCAAATACAACTAACCTGTAGATGAGTTTCCTCCGGACGGAGCGCTTGAAGAATCCACTGCAGCCGTTGCAGGCCAGGATGCCATAATGTTTCCCGGAGCTGGTGTCGCCGCAAACGACGCACACTAGACCTAGAAAGAAAGAGCGCTTTTAATAAGGCCTTTATTCTCATGGGAATGTAAATAAAGAATTAGAATTAGTTTATGCGATGCTTTCGCCAGCTCTATATTTATACACCTTACGATAGTCACTTAGATGATGTTGATTTCTCTTACCGAGATGGTTGACGTTCTTTGGGTTAGAATGCTGAAGTTGCCAATTGCCAACGCAGCCACGGCTCTCAGGGGAGAATGGTAGTAACCAGCGCAATTGTGGCTGCTTAATGGTCATCCGCGTGGTAAAACTGTAAGGCGGTCACCAAAGTGATGCCGACCTGTCTTACCCAGATGGTTGGTCTTCTTGGTAGGCGGGTCAGGCAGCCAGGGTCTGAGCGCTGGTGGTGCCAAAGCAGCTGCGACCAGCGCGGCGGAGGACGGCGGCGACCAACGCAGTGGTGACGGATTCTCGTCGCCTGCGATATGAACAAAATATTATCAAGTAAGTTTTATAATACCCAGAGAACGATTCAAAAGACAGATCAGCCCTGTAGCCAAAATGACAATCGTTTGTAGAAAACGAAACGAAACGCTACACGCTCTCACTCACTCTTCATTACTGCGATAGAGAGATGGATAGCGTTTCGAATCGTTTTCTGCAAACGATTGTCATCTTGGCTAAGCCCCCAGGAATAAGCCGGGACTCTATCTCTGGGACTTATGTATGTTTTAATGGTATATCGCTCTCGAAACATCGGAAGTACTTAAATTACTTATCAATGAATTGATACGCTAGTCCCTTAAAACTTACCTATGTACCTCTATAGTGGCTTTAGTGATAAATTTAAACATTTTACTACAAATATAACTATGTAGGTAAAGGCCTAACCAAAAATACCTTTTTAATTTCCATGAAAATGCTTTTATTATTTAATGGATTAACCGTAAAGGAAAGAGGTACACCGCTGGATATTGGAGCTGTATAATATTTATATGTTTGATGTATATTTATGAACGTAATACTTATAAACGACTTTTTGGTATAATTATAATTTCAACAAATCGAAATATTCTCCGTGTCATACATAACACGTGTCGTATCATAAATCATAAACTATAGTGTCATCTACAAGTACCTACTCGTATGCCCGGAACCCGGCTATTTTTCCGCTATCAGTCAAGATTGCCCCACTGCACCTTAAATATTTAAGTATTTCAATACTTACGTGAATACTTCAAGAACCTAAATTCATTTTTTAATACTTTGAGATCTTTAAAAAAATATTTGATTACCGAAAGCAAATAAAATCAAGTAATAAACACTTAAATCTCGATATGGCTAATAAAATAACAATTGCAAATTGCACCCTTTCGCTTAATAACATTTCTACTTTATGCTATAAGGGTGGGCCCTTTGGTAAACATTGCATACTTGATCCTTGCCAAACAATTATCATCCTTGTGCCTCTGATATTTAGGGTTTGCGAAGTGCAAATGATAAGTGATGCGAGGGTGGTACTAATGTGGCAAATCAATTAAGTGATTGAGGGCCGAAATGTGTAGGGATGTAGCAATTTGATATGGTTCTGGTTAAATCACGATTTGATCAAAACATTTCTGCGATTAGGAAATTTAATTCGCTCTTTATTTGAACGGGATAAGACTAAGGACTTTAACCTTTAAACGTCCTTACCTCGGTTATGTTTTATGATCGGCTAACCGTTCAACAGTATACTTAGGTCGTTAAGTACTATGATACCTAGTCCTACTATTTAGGCGAATAAAAGCTAAAAGATAAAAATAAAAGAAAAAAATACAAGGCACCTATGAACGTCAGAGAGAGAAAAAAACTCAGAAGTATTTCAGAAGAAGTTACGGTTAATAATTTTAATAAACCGACCAACCAAGAGCATATTGGACTATGCTCATTGCAGGGTTGGGGTGTGTAACCACCACTATTATTAGGTTCGCAAACAGGATCCTTGTTAACTCCCTTATTTAATCTTTTATTATTCTGAGTCTGAGCATTTTCTTTATCGCGCACATTGCTGAACACATTGTATAACCTTGTGAACTTCTGTAGTATACTTGACTTATGTATACCTTTAGGTGTACCTGTGCATTTTTTCTACCTCTGTTTGCGTTATTGAATACATTTCTATTTATTTATCTAAAGCCTGACCAGAAATATATGATCACGCGCCATGTTGCGGAATTTCATTGGAACTAATTTCTTACACTAGCAATAATTTTAATAACAGAGTGATTATGCATGTGTGAGTGTCACTTTCATTGTGGCAGTTTACTTGAATAATAATAAAGTGTTGAAAATGAAATAATAAACGACAAAAAATCCCAAAATTGTCCATAGTCAAGAGCGAAACATTGTAAATAGTGTATATAATAAACTGATGTAAATAATACGCTCGGGAAATGTAACTATTTCGTTGTGAAACATTTTCAAATTGACATCAGAGCTGACAGGTAAACAAATCAATATGTCACCATACCATAGAGCTCTATGACTATACTGAACTGTTGCCATATAAATGAGAGTAATAACGCCCTCTTGACAATAATCATATATTTCTGGTCAGGCTTTAAATAATACCTGTTTTTTTGTGTAGATTATTGGTACCTACTTAAAGTAGTTAAGATAGTGTAAAATTACTATTTTAAAACACCTGTAGCCAAAGCTCGGGAAATATCAACCATAATGCCAATTTTAGATTTATATTTTCTATTTAAAGAAATGTCAGATGACTTATAAAATATTTGAGAGATAATTCGCATCTTAACATCGTACTTGAGTTCATTAAGTAAGATAATATCATAATATATATTACAAAAGGTAGGTATAGTATTATAGTATTCGGGCTGAGGCGGATACGCATGGAAAATATAGACACCGATATATATACAAGGTGCTCGCGAGGAAACCGCATAATTTTAACAGCGTACTCCTGAGGCCAAAAGAAGTAAAAAATATTTTTGTTATTAACATTTATTTTTAATTTAAGAATACGTTCAGAAAACAAGAAAAAAAAAAAAAAAAAACAATTTTTTTTGGGCGGATTTGTCCAAAATTTATATGATATTTTTTACTTCTTTTGGCCTCAGGAGTACGCTGTCAAAATTATGCGGCTTCCCCGCGAGCATCCTGTTTATATATATACCTCTCGCTCCCTACTAAGTGATCTAAAAAACGTGCCTACCGGTTAAAAATAAAACAATTAAACCTCTGTATCCGCGGCGGCCTCAAGGGAGCAATCCCTGTATTGATTTTGTACACATATGCCCGGTTGGTTTGGGGTGGACCTGCGGTTACTGTCCCAATCGCCGTGACGACTACGTATCTTATATTGGAACGAGAATCTCTATCACCGTACGATAGGTACCGGCCACACGAGAATATGGTCCCTAGACGCATTTGATGCTTGATTTTCCTTTGAACCAATGGTAAAATGAAGTGAAGCTTAACATTATTCATTTTCTATAAGTAAACATACAAAAGCTAGAGGTAAATCGACGGAAACTGTAAAAATAAAGAATAACTTATGGTCTAAGAGCTGGCCACGTCAGATATGATATGACAAAATAATGAGAGCAATGAAACCAAGCAAAATAGTAAGATTTCAATACTATCCTTATTGCTAGATCCGGGCATCTGGCAGCTTTTAATGGGTGGATGTCAGAGTGACATACTATCAAAGTTTTTGAATTGGAAAAAAGTAATACCAAAATAGGCAAAAACCGCCGAAGTTATCTTATTTATAGAGGACGAGGCCTATATTTTAGAACAAACTACATTAGAACAAAAAACAGTGCGTTATATTTCGGAAACTGAAACAGTAGGCGACAAACTATGAATTACATTATAAGTTGTTTTGGACTATTTTCCCCCATTAGAAACTTTTGGCAATGCTATGATCTAATTATTTATATAATTTTTCACAATACTGCATCAAAACCAGAACTATAGGATTTGTATTCTTAAAGTAGTTTGCATTCTTTGACCTCCACCACTTTACAGATGTCCGTATCTAGAAATAAGCATAGTATAGCAAACTAACGAGAGGGGTTTCGTCGCTCTCATTACTGTGTCATATCTGACGTGGCTAGCTCTCCGTCTATTAGGTATAAATAGTTAGAGTATTTTATTTTTCCGAATGGTAAGCTCTTTAGTGACATACAGACATCTTAAAAAAAACTATAGGTATACCTGATATGTAAAAAGATTTAATTTAAATGCATGATGCTCCTGTGATATTATAGTATTTTATATAATGAAAAGCTTTTCAGTCGTATACCGTGTTTAATAAGGTACGAGATTGAAAAGCTTAATTATTTCACTATTGTATACATTATTTTTTCTACGAGTGCTCAAAATAGGCAAGCCGGTAAGAATTAAGTTCGACGAATACCTTACACAATTAGGTAACTTCTCCCGGTGAATCGTACCGCCGTACCCGGTGAATTGTACGTTGTACAATATTGCAAAAAAATCAATTGCTATGCCCTAGTAGTTCGGTCTACAAAGTCTCAATTCAAGCATTATAATCGACAGAAGCGGAACGTGGACTATGACTTGTGAAGGAGAGAAGAAAATAAAACCAATGAAGAAGTTTTAAGTATTGTAAAAGGAAACTGAAGTTTGTTGAGAACCATAGATAACTGGAGAGGAAAGATGCTCGGACACCTGCTACGACACGACGAGTTTATAAGAAACATCATAGAAGGTTAGAGTTGAAGCAGAAAACAAGTCGGGAAAGCCAAGGAGAGCATACATGGATCATTTAAAGGAAAAAATAAACGTCGTGTCGTACCAAGCTGTAAAACAGAAAGCAAAATGACAGACAGACATGCATGGAAATTGCGCTACCAACAAGAGCCGAAAATATATGATGATGATGAGTCGACGAGTAGAAAAATAATATTAAATATATACTTTTTCCGTCATTTTTAATGGAAAAATGTTGCAAATCGCATAGACTCGGAGAGTAATGTATCTATCTAAAACAAAGGTGAATACCTAATGCAATAGTGCTTCAACGTTTAGTATAATTAGATAACGCAAAAAAAAACAATGTTACAAACCTAAATAACTTGTATCGGGTAACACAGTCACCATTAGCGAAACATCCTCGCAACGCCGCGAGCACAACCTACTGAGAGACAATGATTTGATTATCACAATGTGCACTAATTTGTTAATCCCCAGTTGTCACACACAATCACGGGCCCTCGCCGGCCTCGGCTGCACTTGGCAGCTCGCAAAGGTAGCACAATGCATCCATATTGTCTGAGCAATTACTGATCAGTCGGGGGTCATGACAGTTTGTTTTGGCGTTATTATAATGTTCGGATGGTTTTATTGCTGCTAATAATTTTAGTTGCCGTTATTACCGTTCTTATTCGTTTTTGCATTCTTTAAAGTATCCAATGGTTGAAACTATGGGAAATAAATAATATTCCGCATACCAAGAAAATACTGACTAGCACAGCAAACAAATCTGAATAGGTACACATCAAAGCTATGTTTTGAGTTAGGTTATGATTATTTGTTTGTAACTATTATGTAACATAATGAACACAAAACATTTACCTTCAAATTTATATCATAACGATTAATAAATTAACTACCTATCATAGATCATAAGTTAACATTTCATATCTATCTTATATATACTGATATAAAACAAAGTCGTGTCGGTTCCACCAGAGCGGCAGAAAACCGATTTTAATGATGTTTGATTTTTTGCATTTAGTTCCGCCCCGAATAATTTCAACATTTATAACTGAAGAACGGCTGAACCGATTTTAAAAATGTTTGATTTTTATTATTAGTATTTAGCTCCGCTAACTAGTATTAAAATATTGGAGAAAAATAAAAAAAATGTAGTCGGCGGTACGAAGTTCGCCGGGTCAGCTAGTATTTGTATAAAAATATGTGTCAAATATACATAATCCGTGTTTGAAATCGTAAATAGCCTTGTGTAGATATTTACTGTTATACATCAATACAAATACAAACCTCAAAAATGGAATCGGGAAAAAGAAACATCCCAAGACATAAAAACGCCGTTGAAGAAAATTGGAAGTCAGACTCGAGGCGGGTATCAAGATAAATCAATGTTACTGTAGTACGGCACTTACAGAACAGAGGAGCTGTAGAGAGGGCACGTAGATTTCAGTCCTTGATGTAAGTTTTCAACGAATATTGATTAAGAAAATTACGTGCTAATCTTACTTTTATATAAGAGGCAAAGGCAAAACATTTAATGTATAATTTAAGTATTTGATCTGACGGCAATACATTTATTTGTAGTGTTAAGTATGTTTTGTGGTGAAATGCTGGTTTGGATGCAAATAAATAAACTTTGTGAGGTCTTTCCTGAAATACTCGTTCACTTGTTCAGACTATTAGTCTGTGTGTGTTATCTTTTAACTGTTAAAGTGTTAAATAAATAGTTTAAATTTTAATCAAATATTAACCTAAACTATTAAAAGTTAATTTTTGCAATTCAACTCATTAAACTTACATAGACATTTGTCATGAGCGAAGAGCCGCGGGTACCGCTAGAACTTATAAAAAAATGACAAAATTACTTTTTTCTACTCCTCGTTTTACATGCTTAAATTATGTACAGTCTACAGTGCAAAACAAACTTCGATGGGCGTCGGGGCGGGAGATATATACTGTTCTGAATGTATCGACCAAACTCGTGCCGCACTCGCGCGTGCCCCTGCCGTTACACTGTTAGTAATGAAAAACCATACAACGGAGATATGTGTAGAGTTAAAATTGTAAAGCCAAAATGTTGTCAGATGACCCTTTTTGAACTTGTAGAAAAATTATTGTATACAATAGTAACATTCGAGTAATTAAGCTTTTTAATCTTGTACCTCACTCATACCACTCAGCAAGATTTGAGGCCTAAACACGGTAAGAACTCGACTGAAATGCTATTCATTATATCACGATTGTATTAAATACTATTATTACCACACTATCAGTAAAACACATTTATTACTAGGTACATTAATGATAGTTTTTATTCTTTTATACATCTTTTAATCTTTTGATATGTTTTCTAGTAGATTTTATGTATATAGTAGAAAAAATAATGACTCACTAATTTTCTTCCCGGTAATAATTAGAAGCGGTGGTAGATTTTTTATAACATTTATGATTAAGTGCATTGTAATTTGCTTACACGGGAGAGTAAAGATATTAAATATATATTTTTAACAATAAATTAACTGTTCATTTGACCGAATGTTTTTTTTTCAATGTTTTATATATATGCTATAACAAATTATATTGCACACAACATAATATTCATCATATCACTTTAAACTCCAATAGCGCTGTAGTAGCAGCATGAAAAATATTGAGGGTACCCCTACGTTCCTAAATAGTTCATATTTAGGACGTAAAAGTCTGCCATAATCCGCCAAAGTTACCAGAAAGTCGTCTCCATTCGTCCCGAATCCCGGCCGTCGCCGTGGAAACTTTGTCGCTTGCCGTTTTATTCGCCTTTCTTTTGACGCGGCAAGCTCTTGAGCCTCTCTGATTAATTTCCTCCCCCTTGCCCTCTAAAGCCGGGTTTAAACGCCTCCTACTTACGGCTCTTTGGAATTGTCTGTGACTTTTACGAAAAGGTTGGGTTAGAAAGGGTTTTCTAGAGCTGCGCCGATCAACGCTTGAGCTACAGATAAAGTGTGTACCTACATAGGTTAATACATATTTTACTGAGCTAAACAGTATTACCAAATTTTCTATCTATTACAGATTTCAGAAATTAACTTTTACTAGATTCAGTATACGGATGTAACGTCATAGTTCAGTAAATAAATAAATAAATCATGTCCAAATTTGTTTTTTTTTTATATTTGGATTCTTTTCTAAAATGATGCAGTGTGTTGACAACCGTCAACACAAGTTTCTAAAGGGTTGGAAACGCGCATGTGACACCTCAGAAGTTGCAGGCGTCCATATGTTACCGCAGCTGCTTACCATCAGGCGGGCTGTGTGCTTGTTTCCCACCGTCGTAGTATAAAAAATAAATAAATTGCATAATAGTCATATTAACACGACATGAGTTTTTTTTTTATACTACGACGGTGGCAAACAAGCATACGGCCCACCTGATGGTAAGCAGTTACCGTAGCCTATGGACGCCTGCAACCCCAGAGGATTCACATGCGCGTTGCCTACCCTTTAGGTACCTATTCACTCCTTTTTAGGGTTCCGTAGTCAACTAGGAACCCTTATAGTTTCGCCATGTCTGCCCGTCCGTCCGTCCGTCCGTCCGCGGATAATCTCAGTGACCGTTAGCACTAGAAAGCTGAAATTTGGTACTAATATGTATATCAATCACTCCGACAAAGTGGTAAAATAAAAAGTGGAAATTATTTTTTTATTAGGGTACCTCCCCTATACGTAAAGTGGGGAGTGATTTTTTTTTTAATATCAACCCTAACGTGTGATATATTATTGGATAGGTATTTAAAAATAAACAGGGGTTTCCTAAAATTATTTTTCGATAATGTAAATATTTTCGGAAATAATCGCTCCAGAAGTAAAAAAATATGCGTCCCCCCCCCCCTCTAACTTTTGAACCATAAGTTTTAAAAATATAAAAAAAATCTCAAAAGTAGAACTTTATAAAATCTTTCTAGGAAAATTATTTTGAACTTGATAGGATAAATAGTTTTTGAAAAAAAAATACTAAATAATTTCTGAACTAAGTTTGTAATTTAACCGTATAAGCAGGTGTTTATTGTACCTGTAATTTCTACAAAATTACAATGAAATGACGTGCTTTCAAATAAAGTAAAAACGGTGAAAATCGGTTCACGCAATAAAGAATTATCCCATAAAAATCATCTTCCATACTTTATGCTCGCGCGCAATAGTTTACTTAATTTGCCGATAGATGTCGCTGTACGTGGAACTCTCATATCATATCCTACATGGCGGTGTTATTAACTCTTAAGTGGGGACACTTACTGTGACGGACGGAAAACTACGGAACCCTACAGTGAGCGTGGCCCGACACGCTCTTGGCCGGTTTTTGAAGAACCTCATACTGAGTAAGTATATCTAAATGTAACATTTAAAGTGTTTTTGTATTGTAAGTACCTAACTATATTAGAATATATTTATTTTGTTGTTAATCTAATTGTTTAATGTTTTCTAAGTATTTATATAGTACAGCTACCTAATATGTCGATAAAAAGTCGTGTATTACAAAATACCATAACAACTATAACAAGCCTTAATTAGTTTGGCGCTAGGCCTATGTAAATTATTTACTTGTTTACTTATATTTACATATTTTTTTATTACTCCGTGTCCTACGCCTTCTTGCTGTGGTACAAATACAGCACTGGACTCTTTAAAGGCAGAACGTTGAATCCATGCATCTTGCGCCACGGCGAAGCGAAGCAAGTGAAAATTGTACTACATTGCACAATTCACTTTGAATAAATTCGGAAAGTAATTGTTGCTTGCGCATAATCGTGAAACCATCCAGTTTTGCTCTGGGTGTAACTTAAAGTTGCCTCCCTAGACTTGACGGTGACGGTACTCGCTCTACCGCGGGCAAAATCAGAAATTACAATATTTAAGTAAATTTTTAGTAAGTACTAATCCAACCATGAATCAATATGCTAGAAATAAACTTTTTATCCGTGGTTAGGTATAGGATATGTCATGAGTGTCATGACTTTTAATGAGCCAATTTACCAGCCAGGGCAAAATTATACTACTTTACGGTACTAAGTTTCGAGATGGTAGTCGTTCTACAGGATGGTATATGAAATTCTCACTATGAAGCTGTATAAAGGTACTATATATTACTAGGTGCCGGATTCTAATTTTAAAATACATTAACAATACAATAATAACACAACCTATCTCAAACATAACTCCAACACACAACAAACAATCAACCAATATTGTAGTTGAATTGGAGTTGCGTTGGAATATTTCTCAAGCAAATTCTGATATTTCTGATTCAGATGTTTACGCCGTAGCTGCCGCCGCCGTATTGCGTTGTTAATGCATTGGAGTTGTATTGAAGTTGGATCGTGTCTATTCGTGTTTTAAAGTTACAATACGGCCCTAGTATAGGTATATTTTAATAACCAACATCTACTAAATAAAAGCTCAATATTCGAAATGCGAACGCATTATTCTGGAACGAAAATGAAATTTCAAATCCCCATCTCCGCTCCTATTGGTTATTTTGTATTCAGAACACACTCTGACCGGGTAAAGTGGCAAATCATGGACCGGGCTGAAAATCAGTCAAATAGACCCCGAGTTACTGGCTGGCGAGGGCTGAATACTAATGCCTTTGCCTGCATTAAAAATACAGTGTGGCGAGCGTGAAAATATCGAATATAATTTGGGTGTTCGTTGCGTTGATTGTTTCATGAGCGGACTTTTCTGATTTTAGGTTGTTAGTGAATTAAATACGAGCATGATTATATACTAAAGATCGAGAAAAACGGGTCACATTGTATAGTTTTTCCGCGCATCATTTTTTTTACAAGGAAGATAAATAGGAATGCAGAAATCGTTTTTATTTACATCTAGAGCAGCGCAGTATAAAATCATTAATTAAGTGTAACAGTATATACAGGTGTACTTACATACAGAGTCCACACATATTACACATGTTATTGGTAGAATTTAGAAGAAAAACAGCCCATTTGATGATATTTCCTTATGTAAACAGAAGATACTTCATAATCTGTACAGGTTTATATGTGAATTCGATAAAAAAAAAACGCGAAAACTGCCTTGCTTATCCAATAAACGCTCTTAAATATCATCATTTTAGGCGGATTGATACCTCAGTTCTATGCCTCAGGTTGAGTAGAATTGGTATGGTTGAGCCAGACTGTTTTACTTCAAGCATAGACAGAGACATTGATTTATACAAAAAGGGAGATATGGTACCAGGCGCTCGATTCTGTGCCATCAAATATAGGTACCGGCACCTATATAAATATCATCATTTAAGAGCGTTTATTGGATAAGCAAGGCAGTTTTCGCGTTTTTTTTTTATCGAATTCACATATAAACCTGTACAGATTATGAAGTATCTTCTGTTTACATAAGGATCCGTAATAAGCAGTTCATTGACTTTGTAATTCGTTTGTTGAAGACATTCCAAAATATCAAGTTGTAGCCAAGCTCACTCGTTTGACCTTCGATTTCGAGATTTTATTTTATTTTGCGATTGATTTTTAAACCAAAGTCAACCTCAAGGTCATCGGCTGTTGTCAGCCTCCTTGCCTCCTAATCACCATGTTAGCTATAATAATTACAATATTTTTCTCAGAAATAGGTCCGAGCACGAATTTTCTGGAAGAAGGTCACTGGAGTGTGCGCGGCGGTCGCACCGTGTCCCGTATGTCTACTAAATTTTAAGGTAGTGAACTAGGAATCTTTATAGATAATAAATAAATAATATAACAATCTAACACAAATCAAAGTCCCACAGTAAGGTCAAGACCGCCCCGCAGTAAGCTAAATAAGACTTATGATATGCGTACTAACTAGGCGATGATATATAAGTATCGATAAGTAGATATAGATTAATACTTACTTCGACACCTTACTTCAGACTACACTGTCCAAAATTCTGAATATCAATTTTAGCATTAGACCATGGACCCAGGCGGTTCTCCCGATAAGGTTTGGAGGATTGGGGATTCGCACCTCGACTAGCACGGCTCTACCAGCATTTCTGTCTTCCGTGTATGGCTCGATGTCTCTCGTCAGTGTCATATTAAACCACGCACAGATACTGGACGATGAGATCGCGAGCCTCAAGGAAGCCAGAGAAGTCTGGTGTCAGTCGTGCCCGAGTGCAGACATCCCAGTCTCTAGACACATTCAGCGGGCTTGGGACTCCCCCCTTCTTAAAATAACCCATGCCTCACTCATTGAAGAAAGCCCGGACGACTTGGAACGTGCCCGCATTCTGGCGGTTTCGGCTCCAGAGTCGGGTCACTGGTTGAAGGCTCTACCTTCCAGGCAATTGGGCACTGTTCTGGACTCAAGTACCTTGAGGATAGCAATATCCTTGAGGGTTGGGTCCAGAATATGTGTCTCCCACACGTGTGCCTGCGGCAAAAGTGTAGACCAGATGGGCCGCCATGGCCTCTCCTGTACAAGAAGCGCCGGCCGCTTATACCGCCACGGCACTATCAATGATTTGGTCCGTCGCGCGCTTGCGACTGTGTCTGTGCCTGCAATTTTGGAGCCGGTGGGCATGGCAAGAGATGATGGCAAGCGTCCCGACGGAGCCACGTTGGTGCCGTGGAGGTTGGGTAGGGCTCTGGTGTGGGATGCGACGTGCGTCGACACCTTTGCGCAGTCCCACATCCAGGCGACCTGCACACAGGCCGGCGCTGCGGCTGACCAGGCCCAGGTTCTCAAGCGCCGCAAATACTCTTCCTTACTTAAGGACTATGAGTTTGCGGCGCTTGCTTTAGAGACACTGGGCCCCTGGTCGGCCGACATGAAATGCTTCATGAGGGCCCTGTCGGCCCGGCTGGTCGAAAGTACAGGGGACCGTAGAGCTAGCGCTTACCTCTCCCAGCGTATAGCCTTAGCTGTACAGAGAGGTAACGCGGCCAGCGTTATGGGGACCATGCCGCAGGCGGACCTTTTGGACGGGGTATTCTTTTTATAGTTGGGTTTTCATAGGTAGGTTTATTTTTATATTTTTAATTAGTTTGTTAGTATAGTTTAAATTTTTAGAAGGAATAATGTATTATACTAGTCGTTTATTTTTATTTATTACTAAACTTTTGTACCATATTTACCTTAGTCATCAAATAAAATTCGGAAATGAAAAGATTAATACTAAATTCATAGATACTAGAAAGCTGAAATTTAGTATGGTTGGTATTTAATCATGCCCACTGTCAGAAAGTAACAAAAAGTTTTTTTTGGGTAGTATCAGTGGCGGCGCGTCCATAGAATACGATTCCCGTCGGCTTGCCTAATTTTCAGGCATTTGGGCAGTTTTCCTACATGTGAATTTTAAGTCAAATAAAGATCCGGCTTGTCTAAGAAAATTTATACCTAATAGTAAAACCTAGTGCTAAATTTAATTGTACCTAGGTATAAATAGTCACGGTCTTTAATTGTTGAGCCAGTTACGGGTCAAGATGTATTCTTTTGTTTAATACTTACTCTATGAAATGTCCAATATAAAGTGAACCCTAAATGGCTCAACTATCCCGTGACAGTGCCGTATTAGGGATGATTTTTTTTTTTTGGGTTCAACGCTTTTGTGTGGGGGGGAATAGTTCCATAGGTATTTTGAAAAGAATAGTAGCCGTAGAAAAACTTTAGTTTCTGTTAAAGCTGTTCGGAAATAATCCAAAGTCCAAAAATATGAGTTTGTTGTGATGTTGACTTTTCAACCGTGAATCCAAAAATTTGAAAAAAAAACATGAAAGTGAAGCTTAAATAGTTATTTGTTATACAAGGGTGCAGAGTTGTATTTTAACCGCGAATGTGAAATTGAAGCACGAGCTAGCGAATGGATTCTAGGGTTGAACTGCGAGGTAGCGAATGGATTCTATGGTTGAACCGTTAGCGAAGCGAGTGGTTCGAAAATAGAATCCTGAACGAAGCGAGTAGTTCAAAAATATAATCCTGAGTGCAAGTGTTGCAACACACGAGACGTAAAAATAACTTTGCAGCCGTGTGTAACACAAATCTTTTCACCTCACTAAAGCGAGGACAATATAGTCTGGTCAGCCTAGCAACACTAAGCGAATCGAACAGCAGCATTGCTCCATAGAAAAGCAGCAATGTACATCAAACAAAACTTAGTATTTTTTGGACGCCAGTCGCGCGCTTTTGTACGTCATTTCGAAAATTGTAATTCTGCATTGAATAATAAAATAATTGATAATTCTGATATATGTATGACTTTACAATGAAAAAGAAGGTGCGAAGAAATTAAAATAACAACATAAAATGACAGAAGATTATGCGGTCAAAATAGGTACAATAGTTGACATCCAGGAAGGAATGAAACATTGATACTTACAATGATTGCTAAAATCATAAGGCCGGTCGAGGGAAACGAGTAACTACCTATACTCCTATCTACCAGAAAATACAAATTTTCAGTTTAGAATGGAACAGGATTAGCTTCATTATCTGTATGAATAAGAGAGTCATGTTAATTTACATATATTATATCACTCAGTATACTCCTACTTATTTATTATGATTTATTTTTATCATTTCGTTTGACGACTATTTTAGGTAGGCACTTATTTAATCTAATGTACGAATTGTATAATTGAAAAATCAATAAACGCACGTGAGGTGTTGATGTTTATTTATTTTATACATAGCTTAGGTAGGTACACAAAGGAAAAGATTTCAAAGGCTTGATAAAAGTTTGTTGTAGGTAGCGGGATGCTTGGTGCTTAAACCTGTTAAATTGTAGTGTTTTCTTGCTTTGTAGCGTACAATATGCAGCACTTGCTCCTATGCAACAAACGATCTTGGACTTCATTTAGCACTAGTTTTCGCTTCAATTATTCGATTTTACACTGAAAGAAAGAACTTGAAATGATAATTCGATACAAAACTCTACATAACCTCAAAGTCACATATATCACGAAAAATGTATTACACCTGTCGTAAGTACCTACATAAATATCTCAGCTGGTCTTTGCGTTGATTTAATTCATTTATTGAAAGGTGATGGCTGATATTACATTAATAAATAATAAAAAACACAATCTGAAACTTAAAAATATAAGTAAACAAAACTAACTTTTTAAAATTCAAAAGTCACATGTCACAGATAAAACAAAAACAATGCACAATTTTCGAATTATTCTGAAACAGATAGTTCATCAATTAAAATAGATCGATCAAAATAATATTTCTTTAAAGCGTTTTGTAGTAAAATCATGAAACAAAATTGTTTACACTAAATGTTTTTAATTAAATACAATTAAATATAAAATAATTTTTGCGTCCACAGCACCTCATTTGATCAGACAATTTAATCAGATGGGCGAAGATTGTCCTGTCTGGAGTGGCCTTTCCATGTTGTTATGTTTAAAAAAGTGACTAATATCACGTTCGAATTTCAAATATTCTTTGCACTCTTGTGAATAAAATGCAGTTTTGCTATCTGTTTTTAAAGAATAAAAAAGAGCTTTCCGAGCCAGTGAGGTGAAAAAGTACTTTTAAGGAAGTAATTTATGACAGAAAATTGGTTGAGCCGTTTTTACGTTATCAAAAAAATATTTTCCATAATATTCCATAAAAAACACCTAAATTTAAATGTGTGCCTTTTTCTCTTTGTGTCTATAAACGAATACTTAGACAAAGACACCATCGCAGAGGGAAACTTTAAGAATACAGTTGTAACATTTAATAAAATAGAGATCCTACACAATTAATACTAATCTAATCTAGGATCCGGAAGGTCTCGTCGACGGCGAGGCAGAGTATTTTTTCGAGAGACTGTCCAGATATAGAACGAAGACCAGGAAGAATGGGCAAAGAAGGGGGAGACCGCCCAGCAGTGAGAAATAATTTAATCCCATGCAGGGCTCATAATAATAATAATTTTCACCAGCGCAATCAGTCAACGCAGGACAGCTTGTGGCGAGCTGTTGGAGAGTAGCGACTCCACGTACCTGAGCGCCCCTGGGGTGCCCTGTCGGATGGGTGGGACAGGTCCCCTGCCTCTGGCTTGCCTTAGCCGGCTGTCCAGAGTGAGGTCGTTAGAGCTGCATTCTCGAGGGTAGATGTGGAAACCTAAGTGGCGAGTTGGCTATATGTTTAAAGTCCAGTGACACCTCTCTACCCCCAGCCTCCGCACCGGTGTTGCCCTTGAGCCATCATTGATGTTGCTTTTTATGGGGGCTCATCTTGCGGAGGGCGAGTCACCGTCTGCCGGAAATAAAATTGGATACCGTTTTATTAGGCAGGCGTCCGGTTCTTCATCCAATAGACCAGTAGTTAGTCCATACTCTTCACCCAATAGCCTAGTACATTTTAGACTCCATTAACTTTCAATAGTCCTTACACGATTGCGGGTACTGTTTCTGCGTGCATCCCATGACACTGGCAGGGGCAGCATCCGCTTAGTGTACCCCTCACTTTTCATTAAATTGTCGAAAGGGCCTCTGCGCGTTGGCTTCGGCTTCGCATACGCCTCCCAAAGGTCCGGAACACCATTGTTCCGTGGTCGGGAAAGACATACAAATAATTTTAAAATATGTAGTCATAAATAATTTTGTACCTGTCATTCTGTCCTGGTGATCTTGAGTTAGCTGAAGTGGCGCTTGCGCAACCTCCATGTCAACGTAGATTTTCGTGAAATATGCGTGTTTCGATGCACTGACCGAGTCACTCTTTATTCTTTACAGTTCATTCATTTTTTTTCTTATATTTCAGAGAGGTAAGATGAAAAAATTTAGCAAATATTTATAATCCAAAATAGGCTAATCAAATTGGATGTTGGTAATTTATGATAACTATTATTTATGATAATGGTGGTTATTGACTATGGTGAAATCTTCCGGTTTTAGACATAAACAAGCACTCTGTTTATAATTTTCTATAATATTGGGAATTCTGTTACATAGTAACATAACAATAAGAGGCCGCATTTCGGGTACACTGCACGCATCCACTCGTGCGCATGGCGATGAGCCAAGTTGTTGACACAACGCTATAGATCAGTATGCTCAATATTTATTACACATAAATAAATAGTTAGTTGAGTAAAATACTTCTGTAAATAATGTAAGAACATAAAAGCAGAATACAACGATTACTAGATGTAAATATAGATATCATTTGCGACTAAGTATAATATTTAACTACTTAGGGTTTATTATAGGGTCATAATTAATTATTATTAGTATCTTAATTATCACCTAAATAATAAAACGTTAAATGTGCTGGTTTTGTCGATAATAGGAATAACTAAAAAAATAAAAGTTTGTTGTTGTTACCGACAACGGGAACATATATTTTGCGATTTTTTTAACAAAAAATATATTAAATAGTTTTATCACACTGTTTTAATTCCTTTTAAGTTATCAATGATTAATCACAAAAAAAATAAAAAAAATATGCTTAAAATCACCATAAACATCAACCATCACGAATTATATTAAAATAAAAAGTTAGCAACTTGAATAATCTACTTAAAACTATATGTGCGTTTACTTTAAAACCCAATTATTTTTTCGAAATTTGAAAAACCGGCACTTGACGTTTCGTTTTTTCCGGTGTGGGCACAAGCCAGGCGCTCTATGCCACAGTCGGGGCACTTTTGACGCGTCGTCGCTTGGTGTCGGAGGCGTGGCCCGCCCCGCCCCGTTGCTTTTCGACCGTAGCCCGTATTCCACCAGACAGGGGGGTTCGATTTTGGGTCAGCTGTTAAGCGGCCGTTTTAAGCTTTAATTTGTGGCATTACGGTGCCCGCTATTTAAAATAATGACGGTGTTTCGCGAAATTGAACGGCTGTTCTTATTTTGATCATGTTTACGTGATTTATACGGGAATGGTTACCTATTTCACTTTATAGCATTAAAACATTCTTATAATGAGTATCTGAGAGTTCGTTAATTAAAAGTGTGAGAGATAAAAATATAAATTTTAGCATTGATTTTTTTTTTGCCTTTTTTGACATTTCGTGACAATATCAACGCAGATCAGCCTTGCTAGCATGACTTACATTGTCGCGCGACTATCCATACTTCATACGACTCGAAGTATGAAGTCGCGCGCGACAACGCCTGGTATGCTAAGCCGCCAGATTATTCTTCGCCACATGGAATGACTTACGCGAATAAATAAATTTAAGTATTTATCTTCTACCATAGTATACATAAGACATAAATAAATACCTAACGAAATATAATGACATCAGAGTCGTCGTCCAATAAGACCGCGAGGCGGGCCGCGAAAAGTCCCGTCAGAGAGGAAAAGTCACAGTTTCCCGGCCGCGTCAGCCAATCACGGGCGTTGCTGCGAGTGACATCTGATGTTTAGGTATATTGGAATGTCGAATGGATGTTGAGAACCACAGAATAGATATACTCACCGTTTACATAGATAAGAATTGCTGGACATAAGGACCGTACGACATTATTCTTATTCTTGTGTTGTATTGTAAAATATTACGAATAAGGCAGCTGTTTTTGTTACTATCTTTATTACTATGATTAGGATAAAATATCTCCTGTCACAAATTAAATATTTGAAGGTAACTAGATTAAGGGTGGCCATAGTTAGCTTTAAATTCATTATTGCAAAGCACATAAGTAACTAATATGAACTTCAACGAGACAAACAGCCAAATGTTAAAAATAAAATAAAAATAATTGATAGGTATGCATACTTTAATATCAATGTGAAAAAAATCCAAAACCAAAGTTCAAGAATTTAAAGGAAAACCACCTTGAAAAATCGAAACGAACAAGGATCTACGAGCGTAACGCTCTACGGCGTAGCACTGAAATAAAACACGTAGCACTTACAACAGCGCCAATATTTCTGTGAGCATCGAAGTTCTTTAACTCCATTAAAATAAAGTCCAAAATCGTTTGAAATCACGAATGAAAGTTGTTCGAGCTTTATTCCTTTCCCAATAGTTTTCGTTTTATCGATTATATCGATTACTTTTGGACCAATTTAATGCCAGCAATAGGTACCTACATTTTATTACGCGTGGGTTCTGTGGATACCTGAGTATTTAGTTCTCGTTCGCACTGACAATTTTTGTCTTTAAATCACAAATTAAGCACTATAATAACTTGTGGCATACTTTGAACGACATCCAATTTATCGAATTTCTATATTGTTATTAATGTGACAAATGTGACAGCAGATTCCCAGTAAAAAGATAAAAGATATTTAGGCACATTACAATGCACTTATGAACGTCAGAGAAAAAAAACTACCACCGGTTCTAACCCTATACCTCTGACCCAAAAAGTATTAAACTCGGCGGGACTTATTTTTTCAAAACAGTAATACATTATATCTTAAACATACACAATAATTTGTAGTTATATAAGAAGACATATCAAAACAGCTTGAGAGACATAGAATGTACGTATTGTATAATTAAAATAAAATAAAATAATATTAATAAAATCCAAATCTGATTGCTGATTTTTTTGTCCAATCAAGTATAAAATACACTTATAATTTTATGGTAAGGTGAGAGTAAATATAAATAATCGTTTAAACTATTATTAGTTAATAGTTTAAATTCTGCATTTATAAAACTGCTATAGCCACGAGTCACGCTAAATGATAAATGCTTTTAGCACAGATAAAAAAAATACAGTGAGTAATATGCATAATTCAAAAAAGCATCGCAGGTATTTTTCACATTTTCAAAGAAGGGATAAAAGTAGGTACGTATTAACATATGATTTTAAAACCTTAAATCGTAAAAATATATTAACTTTAATAGGCATACCAACATCAAACAAGTTACGCGTATACTCCAACTTCAAAGGAACCCTGAAAACTACCCACAAGTCAATCGCCAAACTCCATTCTGTGAAACGGCTTTCCACCCGTCTCGGGGGGCCGCCCCACCCCCTCCGAGGGGGGCCATTTGCCCCCGAATTACCGCTCGCCCCCTTAACCGCGTTCAGTGACAGTTCAATAAAGCACGACGACCAATCGTGGCAAACGTCGCCCGGTATAAGCCAATAGGATTAACGCTATATTCATCCCGCTCTAAACCGACTAAGATCACATATAAACGTCTCGTTCGCTCTTACGGCCAACGGACTCTTGATTTGATTGCGTTCGATTATAATATTCGAAATTCCTTTTGTTCTTTTTTTGAAGTACAGTGATTGTATATGATATTGAAGCGGGCGGATTTTTAAACAAACTCTTTCTTAACTTTTTATAAAGGAATATTATTTATGAGATTTAGATTTATTTATTTCATTATCATAAATTATAGTACAAATGGTCTTAGCCTAATCTATACAAATGTATATCATAATCGTCAAAGTAGTGTAAATAAACATATTTTAGGTATTGCTTGATCACTACATTTAAATTTCACAAAACGATAAAAACTAAGAATAAATAATGAAATACAATATCAGATTAAAAAATATAATTATAATTAGTAATTACAATATCTACATATATGTCGTCAATTAGAGATATAATAATAATAAATACCTACAATTTCAAAGATATATTCAAAGTTAGTTTATAATATTGGATGTTAAAATCATATATTCATTTACAGACAATGAATTTTCCTCTCTTAATCGATCTTCTTAAAAAGTCTCTTAATCGGCGTTCAAATGCTTCGTCAGATGGTTTAGTTCACAACTCTGTAGGTCGGGGGTTCCCAAACTTTTTTTAGGCACGCCCCCCTGCTGCCTAAAATGATATTCCCACGCCCCCCTTCGCTTCGATGCAAGGAAACGGAAGTAAATGAGCTAGCACCTGTTCAAATTTCCCGAGGCCCCGCGCCCCCCTTAAAATGTGGTCGCGCCCTCCACTTTGAAAACCCTTGCTGTAAGTAGACGCTCAAAAAAAGTTGATCTAATTACCCTCGGATTTTTGAGTGAAAGTGCCTTGTGACGCAGCACGTCCTTAATCTCCCCGTAGATCGGATTCGCATGTTCGTAACCTTATGAAAAAAACCGGCCCAGAGCGTGTCGGGCCACGCTCAGTGTAGGGTTCCGTAGTTTTTCGTCCGTCACAGTAAGTGTCCCCACTTAAGAGTTAAAATAACACCGCCATGTAGGATATGATATGAGCGTTCTACGTACAGCGACATCTATCGGCAAATTAAGTAAACTATTGCGCGCGAGCTTAAAGTATGGAAGATGATTTTTATGGGATAATTCTTTATTGCGTGAACCGATTTTCACCGTTTTTACTTTATTTGAAAGCAAGTCTTTTCATTGTAATTTTGTAGAAATTACAGCCCAAGTAACACATCAAAGCAGTATAACGGCCGTCTTACAGCATATCTGTATGCTTTTAGCATTTTCAGTTCGTTTTATAGTAGCATTATAAACGTTTATAGTGCTGATATAGGTCTTAAATGGGCACGAATTACCCAGCTTGAGATCCTATACAGGTCATTTAAGTTGCCAACTGCATTAAAGAAGCATTAATACGGACAAAAAACTTGCTAATCGCAGTAAAGAAGCATAAGTACTCTCGACTAACTTGCCAATCGCAATACAAAAGCATTATACTAGCATAAGAGTGTAGTAAAATAAACCTTACGTCAATGCAAAAACGTCTCTAACACCGAAGGAACAAATGTTATAATACAATGAACGTTTTGATTTAACTACTTTGTCTCGCAATATAAAATGGACGAAGACGGTACAAAAAACTGAATGAGTGACACGTCATATTTATTTGCATCCTAACAAAATTTATAAAAGTTTTTGACTCTTTTACGTTATTATATCCTTCAAATATTACTGCGCAATGTAGTTTACTGTAAATGTGTATATAAGTTTCATTGAACATTTTCACGCGCCTTTGATTTATTGTGGTTTTGCTATAAAATATTATAAAAAGATATGCGTCAAATAAACAAAACAATTGTGTAATCCTCGTATAGAACGAGTTTTGCATTATTAACATAATAGTGTTGGTTGAGCAGTCTTAAATTAAGAAATTTCATTATTATATAGGTATTTTCCTTGTATAAATAGGTCCGCATGATTTTATTTTTAGGTTATAAATTATTTACAAAATGGCGTTGGTCTATATAGACGGAGAGCTAGCCACGTCGGATATGACATAATAATGAGAGCAACCAAACCCCTCTAGTCAGTTTGGTATACTATGCTTATTTCTTGATCTGGACATCTGGCAGCTTTAAAGTGGTGGAGGTCAAAGAATGCTAACCATTTCAAGAAAATAAATCCTAGAGATCTGGGTTTGATGCGATATTATGAGAAACTATACAAATACTATACAATATTAAGATAAATTATACAAAAGTTTATGTTGGGAGAAAGTAGTGCCAAACGATGTATAATAAAATATAGTTCATAGTTTGTCGCCTACTGTTTTTGTTTCCGTAATAATCATACATCGGGGTTTTCGGTGCGGGAACGATTTGAGAAAGAGTAGAGATAAACAGATAGGTTGAGAGTTAGTCTGAGAAAATATCATATTATGCCTAATGAATAACTACCTCTCTGTGAATAGCTTACACACTATGATACGAGCTTTTTTTCTTAGAGGCATGTTTGTATTGACTATTATATACTTGGTATTTTAAAAATGCAATTGCATATCCGAAATTTATTAACTAGATCTACCTAAGACAAAGACACGGTATAATAAGTGTCAAATATTAATCTTGACGTCCGATATTTATGAACTATTTGATTAACTGAAGAGGTTGACAATGATCAGTCATTACATGAATTAATAAAAAAAATACTTGAAAAAATCGGTATATGTACCTACAATATATATACATAATAGTCAGCTATTACATATAAATTTCATATACCTATAATGTTTTGTATAATTATTCATTAGGTAGAAACGTGCTAGAGTACATTCTGTTTTTTAAGTTAATGCCTACTCTTTGGCTAATGTCAAACATTCCCGCACCGAAAATCCCGATGTATGGTAATAATACACAATATTTTTTGGTCTAACGTTTTTTTTTATCGATTTTTGACCAGTTTTGAGTCGATATTCCAACATATTCACTATAGATAGAATTATAAGGCAAACGACTATCGGTTTTTGAATCTTTTTTCTCCATTCTGTAGAGCCGGATCTTGAAATAAATGAGCCGTTATTTTTTATGATATTTTTAAAATATGGTCTAAAAAACACTTTTATCGATATTCGAATGGTGTAAAGAATCTTACACATACGTAATCTACATATTAGGGTTCCTCTTTGATGTCTCTAAAAACTGTAGAGAGATTTTAATTTTTAATTAATTAAAACAAAATTTATGACCATAAAACCACTTTTTCAGCCTAAACCGGTTGGACTTTGATGTCAAATATCTCGAAGACAATGAATATTGAAGTAAATATAGGATACTATATTGTTTCAAGCCGTTACTGATAATATGATAAGCTATATAAATCATTAGAAAACTAAGAGAATCAGATCTAAGGTCGTTGGCGCCAGGGAGCCCCTTAAAATATAGGCCCTGTCCTTTATAACTGAGACAACTTCGGCAATTTTTACCTAGTTTGGTATTACTATTTTCACTCGCGCGCATTCGGGCGATTCGGGTGTGTCGCAAACCGCTAGCCGCTGCAATATGGCTGACATCGTGAAGTGTAATAATTGTAACCTAGTTGTGAACGAACTATTGACCTTTATGGTCAATAAACTCAATGTTATGGACGATGAGAGCTTGTGCCGAATATGCGTAGAATTTTTCACTACGCGTGACATCAAGACCGCCAAGGACCTGCTGTTTCAATCGGTGCCGGCACGCAAACGAAAAATAATTAGAAGGAAAGAGGGACGTGAACGCCGTGACATAGACGATATACTGGACTTACTAAAAATTACCGATCCTGAAACTTTTCCCTTGTTTGTTGCCCGTGATTTGAAGAAATTGCCCCCTATTGATTTCGATTCAGTGGATGTGTCATCACTTCTGAAGGATATAGTGACTCTCAAAAATGAGTTACGAATTATTAAGGCGCAATATGTCACCATGGACTATTTGGAAACCTTCACCAAGAATCAAAAAGAGCCACCGCCAGTTTCGAGTAAGAATATCGACCTTTGTTATCGGGACGTTGGCATTTCAAATATCACGGTAAGACGTGGTGCATACTTGGATAGCGGGCCAATAGGATTGGCGCATATCGACATGTCAGCGCTGAGCGAATCACCCGACGATCAGAACAAAACAATTCTGTCTCCCTCAAATTCGAATGACCATATGATCTTGCCATCTCCGCTGACACCGCTCCAACGAAAGGATTTTTTTTTTTTTTTTTATACCACGACGGTGGCAAACAAGCATACGGCCCGCCTGATGGTAAGCAGCTACCGTAACCTATGGACGCCTGCAACTCCAAAGGCGTCACATGCGCGTTGCCGACCCTTTACAAAAAGGAGGATTCACTGTGTTGACGACTAAAGGAACAAGAAGGTCCCTCATCGTCAACACACTGGGTCCTCTTTGAGCTCTTTGGCAACCTTACTCACCAGCAGGAACACAACACTATGAGTAGGGTCTAGTGCTATTTGGCTGTGGTTTTCTGTAAGGTGGAGGTACTTCCCCAGTCGGGCTCTGCTCCAGATTTGAGCGATGACATTCGCTGAACGTGCCCTACCACACTTAGCGAGATGCCATTCGCAGTGCCCATACCTCTCTTTTTGGCGTAGTTTAAGGACATACCCAGGTCCGGACGTAGTTTAAGGACATACCCCGGGTCCAAAATACACACAAACAACATAATAAACACCATAGCGCAAACCGGTAAACAACCAGCTGTTAGCAACAGCGCCGCAGGCCGTGCGATAACAGATCAGATGACTAGCATACCTACCGGAGCTATCAATAAATCGCAGAACACATTGAGTACGAGCAAAATGTCATTTTCAGATATGACGAAACAGGGCGAGTGGAAAAGAGTCGAACCTCGGAAGAGACCCCCTGCGAGCAACCGGTTTTTCGGTAAATCTGGAATCGCGGCTACTACAGTCGGATATCGTCGATTATATACGCGAGAAAACAGCGATCAATGTCAACATGAAACAAATTGCTATGAGGGACAGTTTGAAGTCACATACTGCCTACAAATGTTATGTACCTGAATCCAAAGTGGATTTGTTTCTTAACGAGACATTGTGGCCTAAGGGCATTATATTTCGACGTTTTATGCCGTTTAAACATAAACATTTTTCGAGCGCCTTGCCGGCGAGTACCAGTGCTACGCGTGGTGCTACGTGTGCTACGCTAGCTACAAATTATACGTTCGAGTGAAAATAAATAAAGTTAAATGAATAGTTGTGTTAATAATAATATAGTCTTGTGTTCATATAACTGTCGTAGTTTAAAACGCTCCATCGACGACATCAGGCGAATATGCTCTTTTGCCGACGTGATAGCCATACAGGAGACATGGCTCTTGCCACATGACCTTTCCTTTTTGAATAGCATAAGCGACGAGTTTGCCAGCACCGGCACGTCAGCTGTGAATACGTCGGAAGGAATGCTGCGAGGGAGACCCTATGGAGGGACCGCACTTTTGTGGCGAAAAAAAGCGTTTCCGTGTGCCTCCGTAATTTTATGCGATAACGCTAGAATCAGTGCTATTAAGATATCATCGGGGATTAAAGATATATTAGTATTTAGTGTATATATGCCGACCAACTGTGTAGATAATTTACCTGAGTTCGTGCAATGCGTTAGTGCGATGAATGCTATAGTTATTGAAAGCGGCATTGAAACTGTATATATGTTAGGAGATTATAATGCGCATCCAGGTGAGTTATTTAGTGACGAATTGTTAAGTTTCTGTGCCGAGCAAGGTTGGATTTGTGCCGATTTTGCTAAACTTAACATCGATTCTGAAACATTTACGTACCTCAGTGACTCACACGGAAGTAAACGCTGGTTAGACCATTGCATAACTACTGCCGCCGGATTTAGTGCGATTGTTGACGTTTTTGTTGACTATAGCGTTTATTGCTCTGACCATTTTCCTCTAGTCATTAAGTGTAACTTAAATCTAGTGGTACCTAAATTGTGTAATATGAATTTGCCACCGCAACATAAACAAATAGTTTGGGGTGACAGGACACCGTGTGAAATTGATAAATACGCCGATAAATGTAACGAGCTGTTAAAATGTATCGACTTTCCTGCCGAACTTCGAGACTGTTGTGGCAAATATTGTACGGACAATTCACTTCACCTTAATATTCTTGATGACATGTATCTAAATATTATTAATGCATTGAGTGAGGCGTCTATATACAGTAAAGACATTGCAGGTGGTACTGGAAAGAGAAAAATTGTGGGATGGAATAAGCATGTCAGTGAGGCCCACAGGGAGGCCAGACTTCACTTTCAAAACTGGATCTTATGTGGTAAACCAAATACGGGTCATGTTTTTACCTCGATGCGTATAAGTCGGAAAGTTTTTAAATCAAGGCTCCGTTGGGTCCAAAATCACCAAGACCAAATTAAGATGGACATGCTCGCGGCCCATCATAAGAAGTGTGACTTTCGTAACTTCTGGAAACTCACGAAGAAAATGGAAGTCAAGTCTGGACTCTCAGTTAGTGTCAACGGCATTTCAGACGCCAAGGGTATCGCTGACATGTTTAAGAACCATTTCAATAATAAGTCGTCACCAGTAGCGTCAGAAGAGTTGCGGGTGCCTGACGATGAGGTAGGGAGTGACTTGCAGATACGTTATAGTGCAAAAGATATAACTAAAACATTGCGGGATATGAAAAGGGGAAAGTCCCCTGGTCACGACTGCCTAAGCGTCGAGCACTTGCAATTTGCTGGCCCTCACTTGCCTAGAATCCTGGCAATGTTTTTTAACCTGTGCATCGGACACTCATACTTACCTACGCATATGACGAAAACGATGGTGGTACCTATTGTTAAAAACAAAACTGGCGATATTTCTGATGTGACAAATTACAGACCTATTTCTCTGGCAACAATCGTAGCCAGAGTACTTGACAGCCTACTTAACGTGCAATTGGACAAGTGCTTGCATTTACACGACGCACAGTTCGGCTTCCGAGCCGGCCTGTCGACGGAGAGTGCGATCATTTGTCTAAAGAACACTGTTGAGTATTATACTCGGCGTAAAACACCTATTTATGCGTGTTTTCTAGACCTCTCTAAGGCTTTTGACCTTGTAAATTACGATTTACTTTGGCAAAAGCTTGATGAGACAAATTTCCCTAGGGAGCTAACACGCATATTTAGATACCTGTACGCCAGCCAGAGAAATAGTGTCCGATGGGGAAATGTTTTGTCAGATGAATACGGATTAGATTGTGGCGTCAGGCAAGGCGGACTAAGCTCGCCAAAATTATTTAATCTGTATGTTAACGAGCTTATCGGTGGGCTCAGCAGCACGCATGTCGGATGCCACGTGAACAGGGTAGCATTCAACAACATAAGCTATGCAGATGATATGGTGCTCTTGAGCCCATCGGTGGGCGGACTTAGAATCCTTATTAGAATGTGTGAGTCGTATGCCGTGAAACATAATTTAAAATATAATGTGTCGAAAAGTGAATATATGGTTTTCAAGGCGCCCAAGGCGGGAACCAAGTGCCCATCTCATGTCCCACCCATTTGCTTGAATGGCGAACAGCTCAAGAGGGTTAACTCGTTTAAGTACCTTGGGCACTTGGTAACCGACGACTTACGCGACGATGCTGATATTGAGAGGGAGCGAAGGGCTCTGGCGATCAGAGCCAACATGATAGCTCGCAGGTTCAGTCGGTTAAAATTACGCTATTCCGTGCGTACTGTACATCATTGTATACCTGCAGCTTATGGTCGAGATACACGCAGCGCTCGCTCAATGCATTGCGGGTTCAATATAATGACGCGTTCAGAGTGCTGTTGCGGCTGCCGCGGTATTGCAGCGCGTCTGGCATGTTCGCGGACGCGCACGTTGACGGTTTTCATGCGACGTTGCGCAGGCGCTGCGCCGCGACGCTCCGCAGGGTCCGCGACAGCCGCCACAGCCTCCTGAGCGTAGTAGCGGGGAGGTGGGACAGTGGCCTAGTCAGGCACTGGTCCTCGCTTCACTTAGGTTTAGGTACTAATATAGTTATTTAAGTATTGTCTTGTTACTTACAAACTATGGAGACTTGAGTCTGAAATAAATGCATTTTATTTTATTTTTATTTTTATTTTATTTATTTTTATTTATTTTATTTTCCAATTAAAACATTTTGCTAGTCTGTCACTGTGACCTCCACCCATTAAAAGCTGCCAGATGCCAGGATCTAGCAATAAGAATAGTGTAGCAATCTAACCAGACGGGTTTTGTTTCTCTCATTATTGTGTCATATCTGACGTGGCTAGCTGTTAGTCCAATAGCAGCTCAGTGACCCTTAAAAATGCCTTATTTATGCCTACAGCATTACACGTGAATAATTATGCTATTAAACAACATTAAGCATTTATTTATGCTATTGTAGAACCTAAGGCACTAAAACCGCTAAAAGCTGTATAGGGGCTGTTCATAAATTATGTCATCAATTTCTGATGATTCTTTACCCCCCCCCCCCCTAAAATCGTCCAACCCTCCCCCTGCCAAATAAAGTGACGTAATTAAAAAAAATGCGTTTTAAGCTTAATTGTAAAATAAAAAACTATTTAGTAGATAATATTTTATAGCATTAAAAGTTTATAGAAACACGACTTTCATTCCTTTTTTTACACATTGATGATGTGATCTTCGGAATGACCGCCCCCCCCCCCCGCCTCCTACGTCATGCTACCATGAAATGACGTAATTTATGAACAGCCCTATTGCTATTATACTGCATTAGGAACGTATTACCTTTTTTTTTTTTTTTTTATACCACGACGGTGGCAAACAAGCATACGGCCCGCCTGATGGTAAGCAGCTACCGTAACCTATGGACGCCTGCAACTCCAAAGGCGTCACATGCGCGTTGCCGACCCTTTACAAAAAGGAGGATTCACTGTGTTGACGACTAAAGGAACAAGAAGGTCCCTCATCGTCAACACACTGGGTCCTCTTTGAGCTCTTTGGCAACCTTACTCACCAGCAGGAACACAACACTATGAGTAGGGTCTAGTGCTATTTGGCTGTGGTTTTCTGTAAGGTGGAGGTACTTCCCCAGTCGGGCTCTGCTCCAGATTTGAGCGATGACATTCGCTGAACGTGCCCTACCACACTTAGCGAGATGCCATTCGCAGTGCCCATACCTCTCTTTTTGGCGTAGTTTAAGGACATACCCAGGTCCGGACGTAGTTTAAGGACATACCCCGGGTCCAAACCCCTACTACCTACTTATAAATGCTATTGTACACCCTAAGGCATTAAAAATAGCTGAAAGCTGTATAGCGAATTTACGTGGCATTATAATGGCTAATATTCATGCTCTTAAACAGCATTAAGCATTTATTTATGCTATTGTAGGCACTAAACCAAACCGAAGCATTAGTGTAGCAAACCAAAACGCAACTGTACAGCATTCAGCTGTACAGTTGCATGTTGTTCGCTGCACTAAAACTAATGGCTAAACAAAAGCATTTACATATGCCATTATACAACCGTTATACAGCGTAAAGCATCATAAAATGCTATTGTAGAACCTAAAGCACTAAAAACAGCTGAAAGCTATATACCGGATTTACGTGGCATTATAATGGCTAATATTCATGCTCATAAACAGCATTAAGCATTTATTTATGCTATTGTAGAACCTAAGGCACAAAACCACACCGAAGCATTAGTGTAGCAAACCAAAACGCAACTGTACAGCATTCAGCTGTACAGTTGCATTTTGGTTCGCTGCACTAAAACTAAAGGCTTTAAAAAAGCATTTATACATGCCATTATACAACCGTTATACAGCTTAAAGCATTATATAATGCTATTGTAGAACCTAAAGCACTTAAGTGCTTCTAAACAGTCGAAAGCTGTACAGTTGCGTTGTGGTTTGCTGCACTAAAGCTAAAGGCTTTACAAACAAAAGCATTTAGATATGCCATTATACAACCGTTATACAGCTCAAAGCATCATATAATGCGACAAGTTGCTCGGTGAACGTATATAAGAGTTTATACGGTCCTTAAGTTCGAAATAAGTTAACTATTCATATGTTATAATGCTTCCTGTGTTACTTGGGAGGTACAATACACACCTGCTTATACGGTTAAATTACAAACTTAGTTCAGAAATAATATTTTTTTTTCAAAAACTATTCAACCTATCAAGTTCAAAATAATTTTCCTAGAAAGTTTTTATAAAGGTTTACTTTTCAGATTTTTTTCATATTTTTAAAACTTATGGTTCAAAAGTTAGAGGGGGGGACACATTTTTTTTTACTTCTGGAGCGATTATTTCCGAAAATATTTACATTATCAAAAAATGATTTTAGTAAACCCCTATTCATTTCTAAATATCTATCCAACAATATATCACACGTGTCGGCGTGATTGATATACATATTAGTACCAAATTTCAGCTTTCTAGTGCTAATGGTCACTGAGATTATCCGCGGACGGACGGACGGACGGACGGACGGGCAGACATGGCGAAACTATAAGGGTTCCTAGTTGACTACGGAACCCTAAAAACGCATTGTGCTTGGCCGCGTGGATGGAGGACGGGGGAGTGGACATCCACCGACCCGTTGGGTCGACATTGTGAAGGCCTGTCAAAGTTCCATACAAGGGCCTATCATACGAGCCGTAGAAGATCGTGCAGCTTGGTTGATGGTGCCTTGGTGACGAGAGCAACGACTTCATCTGATCGCGACCCTCAGCCATGAGGAAACGAGGAAGAAGAAGAAGAAGAACCTTATGAAATATATTATGGTGGTATGGTATGGTTGGTATGGTTTGGCCCTTACCTTAAGCATGTTAAGTATATAATACAAACACGTAAAGGAATAAAATGACAGGCAAAAATTTAACAGTTTTCACCACGAAGCTTTATAATATGGAGCTAATAAATACATAACATAACATATAATTTGACCAAAACGTGAGACCGAAAGAGAAATCTCAGTATGGAACTGCATCTCATTTTGACTAGGGAAGTAATGCCATCATCAGACAAAAATGCCAACATGAAAACTAGGCAATGTGTGTCAATTTTGTAGCGAGTGCAGGAGATGCAGTCCCTTACTATGGCTTCTCTTAAGAGTATATAATCAATACAAGGAGTAACAAAAATACTGGTGATCCTTTAAAGGGCATAATAGAGAACATGCGTAATAATACATTATTGTCGACGAGGTAAAGTAGCACATTGATGGCCGAGTATTACGTTTAAACGGACGACTTTAGGAGTCCGTTTAATTTAATACGAAGCCAGCAGTGGCCCTTCACGCCGAGTCCAATATAGTGCTTTATTCAAAAATAATGCAAAATAGCCAACGTTGATGAACAACAAACAATATTGACATAAATAATATATTCAGGATAACTTCTAGGTTAAAAGAATGGCTACTACCGTGAGCATCGAATTTCGATTCGAATCCTATAATTATCTCTATCTCCATCGCTTCTCATTTTGAGTGAGAGAGACAGATTTATTCGAAACTACAATTTCCTATGTTCGCGGTACACGCTCAGCTTTGCCGCCATTATATTTTTTTATTAAAAAGTTTGAAGTGTATTTTTCTTCTGAATTTACCGTAAGCTATTTGAGATAACTAAAAAGTCACGGTACCAACAATAAAAATAACAAATACCGATGTTGTGTTTTGGCTGTTTAGGACCTTTGCCTTTATTTTTGTATGGTTGTTGAACTTTTTAAAAAGTTTGTACCTCGACAAAAATGGAATTTGTATGCAACATTTATGTCGCGAAATCGAGCATGCGATTTCCGTAACTTTTGACCATAAACTAGGCATTTCGCCGCCTAGTTTTTAACCGTAAAAGTCAACCTTGCCGGACATTTTTGAATAAAAAATATTTAATTGAATTTGTTCAATAAACACGTTTTTTAAATATATTGCGGTTTAAAAACGTAAAATTTTAGTCATTTTATTATACCTCAAATGTATTTTCGAAACCTCAGTTCAATTAATTATGTTCTAACAAGAAAAAAATGTATGACAACTATACAGCTAAACGCATTTTTTCGTGCCTAAAATTATAAAAATCTTCCAAAAACTTGTTCCTTCCAAACAGTTTTCTGCAACTTTGCGGTCGGTGACGTCACAATCCGCACACTTTTTTTATGGGGTATTTTGATGCGCGGCGCAGACGCCTAATGTATTTTCACATTTTTGACGTTTCAGGGCTACCATAAATAGTAGGTTTATTAGAGACATATGAATCTACAGGGATATAGAATCGAATGACGTCTTCCAAAAAACTCATGCATGTTCCTAATTGGTATCGAATTCTAATTATGAAAAACAAAAAAAAAATTGCGCAAAGAAAAACTGGTTTTGTATGGAAGGTTGGCCGGCTGGGACCACGTGTCCCATACAAATAATTTTTTTTACGTAAAAAAAAGTTTCTCCTAATTTTTCTTAGTCACAATACGATACCAATTAAGCCCTTAATTAAACGGATCACCAGTAATTTTGTTCCACCCTGTATGTAGCTTCATACATGTAGGGTTTTCGTCTTGGAATTTCGATTCACTACCTCTGCTTACCTATATATTTTATGCTACTGTATTAGATAATACTAATAATACCTAACTCGTTGACTTTAATGTTAATGTTTGAATTAAGACTATGTAGACCGAACAACAACCGCATACTTTTTTAGGGAGCTTCCATTATAAAACGCTCAAGATACTTACTTGAAATTAATTAAACCAATCTAGCGCCACGCGCGAGGCCAGTGCAGTCACAAAGAATCGAATATTAAAAACAGTAATTATTATTATTATAGCCATGTATTCCTTAATAAATTTAACATGCATACAATTTATATCAGTTATCATATGTTGAAAAATAAACATTAAGTTAGAGTCCAATATGTATATACCTAGCCATATGTAGAATCGAATTGGAGAGTTAAAATGTAGAGCGTCATGTGTAGAATTAAAATACTTATATGTAAAGTCGCCATAATACAGAGCCTGTAGTAGAAACTACAGAATAAAATGTGTACCTACAGCCATCCGTAGAGTAAATGTGTAGAGCCAAAATATATTTTATTTTTATTTATTAGGAGAACAAACAGAGTTAAATGTACACAATGCTTAAGATTCGTTATTAATTACAAAACAAACATGCATTTAGCTCCTCAACAATCCTCACTGAGATGTATAGATTAGTTTACTTATTCTACTTAAATACTAAGGTATTACAAATATATTAATATTTCTATAGTACCTACACAGAAATTGTTATACTATTCAGCAAAACATTATGAAGATGACAGCGTAGGTAAATGTAAATATACAAAAATTTATATGAGTAATAGTGATAAATTGGCTTCTACATAACCTTTTTAGGCAAATGGCAAAAAACGGAACCCTTATGGATTCGTCATGTCTGTCTGTCTGTCTATCTATCCGTCCGTATGTCACAGGCATTTCACTCGGAAACTATACGACGTATCTGAATAAAATTTACACATAAGGTGTATTTTGTATGCAGCTACTTAGTTATGTAGTTAAATTTGAAAAAAAATATATTTTTAGGTGGGCGCTCCATACAGGTAACTAAATTTAAAAAAAAAAATTACCAAATATCAACATGTGACACATCAATCGATAGGTCTTTCAAAATAACATTGAGGTTTCTATGACTATTTTGTGATTAAGTGAATATTTTCTGAAATAATCGCTTCGAAAGTCAGAAAAGTTGTGTAGCCCCCCCCCCCGTAACTTTTGAACCGTAAATTAAAAAAATATGAAAAAATTTGAAGAGATGCGTCTTATCATATACTTTCAACGAAAATTATTTTGAACATTATCGGTTCAGCCATTTTTGAGTTGTCTCCAAAAAACTTCTTCCATAGGCATCAGATACGACCTTTTGGTATTAGTTTGGTTCTTATTCCATTGAAGGTACGGAACCCTCCTATGCGTGGTCCGACACGCACTTGGCCGGTTTTTTTTTAATGATACACAAAAAAAAAAAAAACAATCTAGGCTTACTTAATTTTTAAATATTGATTTCTAACAAGATCAATAATGTTATAGAGTAATAATGTAGAACTTTAAATAGAATCGAATATGGATAGGTATATGTACATTTGAATGCGGGGAGCCATAACATGTAGTGTCGAATATCTCCCGAATCCGAACCCCTGAATCAAATATGTGAAGTCGGATGGCCTAATTTGAACAGTCGTAGAAAATGTACTTATTGTAGACATACGTATAAAATAGTGACAGTATTAAGCTTTTTCATCTCGTACCTTAGGCACTGGTCCCACCGCGGGCGGGTAACTATGAGCTATCGGCTATTTTCTAGCCCAAGAAACGAACAAAAGATAATCGTTCCCGTGTAAATAAAAGAGAGAGATGTATATTTATAGTTCATCGCAGTGTGAACAGCCAGCGATGAACTATAAATATATATCTCTCTTTTATTTACACGGAAGCGATTATCTTTTGTTCGTTTCTTGGGCTAGAAAATAGCCGATAGCTCATAGCTTACTCGCTCGCGGTGGGACCAGTGCCTTAAGGTCACTAGAAATAAAAGTAAAATAATGTAAATAAACCCATTTATCTTTTTTTACTTGTAAAGAACAACCATGGTTTTATAATCAATTTATGCATAATAATCTTGTTGTTCACATTTATTTTTAGTAAAAATATACGTTAGTGGTACTTAATTTCAGTAAAAATGTTTTATTTTTCATAATATTTTGTCATATGTCAAATGTCAAATTGTGGTACTCTTTGGGGGAGGCCTATGTTCAGCAGTGGACGTCTTTCGGCTGATATGATGATGATGATGATGTCAAATGCTCTTTTTGCCTAGAAAAGCAGGCATATTCGTTTTCTATTGGCAATGAATCTAAAAGTGGTATTTTACTTATGTAATGTTAGGTGCATCAGCTTAGCATGCGGAAAGTTCAATATGCGCACTAAAATATGGCTTTTTTACTTTTCCAGGTAGGTACACCCTGATTCAAAATTACATGGACGAAAAGAAGGGGGAATATATCAGAACTATTGAGTTGTATATTGATAGAGACATACATAAGTCTGTAGGTACTGCCGCATATAGCTGCATACGTGTGATAACAATTAAGCAGATCGCATGGCTGGCTCCTGCACCGATGCACTGCATCACAAAGGGATTTGACACTCCGTTGCGCTGTAATTACGGCAGGCAACCGGCTGCGAAACCCATCGGAATGGGTTAGGCAAGTTAAATGTAGTCATTATACGAGTTACAATTGCGATGATTATAAATCAACGAGTTGACTTTTTTTAATCGACTTCTTAAAAAATCTTAATTCGCGTGTATTTTTAGGGTTCCGTAATCAACTACGAACCCTTATAGTTTCGCCATGTCTGCCCGTCCGTCCGTCCGTCCGCGGATAATCTCAGTGACCGTTAGCACTAGAAAGCTGATATTTGGGACTAATATGTATATCAATCACGCCGACAAAGTGGTAAAATAAAAAGTGGAAAAAAATGTTTTAATAGGGTACCTCCCCTATACATAAATTTCAACCCTAACGTGTGATATATTGTTGGATAGGTATTTAAAAATTAATAGGGGTTTACTAAAATCACTCTTTTGATAATGTAAATATTTTCGGAAATAATCGCTCCAGAAGTAAAAAAAATGTGCCCTCTAACTTTTGAACCATAAGTTTTAAAAATATGAAAAAAATCTCAAAAGTAGAACTTTATAAAAACTTTCTAGGAAAATTATTTTGAACTTGATAGGTTGAATAGTTTTTGAAAAAAAATTACAAAATAATTTCTGAACTAAGTTTGTAATTTAACCGTATACGCAGGTGTTTATTGTACCTGTAATTTCTACAAAATCACAATGAAATGACCTGCTTTCTAAAACACTTAAGTGGGGACACTTACTGTGACGGACCGAAAACAACGGAACCCTACACTGAGCGTGGCCCGACACGCTCTTGGCCGGTTTTTTTTGATGCCAATCGATCTCATTCGTGTCCAGGATTCAAAGCTTGTATGGGACCAAAAAATATTCCGGCTAGAAAAGCCACAAATTGAGGAAAACTTCCATACAATTTGTATGAATATGAAAACTTATCTTTCACATTCTATTTTCTTATGTCAATCGATTCCATTATAGTTAAAGCAATGACGCGTAGTTTTAGTGACCGCTAGGCAACCGGATGGCTTGCGGTCTCTTGCGGTATTTAAGCTCCTGAAGTGATGAGGAACCGCCCTGTGCAACCCGAAATGACCCAACTTGGACTGGAGCGAAAATAGAGGGGGGGTGCAAATTTTTTTTTTTATCGCGAGGCAACCGATTGAAACAGCGGTTACCTGAAAGAATGTACGCTGGTTATATAACAAAATTTTGATGCCATCCCTCCTGGTTGGACTGGTTCCCTGTACGAGAGCGAAGAAAAAGAAAAAAAAAAGTTTGTCAGGCAACCGCTTGAAAATTAGCTTGCTTGTTCTTCATGACATACAGACACCGGAAACAAATTGCCATCCGCCCAGCCCAGGCATTTATCGAACCATCAGAGTTGGAAGCCGGACGCAAGGTGAATTTTTCTATCGGTGGAGGAGAACTTACAATCATTGAAATCTGATGGCATTTGTTTTATGAGTTTTGTATGATGTGGAAAAAGATATGTCTAAATGCCATCCCTCTCCTATGAAATTTCATCCCCTGTGGCAATTGATTGCGACACACTTTATTGCGCGTATTCAAATTTGACGAATTTCTCGTTTGTAGAGGTGGCCACAGAGAGATGAGATTTCATACGAGAGGGATGGCATTTAGGCATATCGTTTGCCACATCATACAAAATTCAAAAAACAAATGCCATCCGATTTCGATGACTGTAATTGCGTTTTTCCTAAGTTCTCTTCCACCGATAGAAAAATTCACCTTTCGTCCGGCTTCCAACTCTGATGGTTCGATAACTGCCCGGCCTGGGCGGATGGCAATTTGTTTCCGGTGTCTGTATGTGATGAAAAACAAGCATGCTAATTTTCAAGCGGTTGCCTGACAAATTTTTTTCTTCGCTCTCGTACAGGGAACCAGGCCAACCAGGAGGGATGGCATCAAAATTTTGTTATATAACCAGCGTACATTCTTTCAGGCAACCGCTGTTTCAGTCGGTTGCCTCGCGATAAAAAAAAATTTTTTTGCATCCCCCCTCTATTTTCGCTCCAGTCCAAGTTGGGTCATTTCGGGTTGCACAGGGCGGTTCCTCATCACTTCAGGAGCTTAAAAACCGCGAGCCATCCGGTTGCCTAGCGGTTACTGAAACTACGCGTCATTGCTCTGAATATTATTATTGTTTCCACGATCGCAAAAAACATTTTGATCAGATTTTTTCCATTTCAATTTATAGCACCATCAACTGTTTTTTCTTTACTACAGCCCGTATATATAACGTTTTAGTTTGTCATTAGATAATAGGGCTCTCTAAAGCACTTTTTATTTTTTCAAGATTCATAATTATTTACGAGGGTTGCCTTTTATATTTGGGGAATAGAAATTTTCAACAACTTTATACAAATAAGTTCATCGATACACTGTTGTTGACTGAGGCCGCGTCGAAAATTGTAAAAAATAATCGCCCGAAAATGTTCGCGATTCAATTCCATGGTAGCCGATACGATATTTTTTCAAATGACAGTTAAAAACAAAATACGATCGCGTCAAAACTTTTTTTTCTTAATATTGCCGCCACAATGTTTGAACTAAACTTTTTAAACCTCACTTGACCGATGGCAACCCTAGCTTATTCAAATCCCGAAATATAAAAGGCAACCCTCGTATAATCTAGGCCAAGCAAATAAGATCTATAAAAAGTGTTTGAAGAATTAATTCCCAGCAGGCTGGAAATCGATTTAATACTTTCATGTGATTCTAAATGCATGTAATCCGAGTTTGCCCAATCTCAAGAGGTGTGCATAACCTTTTAGCGAAATTTTTGCTCTTTGTCTAGTTTTTGCTTGTAGCTCGAAAACAGTACGTCCGACCGAAAATGTCATGTATATCAATATTAAAGAGGATTAAATTATGCGTCGAATGAGTAACTTAACTTCTAAGTAATTCGGTTCAGCGGTACAGCCGAAATCAAAAGTTATAAACCGGGAAAATGTCTCATTTAATTGAAAAACTCGTATTTTGACTTCCATACCACATATCTTTGAAACAGATGACTCCTGTTGAAAAACCTATAGAATAAAAGTTGTGGATTTTTTCCTTGTGAAATAGGGAATTTCAAAATATTTAAGTTTTATTTTTATTTTATATGTTTTTGCTTCGGAACGGTGTCAAAATTATACCATAAATGAATTCGGCATCCCCGATTAACTAACTGATGCAGATATCAAGATATAGTTGAGAGCCTCTCCCCCATAAATTTTTTTTTCAAAAATCTTGGTGGGTCCACTTCTCAAATCCATCCTTGGATTCTAATCTAAGGAATAATCAGGCCGAAGGTAAACGTTTGTTCACGAAAAGCCGTATTTGACCTTTTTATATCGTGTGCAAACGCAACTATCATCCTAATCATTGCATTTTTATTTATTTCTATATAATGAAATCCTAAATCATACAATAAACAACGCCATTTGTTATTTCTTTTAGCAGCGCCATCTAGTGATTTCTAACACATCCACCACGACATTCATGGCGCTAGATTTAACTAGTAACTAGGTTCATGTCACGTAGTACCACAATGGTACATGAGATGGCGCTTTCATCAGTTTAAAGAGGTGTTTTACCATTATTTTACAAATATGAAGTTGAAGACTATAGAAAGCTCATCTTTAAAACGGCTATTACACATGGCAATTTGTAGGGCCCAACCTGTTGTGTCCAACTCCTGTCGGCGTTGGGCCCGTTATTACACTTTCCCTACAAATCGTCCCTACAAACCCTACCTCACCAACAAATCGTCCCTACCAACGTTTACAGAGATGCCTTCAATACATCAAAAAAATGTATTGGTGAAGCACGGTGATAGTACTCTTAACAGTATACATTAAATAAAAAAAGAAACTGTTTTTATTATTATAGATATTTAAATGACCGCTCGAGCTGCCTGAATCTAACTTCATCTGCCCAATCCTTCTATTATTTAAATACAAAACTAGATAAATATATCAATTACCAGCGAATCTACACATTTTAACTTTTATTTTAAATAAAAAACCAGACGGAACGTGTAGCAAATTTATAAATAAAAAAGGTAAAATAACTCTAACGACCTCCATAAACAGCTGCGGGTGTCGGGGCATTGCCGATCGTACGATCGCCCTAGATCGGGACTATCCTACTCCCTAGGTGCCATTACACCTACCAACACGACAGGTTGGACCCTACATATTGCCATGTCTAATAGCCGTTTAAAGTCTGTAAAAACGGCTATTAGACATGGCAATTTGTAGGGTCCAACCTGTCGGGTTGGTAGGTGTAATGGCACCTAGGGAATGGAGTCCCGATCTAGGACGATCGGGGCGATCGGCAGTACCCCGACACCCGCAGCTGTTTATGGAGGTCGTTAGAGTTATTTTACCTTTTTTATTTATAATGTTAGCCATTTGCTACACATTCCATTATTTGAAATAAAAGTTAAAATGTGTAGATTCGCTGGTAATTGATATATTTATCTAGTTTTGTATTTAAATAATAGAAGGATTGGGCAGATGAAGTTAGATTCAGGCAGCTCGAGCGGTCATTTAAATATCTATAATAATAAAAACAGTTTCTTTTTTTATTTAATGTATACTGTTAAGAGTACTATCACCGTGCTTCACCAATACATTTTTTTGATGTATTGAAGGCATCTCTGTAAACGTTGGTAGGGACGATTTGTTGGTGAGGTAGGGTTTGTAGGGACGATTTGTAGGGAAAGTGTAATAACGGGCCCAACGCCGACAGGAGTTGGACACAACAGGTTGGGCCCTACAAATTGCCATGTTTAATAGCCGTTAAACGCCTAAATGTGTGGTGTTGCCAGTTACCAGAAACAATAAATCTGAAAATTCATTAAACCTCACAAAATTAATTAATTTTATTTCTTTTTCATTTAACGCGATGGTAAGATCATTATTTAAAAAATAAGTACTTTAAAAAGGTTTGATCGATGTTTTACCACATAGAGAAAATTTTACTTTGACTATGGCCATGAATAATTTGATAGACATTTATTTTGTAAAAAAAATAATAAAAGAAAAATAAACATTAAAAGCGCGCGAATTAGTATTATGTAAATTAAGCATTTGTTAAATGTAAGAAAATATTAGTGGAAAATAGGTTTAAGTGCTATTTAACTATCTTGTTTTGTGTATTTCGCAAGTAAAAACAAAACAACTCTCCGCGAGAAGTTGGCCGTGTGACAGCAACACTATTTAGTGAGCAATACGTACGTATTTATACACATGTAGGTCAATGAAAAAAATGGCTTAGCAGCTCGTATGTGCCGTGGCAAGAAATAATTTTTAATTTAAATGGCCTTCAGTGATTTATGTCACATAAGTAATGCGTATAAATCCGTCGAAAATGAAACAGATCAGGTAAGTAATGGTGTGTTTTGTAAGTGACCATTTAGTGGGTGTTTTACATGTCCAAATTCAGCTGTCAATCTGACCCAAAATCCGGGAAAATGTAAAGGTTTTTGTTCCTAAATGAATGTTTTGGTCTTAGACGCTAATAATCATAAGGATTTACCAGTTTAAAGACCTTGGGGTAGTGACTGTTGGCCCCGAAACACGTCGCGATTTCATTCTTGAGGTGAAAGATGACAAGTAAAGAATGCACACAATATTTTTAGAATTATGTAGTTTGTACGTTAAGAGGACAAAATAACAGAGCAATGCCAATAATCCAACAGATATTAGTAGATATTACTCAATTTGTTTACACTCGTTTGAAAAATGTATTACATTCTAATAAGACTTTATTTCATAATACTGGAGTAGTAAAGTTTCCAATTTAATTTAATGATATTACCTTGGCCTATGTCTATGAATTTGAGGTACATACAGGTTAAGATACCAATCACTGTAAAACATATTTAAAATTATGGATAACTGTAGTCTTAAATGTTAACCATTTTCCTGTTGTGATAGTTATCTGCAATCTACTATTTGTATGTCAGTATTTTTTCTGTAAATAGATTAAATAAAAGTTAGGTACCCTCTTTTTTATAAATGAATGACCAGACTACCTTATTCAAAAGCTACCTGGAAAAGTTATCTTTTTCAATACTTTGATATAATAAGTACATTACCTTTTTATTAGTAGAGCAAGCAATAACAGTTATTCTTTTCGTTTAATTTGCTTTTTACTAGGTACAGTCAACATGAAAAATATGTTTACACTTTTGCACCTGACTCATTTGTAATAAGTTAAGTCCTTTGTAACACTTTTTTGGAAAAGGTGCCATCTAGGGGGTACTTAATTAAGTTGTACATACTAGGGTGTACAGATTCAATGTTGAAGCAATAAAAGCTTAAGCGCCACCCACCTAGTACCTTCACACTTCATATAATTGGTCTAGACTATCACATAACTTAGATATCTACTGTACCAAAAGAGTTACTACAGTATAGATTCTATTATGTTTGCATTCTACAGATAAAATCTCTGTTGTGAATACATTGAAAGAAAAAACTGTAGGTATCATCAACAAAACTACTTACCATAGCTTACTATTCAAGGTGGTAAGAAAATTAAAAACACCTATGTAGTAAACTTATTACAATCAACACTAACTGTTAATTTTAAGTTTTTTTTTTACTAACAAAATATGGACACAATTAGTCTGAAATAAATGCATTTTTTTATTTTTTTTTATTTGAGGTAGCCATTTATTTACTCATAATCATATACTCGTAATGTTGCAGTCGGAGCGCATTATGGAAGAAAACTCAATGGTCAGAGATCTCATCACAAAGATCCTTGATGAGACCGGACCCTCAGAAGGGAGCAGGTATTTATTACCAATTTTTCATTTCTATTTCTAATACCCTTCTAATACAGTGCTACAGTTAAGTGTCATTATACCCGCATGTACCCCCCCTGTTGAAATACTGTCAATGAATGCCTGAATGTAATTTAAAAATAATAATTGAACACAAGGAGCATCACTTTCCTACTGTACAAGCTATGTTGTAAAAACATTATTTTTTACTGCATAGCAAATTTGTTTTTACAGCATTTATATAGTTGATAGTATATAATTTTTGAAAATTAATTTTTGGCATTCAAGTCTATGATTAAAGTCACTAAGTGAAGTTTGTGAAGCATACTTTCATGAAATAAAATAATACCTATATATACTGGCATTGTCAGCTGCATTTTATCCTACTAATTGTGATTATTTCTTATCAAATTAATATTGTAATTGCAGCTATAGATTCATGAGTGAAACAGAGTTGAAGAATGTGTGATAAGATAGTTTTAATAAACTTGACAGTATATAGGTCAAAACATACAATTTTATAAATTCCCATTGAACATGTACATGTTAACCGCCTTATTCATAAACGGCCACTAAAGTTAAGAGATTGCTGATAATCGTTTGTCCCTTTCCCTCATATAGGTTGGACGGAAAGGGACAAACAATTATCAGAGGCCTCTTAACTTTAGTAGACGTTTATGAATAAGGGGGTAAGTTTCTTACTTACATACATAAGCCAATTGTGTTGTTAATAAATAAACTTTATTATTATTAACAACCAACAATGATGTACCTTTGACTTGAAAATGTGACATATTTTTAATTTCGTATAAATTACAAGCTTGATACATTTTTATTACTTCAATTTCATTTATTCATGATTAAAAATATGTACTTTACTATGTTTTGTTTTTATTATGTTACAGCTCTATACAACCACAGGAAAAAACACTAAGTACACCCACAAGCGCGCAATACTCCAAAAATGACCCTGGATCACCTTTTATACCACCATCCTTTAACTTTCAAGACCCATTCAACTTCGCTCAAAATGCCCAGACTGAACAACATGGCTTCAACTTCAACACACAAAATGGGTTTGGAAATGGTTATGTTCATTACCCAGAAGAACACCTACTCATGGACTCTGTGGGGGAGTCTGAAGTGTCCCAAGAACAGCTGAATTTACTAAGATTAGCAGCTCAAGAAATCGGTGGCGCCCAATTTGCCAGCCCTAACAAATATGATGACAAATACTATAATTTCTTTGAACCAAACCAAAGGAATTCCCTGCCAGAAACCAATATGTACAGTAACAACTTTAGACCAAACAGTCTGAATTTAGATAATAACTTCACAAACATGGACTATGCTCAAAGGTACCCTAACAAGTTTGACAATTATGGCAAAGAGCAAAATCAAGAGCCTGCAGACCTACTAGCTTATTTAAATCAGCTAAACATAAACGTTACATTAGACCGTTCACCAGACGTACCAATGGACTTCAAAGGGCCAATGGAAAATGGCCACTACCATAACGAGGAGTTTAATAAAATGCAAGATGAAAGAAACAAAATGCTGTTCAATAGAAACTTCCAGCAACCACCGAAATTTAACGGCGAAAACAATTTTTACTTAAATGAAATGATGAAGCAAGCCGGGGAACGGCCGCCACAGAACTTCGATTTTCAAAACACACCACCAAATTATAAGCCTAATGGATTTCATCAAAACGATTTTATGCAGAGACAGAACCAGATGATGCCCAGAGAGAATTTCCAGGGCAACTTGGACCAGAGAGGAAACTTCGAAGGCCAGAACAATGCACAGCAGGCAGTCATGAGGCAGCAGGAGCTGGCCCGACAGATGAATATACTTATGCGGAACCGGCCACCTCCTAACCAGTTAAATGTAGATGTGTCTTTCTTACATGAAAACACGCCTTTTAACCTTGGTAAGTTTTTTTAGTGTTTCTTTGATTTTAGATTAATTTGATAGCTTGTTACAATGGATGTTTGACATAGAACTTAAAATAATATTTATCAATAGATATTAGTATCTAAATATTTTGATCACTGTAAGTTTCTAAATTTGTGGTTACATAACCTAGTATGCTACTATTAGTATGTTAGATCTGGTCTAACAGAACCAAAATGTAGACAAAACCGTAATGAAATACCACAAAGAAACGGCCTCCTAGCCCAGTCGGTAGTGACCCTGCCTACGAAGCAGGAGGTCCCGGGTTCGAATCCTGGTCAGGGCATTTATTTGTGTGTTTATCACAGACATTTGTTCCTGAGTTATGGGTGTTTTCTATGCATTTAAGTATTTATTCATATATATCGTCATCTAGTACCCATAACACAAGCCTTATTGAGCTTACCGTGGGCCTAGGTCGATTTGTGTAAGATTTTCCTATAATATAAAAAAATATATATATATAATTTTTATTTTGATTGCCTCCAGGTTTAGGAGCATTGCTGGGACCCAGTCCACCAGTACCACCGCCTGTGTTGCCGTCACCAATGATGGACTTACCTCTTCTAGCGCCATTCTATGCTATGAGAAACATCAGGTTAGCCCATACCTATTTATAATTTCCATTCAATATCTTGTCAAAAACGTCCAAGTCTTATAGAGGCTATTTGCGACACCTACCCTAATAATAATAATTTAAAAAGACTGAACTGAATTCACTTAGTAAGAGGAGCCTTCCTGTATGATTTACACACCTATAATTATTGAGTAATTTGAAGAGTTCCCTCGATTTCTCCAGGATCCCATCATCAGATCAGATGTGACCTAATGAGAGTGGGACCAACTGTCAAGTATACCCTTACCAAAGAGGATATAAGCAAAAAAAAGATTTTCCAAATCCGTTCAGCCGTCTTCGATTAATTAGTGAAACTTATCGGTGATCCCGACGAATAGAACCTCTCTATACTCTATGTCTTTAGGTATTTAAATAAAAGTAAACAAACAATTTTGACATTTTCGGGTAGTTATAACTTTTATTGGTTAACCAATCAAATACAAAACTGCCTGGATCTGTCACGTAACGACCTGGCTTTAACCAATATTATTTGATCGTGTAATGTTTTCATCTACCCTCAACTGGCTTAAGGAGCCATTTGAGGGTACATCTTATTTACTTTTATTTAAATACCTAAAGATACAGAGTATAGAAAATATAACGGTTACACTCACGTCACTTTAGTCACTTCGCGCGACATGTTTCGGAGAGCTTAGGTCTCCATCTTCAAGCACTAAGAGTGCTATTTTGAACCGGCCCGAAACATGTCGCGCGAAGTGACTAAAGTGACGTGAGTGTAACCGTTATATTTTATAGTGATAGTATGTCTCACGAAAGTTTAAATTTAATGAATAGAACCTCCTTCGAAATCTTGAAGTTGGTTGAAATGTCCAATTAGGAATATGCATGGTTTTTTTGGAAGACGTCATTCGATTCTATTTCCCTGTAGATTCAAATGTCTCTAATAAACCTACTATCTATGATAGCCCTGAGACGTCAAAAATGTGAAAATATGTCATGCGTCTGCGCCGCGCGTCAAAACGCCCCATACAAAAAGTGTGCGGATTGTGACGTCACCGTTCACAAAGTTGCAGAAAACTGTTTGGAAGGAACAAGTTTTTGTAAAATTTTTGTAATTTTAGGCACGAAAAAATGCGTTTAGCTATATAGTTGTCATACATTTTTTTTCTTGTTAGGACATAAGTAATCGAACTGTAGTTTCGAAAATACATTTGATGTATAAAAAAAATGCCTAAAATTTTACGTTCTCAAACCGCAATATCTTTAAAAAACTGTTAAAAATTATTACGGATTTCCACTTATTTATATTAGTTTGGTGTTGTTGAACGTGTTTATGCAACAGATTCAATTAAATATTTTTCATGCATGTTCTCTATTTCGAGTGCCAAAATCACAATCCGTCGTTATTGTCAGAGGCGCGGCGACCTCGTCGGGCATACTGCACGCGCGGCTGGACTCGTGCTACGAGCAGTGGCGCCAGCTGGAGCGCGAGCGCAAGCGCACCGAGGCGCGCCTCGCGCTGGCCTACCCCGGCCGCGCCGTCTCCTCCTCCAACTCCATCCCCGTGCCGCGCCTGCCCCCGTGCCCCACGAGGGTCGACCGTCTCACAGTTGACATGCTGAGAGAGCATACTAAGGTGAGGAAAACTAGATACAATAATTTTAAACAAAAAAGAACCGACTTCACTTAGCATCCATTTTTCCAAAAGCAAATGCTCGAGCTGCTGTAAAAAATACTCAAATCACTATAGGTGTGCCTATAATAGTTGAAGATTTCCCTCGATTTCTCCAGGATCCCATCATCAGATCCTGACCTGGTTACAATGGGACCAACTGTGAAGTATAATCTTTCAAACGAAAAAAGAATATTCCAAATCGGTCCAGCCGTCTTCGAATAATCGGTGAACATACATAAAAACAAAAAAAAAAAAAAAATAGCAAAAACAAAGATCCCGACGAATTGATAACCTCTTCCTTCGAAATCTTGCAGTTGGTTGAAAAAAGCTGGTTTTAACACACACTAATAACGAACTGGTCAACATTAAATATGGCAGCGCAGCTGTCATCCCATAGACAACAGTAAAACTATTCATTTTGTTACGCCGACGATGATTTTTGGATTTAACAGTGGGGCAGCTCGAGACTGAGTGCAAATTGTCCTACTTACCCTAGACTACCCATGTAAAGTAGATTTTTTTATTTATGAGCTGAGACGGCGCACCACTGCTAAACAGCGTAGTTCTAACTGCACTTTCAAGCAATGCAAATTTAAAGGCTTTGTCCCACCCGAGCGCAATGCCGGCGGGACGCGTCGCTGACCCCCAAATGTATGCTTTTCACTAGGCGCATCGCCCTCAAGTGTGACAAAGCCATTGACTACCCAGGTAAAGTAGATTCTTTTATTTATGAGCTGAGACAGCGCACCACTGCTAAGTAGCATAGTTCTAACTGCACTTTCAGGCAATGCAAATTTAAAGGCTTTGTCCCACCCGAGCGCGATTGCCGGCGGGACGCGTCGCTGATCCCCAAATGTATGCTTTTCACTAGGCGCATCGCGCTCAAGTGTGACAAAGCCATTAAGGCGACAGTTGTAGGTTAAAATGTTGACTGATTTGTTTGTCGTATATGCCAGGCAGACGGGCAGTGTCTCTCCTTCTAGATGTAAATATATCTTTATCGGGACTAAGTTTCAATATGCAAATAGCCAAATTCTTATTGCTGGAAACCTTCAAAAATATTTAATAATTAAAACAAGGATAGTACTTCATGGATTAACAAGCATGGATGAACTTTTCAGGTGCTAACCCTAATGGGTAAAATGGAGACGCTCCGTGCGAGCGTGTGCGTAGCGCAGAACAAGAAGGTGCCCAACAAGGAAGACGCCAAGATCACGGTGCTGAGGCGTGGCCAGGAGAATACGCCGAGTGAACCCAAGGAGGTCGACCCCGGCACCTTCCAGCCCGGCTCGTGGAGGGACGATGTCAAGAACCTCTCCGAAATGTCAGTATATTGCATCTATAGACTTAGGATACTAGGTGTACACTGGTCACGGTAATATTAATACTTTTCAAGAGGGCCTAACAAGGAGTTATTTTGAAAATTGCTTCTATTTTGTTTGGTTAAGATATAATATAAAAATAGATAAAATTCAATTGTCAATTTCAACACCTATATGATATATTAGGTTTAAATTTTTTGCGTAAGATTTTTGTTTATTGTTCGATATAAAGGCATGAAAAGCGGGTAACTTACACAACTTACAGCGACAATAGATAATGTTGTAAAAATGTTATCTAAGCGCGGATCGGCACTTGTTTGTATTAAGGTTTTGCGAGTATAGGTCTGGTTAATTAACTAGGTTTGTTGTTTTACAGCGCACCACACAGCGAGGTGGAGAGCGCCATGCTGTCGTGGCGCAGCGCCGTGGCCGCCGTGCAGGCCGCGCGCCGCCGCGAGCTCGCGCAGCCGCGCTACATCCGCACCGACCGTGAGTATCATACTTGCCCGGCAGTGCCACACACGGCGAGGTGGAGGCGCCATGCTGTCGTGGCGCAGCGCCGTGGCCGCCGTGCAGGCCGCGCGCCGCCGCGAGCTCGCGCAGCCGCGCTACATCCGCACCGACCGTGAGTATCATACTTGCCCGGCAGTGCCACACACGGCGAGGTGGAGGCGCCATGCTGTCGTGGCGCAGCGCCGTGGCCGCCGTGCAGGCCGCGCGCCGCCGCGAGCTCGCGCAGCCGCGCTACATCCGCACCGACCGTGAGTATCATACTTGCCCGGCAGTGCCACACACGGCGAGGTGGAGGCGCCATGCTGTCGTGGCGCAGCGCCGTGGCCGCCGTGCAGGCCGCGCGCCGCCGCGAGCTCGCGCAGCCGCGCTACATCCGCACCGACCGTGAGTATCATACTTGCCCGGCAGTGCCACACACGGCGAGGTGGAGGCGCCATGCTGTCGTGGCGCAGCGCCGTGGCCGCCGTGCAGGCCGCGCGCCGCCGCGAGCTCGCGCAGCCGCGCTACATCCGCACCGACCGTGAGTATCATACTTGCCCGGCAGTGCCACACACGGCGAGGTGGAGGCGCCATGCTGTCGTGGCGCAGCGCCGTGGCCGCCGTGCAGGCCGCGCGCCGCCGCGAGCTCGCGCAGCCGCGCTACATCCGCACCGACCGTGAGTATCATACTTGCCCGGCAGTGCCACACACGGCGAGGTGGAGGCGCCATGCTGTCGTGGCGCAGCGCCGTGGCCGCCGTGCAGGCCGCGCGCCGCCGCGAGCTCGCGCAGCCGCGCTACATCCGCACCGACCGTGAGTATCATACTTGCCCGGCAGTGCCACACACGGCGAGGTGGAGGCGCCATGCTGTCGTGGCGCAGCGCCGTGGCCGCCGTGCAGGCCGCGCGCCGCCGCGAGCTCGCGCAGCCGCGCTACATCCGCACCGACCGTGAGTATCATACTTGCCCGGCAGTGCCACACACGGCGAGGTGGAGGCGCCATGCTGTCGTGGCGCAGCGCCGTGGCCGCCGTGCAGGCCGCGCGCCGCCGCGAGCTCGCGCAGCCGCGCTACATCCGCACCGACCGTGAGTATCATACTTGCCCGGCAGTGCCACACACGGCGAGGTGGAGGCGCCATGCTGTCGTGGCGCAGCGCCGTGGCCGCCGTGCAGGCCGCGCGCCGCCGCGAGCTCGCGCAGCCGCGCTACATCCGCACCGACCGTGAGTATCATACTTGCCCGGCAGTGCCACACACGGCGAGGTGGAGGCGCCATGCTGTCGTGGCGCAGCGCCGTGGCCGCCGTGCAGGCCGCGCGCCGCCGCGAGCTCGCGCAGCCGCGCTACATCCGCACCGACCGTGAGTATCATACTTGCCCGGCAGTGCCACACACGGCGAGGTTGAGGCGCCATGCTGTCGTGGCGCAGCGCCGTGGCCGCCGTGCAGGCCGCGCGCCGCCGCGAGCTCGCGCAGCCGCGCTACATCCGCACCGACCGTGAGTATCATACTTGCCCGGCAGTGCCACACACGGCGAGGTGGAGGCGCCATGCTGTCGTGGCGCAGCGCCGTGGCCGCCGTGCAGGCCGCGCGCCGCCGCGAGCTCGCGCAGCCGCGCTACATCCGCACCGACCGTGAGTATCATACTTGCCCGGCAGTGCCACACACGGCGAGGTGGAGGCGCCATGCTGTCGTGGCGCAGCGCCGTGGCCGCCGTGCAGGCCGCGCGCCGCCGCGAGCTCGCGCAGCCGCGCTACATCCGCACCGACCGTGAGTATCATACTTGCCCGGCGGTGCCACACACGGCGAGGTGGAGGCGCCATGCTGTCGTGGCGCAGCGCCGTGGCCGCCGTGCAGGCCGCGCGCCGCCGCGAGCTCGCGCAGCCGCGCTACATCCGCACCGACCGTGAGTATCATACTTGCCCGGCAGTGCCACACACGGCGAGGTGGAGGCGCCATGCTGTCGTGGCGCAGCGCCGTGGCCGCCGTGCAGGCCGCGCGCCGCCGCGAGCTCGCGCAGCCGCGCTACATCCGCACCGACCGTGAGTATCATACTTGCCCGGCAGTGCCACACACGGCGAGGTGGAGGCGCCATGCTGTCGTGGCGCAGCGCCGTGGCCGCCGTGCAGGCCGCGCGCCGCCGCGAGCTCGCGCAGCCGCGCTACATCCGCACCGACCGTGAGTATCATACTTGCCCGGCAGTGCCACACACGGCGAGGTGGAGGCGCCATGCTGTCGTGGCGCAGCGCCGTGGCCGCCGTGCAGGCCGCGCGCCGCCGCGAGCTCGCGCTACATCCGCACCGACCGTGAGTATCATACTTGCCCGGCAGTGCCACACACGGCGAGGTGGAGGCGCCATGCTGTCGTGGCGCAGCGCCGTGGCCGCCGTGCAGGCCGCGCGCCGCCGCGAGCTCGCGCAGCCGCGCTACATCCGCACCGACCGTGAGTATCATACTTGCCCGGCAGTGCCACACACGGCGAGGTTGAGGCGCCATGCTGTCGTGGCGCAGCGCCGTGGCCGCCGTGCAGGCCGCGCGCCGCCGCGAGCTCGCGCAGCCGCGCTACATCCGCACCGACCGTGAGTATCATACTTGCCCGGCAGTGCCACACACGGCGAGGTGGAGGCGCCATGCTGTCGTGGCGCAGCGCCGTGGCCGCCGTGCAGGCCGCGCGCCGCCGCGAGCTCGCGCAGCCGCGCTACATCCGCACCGACCGTGAGTATCATACTTGCCCGGCAGTGCCACACACGGCGAGGTTGAGGCGCCATGCTGTCGTGGCGCAGCGCCGTGGCCGCCGTGCAGGCCGCGCGCCGCCGCGAGCTCGCGCAGCCGCGCTACATCCGCACCGACCGTGAGTATCATACTTGCCCGGCAGTGCCACACACGGCGAGGTGGAGGCGCCATGCTGTCGTGGCGCAGCGCCGTGGCCGCCGTGCAGGCCGCGCGCCGCCGCGAGCTCGCGCTACACCCGCACCGATCGTGAGTATTATATTTGCTATCATATCCCATTTAGTACAGGTAAGCAATTTTTAAAATGCCGATCCTCACGGCTAGCAAACGTAATCCTATCACTAATTCAAGGACGACGGCGAAAGCGCTCCGAACGATAACGCTCGATGCTACTACCGTCCGACATACATTTGTTTTAGTCGCCCGACTAATTGTTTTTTCATGGTCAAAACGTAAGCGTCTACAGTGTAAAATAATATAAGAATGTTTCCAGCGATCCTGCAGCTGGCGGAGGCCGTGAAGCAGCTGGGCGTGTGCGCGCGGCGCGCCCGCTGCGCCATGTGGTGCGACCTCACGCTCACCGTGGCGCTGGCGCCGCACCCCGCGCCCGCGCCCGCCAGGACGACCACGGTAAGTTTCCAGCGATCCTGCAGCTGGCGGAGGCCGTGAAGCAGCTGGGCGTGTGCGCGCGGCGCGCCCGCTGCGCCATGTGGTGCGACCTCACGCTCACCGTGGCGCTGGCGCCGCACTCCGCGCCCGCGCCCGCCAGGACGACCACGGTAAGTTTCCAGCGATCCTGCAGCTGGCGGAGGCCGTGAAGCAGCTGGGCGTGTGCGCGCGGCGCGCCCGCTGCGCCATGTGGTGCGACCTCACGCTCACCGTGGCGCTGGCGCCGCACTCCGCGCCCGCGCCCGCCAGGACGACCACGGTAAGTTTCCAGCGATCCTGCAGCTGGCGGAGGCCGTGAAGCAGCTGGGCGTGTGCGCGCGGCGCGCCCGCTGCGCCATGTGGTGCGACCTCACGCTCACCGTGGCGCTGGCGCCGCACCCCGCGCCCGCGCCCGCCAGGACGACCACGGTAAGTTTCCAGCGATCCTGCAGCTGGCGGAGGCCGTGAAGCAGCTGGGCGTGTGCGCGCGGCGCGCCCGCTGCGCCATGTGGTGCGACCTCACGCTCACCGTGGCGCTGGCGCCGCACTCCGCGCCCGCGCCCGCCAGGACGACCACGGTAAGTTTCCAGCGATCCTGCAGCTGGCGGAGGCCGTGAAGCAGCTGGGCGTGTGCGCGCGGCGCGCCCGCTGCGCCATGTGGTGCGACCTCACGCTCACCGTGGCGCTGGCGCCGCACCCCGCGCCCGCGCCCGCCAGGACGACCACGGTAAGTTTCCAGCGATCCTGCAGCTGGCGGAGGCCGTGAAGCAGCTGGGCGTGTGCGCGCGGCGCGCCCGCTGCGCCATGTGGTGCGACCTCACGCTCACCGTGGCGCTGGCGCCGCACTCCGCGCCCGCGCCCGCCAGGACGACCACGGTAAGTTTCCAGCGATCCTGCAGCTGGCGGAGGCCGTGAAGCAGCTGGGCGTGTGCGCGCGGCGCGCCCGCTGCGCCATGTGGTGCGACCTCACGCTCACCGTGGCGCTGGCGCCGCACTCCGCGCCCGCGCCCGCCAGGACGACCACGGTAAGTTTCCAGCGATCCTGCAGCTGGCGGAGGCCGTGAAGCAGCTGGGCGTGTGCGCGCGGCGCGCCCGCTGCGCCATGTGGTGCGACCTCACGCTCACCGTGGCGCTGGCGCCGCACTCCGCGCCCGCGCCCGCCAGGACGACCACGGTAAGTTTCCAGCGATCCTGCAGCTGGCGGAGGCCGTGAAGCAGCTGGGCGTGTGCGCGCGGCGCGCCCGCTGCGCCATGTGGTGCGACCTCACGCTCACCGTGGCGCTGGCGCCGCACCCCGCGCCCGCGCCCGCCAGGACGACCACGGTAAGTTTCCAGCGATCCTGCAGCTGGCGGAGGCCGTGAAGCAGCTGGGCGTGTGCGCGCGGCGCGCCCGCTGCGCCATGTGGTGCGACCTCACGCTCACCGTGGCGCTGGCGCCGCACTCCGCGCCCGCGCCCGCCAGGACGACCACGGTAAGTTTCCAGCGATCCTGCAGCTGGCGGAGGCCGTGAAGCAGCTGGGCGTGTGCGCGCGGCGCGCCCGCTGCGCCATGTGGTGCGACCTCACGCTCACCGTGGCGCTGGCGCCGCACCCCGCGCCCGCGCCCGCCAGGACGACCACGGTAAGTTTCCAGCGATCCTGCAGCTGGCGGAGGCCGTGAAGCAGCTGGGCGTGTGCGCGCGGCGCGCCCGCTGCGCCATGTGGTGCGACCTCACGCTCACCGTGGCGCTGGCGCCGCACTCCGCGCCCGCGCCCGCCAGGACGACCACGGTAAGTTTCTAGCGATCCTGCAGCTGGCGGAGGCCGTGAGGCAGCTGGGCGTGTGCGCGCGGCGCGGTTACAGGCATCAGCATTTTTGAAAATTTTACCCTTAAAGCGGTTAAAAAAGGGTTGAATGTTTGTATAAACATTGCGTGCAAAAGGGACTTGAAACTTGATCGGCTTTATGTTGGAACACAAAAAAGGCATTTCAGCGTTTTATAAAATTCATCCTCTTATGGGATTAAAAAACAGGTTGAATATTTTTTTGAAACGATAGACTTGAAACCTAATTAAAATAATTAGTTTTTTTAGTGACGAAAATATTTAATTCGAATAACCTTGTAAATATGCTTGTTTTGTATATAACTATGTAAATATTGTAATTAGGATAATCTAGATGTTAAGATTTATTTTTTAAGTTTTCTGCTGTGCCCTTACAGGGTATCACGTGACATGTATTATTTATATATGATGTAACTTGATGGCATGAATAAATGAATATGAATATGAATATGAACCTCTGAGGAATGCATCATGTTACACGAATGAATACACGAAAAGTTATAGGGATAGTAAATACTATTAAAACACTTTTTCCTTCCGCATCACGTGATGTCCGGAAACAGGGGGCTCAGAGGGCGAAGATACCCCTTCATTCAACAAATACACACATACGATCGCTATTTATACTTGGATAATTTAAGTTAAATGTCTAAGGTGGAAGCAAAAAGTGTTCTAATAAAAATTATCACGTGAAGCTCGAAATAATTCGGATTCTGAGGGGGCAAGCCCTGACTGACTTTAATACGAAAACTACCGAACTTTTTGCAACTGAGAGCGAGAACCAATATTGTTAGCGCTGTGTGTGTGACACTACCGTTGGGTTACCTTCGTAGCCCAGTAGAGATAAACTACGATAACATGTCCCGCCCCTCCAAATAACTATTTTACGAAAGAGGGTTTTGTTTTTGTTTGACAGCTGTCTCAGCACGCACACGCGTTGGGTTGGGAGTCTTGGTGGTGCTTATAAATACTTTCACAAATACATGGAAGCGTTTTGAATTCTGGAGGGGCGGGACATGTTATCGTAGTTTATCTCTACGGGAACGCCTTTTAAACCTATAAAAACACCGGCCAAATGCGTGTTGGACCACGTATAATGGAGGGTCCCGTACATTCAACCGAATATTTTTTTTTAATCAAAAGGTCGTATCTGCTTATGGAAGAGGACTTTGGAGATAACTCAAAAATGGCTTAACCGATAATATTCAAAACAATTTTCGTAGAAAGTATATGATAAAGGCGCATCTTCTCAAAATTTTTCATATTTTTTGGACTTACGATTCAAAAGTTACATGGGGGGACACAATTTTTCCGACTTTATAAGCGATGATTTCTGAAAGTATTCACTTAATCAGGAAATGTTTAAAAAACGATTATATTTTTAAAAACCTATCGATTGATGTGCAACATGTTGATATTTGGTAAAAAAAAATATTTTGAATTTGAATTTTTGCCTCCGATTTTTTTTTCTGCAATTTGTCTACATAACTAAATAGCGGCATACAAAATACACCCTGTGTATAAATTTTATTAGGATATGTCTTATAGTTTCCGAGTAAAATGGCTGTGACATACGGACGAACGGACAGACGGACATGACGAAACTATAAGGGTTCCGTTTTTGTCATTTTGGCTACGCAACCCTAAAAAGCACATCTGAGTTTGTTCTTAACTTATTTGTAAATTATTGCACAAAATGTTATAAATACCCGAAGTGATAAAAGTACAATACCAGGTAACCAAAAATCACGAATGTTTAAATTTTTATTAGGGCGTCTTGTGTTTATGTAAAAATAAGTAAATAAAATGTATTACTTCTTTAAATTATAGGATTGAAATAACCAATCATACCTCTAGATTATCTTAGCGTGTTTTTATTATTATAAAGGAATATACTATTTATTGCACAAACATTTTATTGTAATGCCAACATTGTCGTAGATTTTATGCTCTTGAATTCCGGTTTAGAGTATAGTAGGTATGTTTTACTGTAAGCGTAGAATTGTAGAAAGGGCATAAATAGTAAAAACGTCTTCGAATTCAAGCAAACTCTAAAATAAACAATTTACTTTATTAACTTAGATCATCACAGTGTGAAAAATACTGTATAGCAATCAAGAGCATATTTTTCGTTATCTATTTCAAATTCTACCATATACATATTCCGCGTCTTTATAACCATACTAAAAAACTTCTTATCGATTGCATCTATATCTACTTCATTGACAGGATAAAATCCCTTTTTCAAAGAGCAGGTTTTTACAAATGGTATTCCAAAAGTATCAAAAAATATTTTAGACAGATAGTTACGACATTTCAGATTCTTCATATTGATCAGCCACTTGATTGCACTTGATTTGTTGTTGACTTCTGACGTCACATGTCTGAGACGGAGATTCGCATGTTTGTCGTGATCATTAAAATATTCACAGACGGTCGCATTCCCTCTTATTAACCGTCTACCTCTTCGATCGTAGGATTCCAAAGTCATGTTGAAAGGGCTGTATGTCGCGTACGGTCGCACGGGCTCACTACATTTCGTTATGTTTATCAAATCAAACTTTAAGGCATTTGATTCGAAGCGTATAACTAGTAAAGCCACAAATAAAATCATTTGATGTGTTATAGCTATAAGTCTAAAAATAACATAGATGTCATGTAGAGTATTGCATAGTTATAAAACAGTATTAGATTACTTAATACATTTTTGATGGGAAAATAAATGATAAATAATGACTTAACCCGCCAAACGTTCGCCCTCCTGCACAGAGATCAATGGCGGGCGGTCGGGGTGACGGCTGCGCGCTCGGCGCTATATCTAGGTAGCTAGGTATGTGTTTCATAGGTACTAACTAACCTAACGTCATTGGTGGTGATTTAAGGTGGTGATAAACTGATTCTGCTAATAATATAAATTCAACTCTGTGCCAGACATAGAGTTTTTTTGAAACGGGATATGAAAACATGGCTGTAGTCTACTGGATGGCTGACGGGTTACAATGGAACTATTTAAAATAGTTTATATTACGTAAAAGGCTCATACATTTAAACCACGCTGTATAATGCCTAATAGAGTACCCACTGTTTTTAGTAAAATTCGTAATAAAAGCACACAAAAAAATTAAATGAAAAAGTACGAAATTTGAAATAACAAAGTTACAAATTTTAAACAAAATAAACATAAATTCAACTGAAGAACAAATCAAATTATTTGTAATAAATATTTTGATTTGTTTATTTTAAGTAGACATACTACTATATAAAATTATAAACTTATTGTCATATACAAAGGAAAAAGTGACCTAGGCCTCCGGTGCCCAGGGCTGGGATCGAACCAGCGTCTTCTGCATTCGCCGCAGCAAATTCAGAAGACGCTGGTTCGATCCCAGCCCTGGGCACCGGAGGCCTAGGTCACTTTTTCCTTTGTATGTGACAATAAGTTTACAAATAAATTACCAAAAAATATAAACAAAACGTAGTTATATACCTAAAATAGAAAGTTGGGCAAAAACGAACAAGATTACGAATTCAATCATGAGCTTACCAATCTAATCTGATTTGATACTGACATGATTAAATTTAAATCTGTAGTACATTCAGTTATTCTTTATTTAAAATATTAGCGCATGCGTGAACGCATCCGAGTCTTGACTCACTCTCTTCCGTTGGTTCGGTTTTGCATTGAAGCATGTAGTAGTTGTTTATAAATAAAATAAAATATAAACAAGTGTTTGTCAGTGAAGTGATGTGTATCAATTAATTACCGTCCATCTGCGGCACCCTAATATATAATAAATTGGCGACGAGGATGGGATTTGAATTGTTTGAACAGCAACTGGAATGCATTGTCACGTTAAATGATATAGATGATTCCAAGAATACACCATTGCTGATTACAAATTTGACTCCGAAGGTTTTACAAACCCTTAATCATTTATGTGCGCCAGAAAAGCCCATAAAAAAGTCTTATAAAGATTTACTAACATTACTTGAGAATAGATATGCAAAGTCCACTTCTAAATTTTTGGATAGAACTACATTCCGTTCTAGAAATCAACTTAAGGAAGAAAGCATAGAGGAATATGTAATTGAATTGAAGAAATTGGCACGGCGTTGTCAATTTAAAGACCTTGAAGATCAAGTAAAAGAGAAACTGATTGACGGGGTTAACAAACCTCTAATCAAGTTTGAATTAATGAAAAACGGTGATGTTTCCTTACAGAAGTTAATTGTAATGGCAAGAACAGTAGAAACTGCCTTAAAACAGTCAAAGGTGGATCAGGAGATTGGTGAATCTTCATATGGTGATAAAGAGATGTTTTATGCGGGTCGGCAGGACACAGCTTCGGCATCACAGGCTACGGTTCAGCTAAAGAAACAAAAGCAGAGCTTTTCTGAAAAGCAGAGTTGGAATAGACCTACACAGGCTGCATCTGTAAATAAAAAAAGTGTGACATGTTTTGTTTGTGAAAAGACAATCATGTTAGGTCTGAGTGTTCATTAAAAAATAAATTCTGTTCAGAATGCGATCAGCAAGGCCACATATTTCGTGTGTGTCGCGTGCGTCAAACAAAGACTGTGGATGTGGTTGGTGAGGACAATATTGCGGAGGATATCCAAAATTTGTTTAAAAGTGACGAGGACACGGAGATGTACTGTATGTATTCATTAAATTCTTTTGTTGACAAGAAAGTGCATGAGCATGTAAATTTAGTAGTTGAGGGGCATTCAGTTCAATTTGAAGTAGATACTGGCTCTGAATTCAGCACATTAACAATTGATGATCATAATAAACTATTTTCTGCTGAAAGTATTAATAAAACTAAGGTGAATTTCAGAAACTTTGACCAAAGTTTGTCACAGCCAATTGGTATTAAAAAAAACATAAATGTATGTTGGAATGGAATAACAAAAGTAGTTGACACATATATTGTTGACAGTGATAAACCTAGGATTTTAGGTAGGAGTTGGCTGTATGCCTATGGATTGTGGCCTCTTGGCTTAGATGAAAAAGTGTGTAATTTAAGGGTGAATGAAACTTGTGATCCAGTGAAAGAAATAAAAAATAAGTTCATGGAGGTATTCACACCTGGGTGGGGCGATTTTAAAGGAGAATGCATTTCTTTAAAACTAAAAGAGAATTCAAAATCAAAATTTATGCCTGTGAGGCAGGTGCCATTTGCGCTCAAAAATAAGGTCAAAGATGAAATTAGTAGACTGTTAGAGAATAAAAGGATTGAGCCAGTGAAATATAGTGAGTGGGGTACTCCGGTGGTACCAGTTTTAAAGCCAGATGGCTCGGTAAGATTGTGCGGAGACTATAAGGTGACAATAAATCCCTGCTTAGAAACTGATCATTACATTAGGGGGCGTCCATTAATCGCGTCATATTGTATAGGGGGGGAGGGGGTCAAGAAAAAATCACCAATGATCACCACAGGGGGGAGGGGGGTCTGGACACATATCACGTGTAATTTTTTTGTTCCCTGTGCTATACTGTATTATGGTCAATAAAATAAAAATTATCAACTTTTAAATGAATCAATCTGTCAAAAGCAGAGTAAAATTGCACTAGCACTATGATTGTAAATATTTTTTAATGGCATTTGACATATTATTTTGTGAAGTAGGTTTTTAGGGTTCCGTAGCCAAAGTGGCAAAAACGTAACCCTTATAGTTTCGTTATGTCCGTCTGTCCATCCGTCCGTCCGTATGTCACAGCCATTTTACTCGGAAACTCTAAAACGTATCTTAATAAATATTTAAATATAAGGTGTGTTTTTGTATGCCGCTACTTAGTTTTATAGTCAAAGATATTTGCTAAAAAAGATATTTTATGGAGTCCTTTTTGGAGTTTGAGTTTTATAACTCGTCCATACATGTAATTATTTGTCAAAAAATTTTTTTTTCACTAAATATCGTCATGTCTCGATAGGTCTTTAAAAATAACATTGAAAATAACATTGCACATTCATATGAATGTGCTGTGTTATCTATTTCGTCTCTTTTGTTTCTATGCACCACCTACTGCTTATTGTTTTTCTCTAGTCTCCACTACCCAAAGGTTGTCTGGAAGAAATCGCTCATTAGCGATAAGACCACCTGTTGTTACCTCTACCTAAATTTATCTAATTGTAAAATTTGTGCTTGTAACTGTATGAGGTGTGCAATAAAGAGTATTTATTATTATTATTATTGAGGTCTGTTTGAATTTTTTTTATTTAGTGAATATTTTAAGAAAAAATCACCCCGTAAGTCTAAAAAACTTGTGTCCCCCCTTTTGAACCGGAGATCCAAAAAAATATGAAAAAAATTGAGAACATTATCGGTTTAGGAATTATTGAGTTCTCCTAAAAACTCATTTCATACGCAGATACGACCTTTTGATATTACTTTTTCGTTAGTAGGTACGAAACCGCGTGGTCCGACACGCAGTTGGCCGGTTTTTTTCTATTAAAGATAATTTTATTTTATATGTATACATGTTGTTTCATTTTTTTACCCTTTACGTGTACGTACGTTACGTAAGTAGGTTCACGTGTTGGAAAACTGTACTTACTTTAGTTAGCAAAAAATTACACGTCATATTGGACAGGGGGGGGAGGGGTCCTGAAAATATCACCAAAGATCACCATGGGGGAGGGGGGGTCTAAAACGAGCCAAAAACGTATGACGCGATTAATGGACGCCCCCTTACCCACTTCCCCATATTGACAGTATCTTTCAGACTCTTAAAGGTGGTGAATACTATTGTGAACTTGACCTTAAAGAAGCTTACTTACAGGCACCTTTGGATCCAGATTCACAGACCCTAACTGTCATAAATAAATACTGAATTTGGCAGATGATCGGGGTATGTACCGGACCGGGCTCTTTCCAGCGACTGATGAGCATTAAATTAAATCATATACCTAATACAGTTGTGTTTATAGACAACATTTATATGTGTGGCAAAGACTTAAAGGACATGTATAATACTTTAGAGGCAGTGCTTACAGTCTTAGAGGAATCTGGATTAAAATTAAAACCTGAAAAGTGTAAATTTTTCAAAAAAAACATACAAGTTTTTGGATATAGGATAAATAAAGAAGGAGTTTCCATTATTAAAGAAAACATTCAGCCAATATTGGAGCTCCATCCACCGAAAAGCATGACAATGCTCAGATCTTTTCTTGGAACAATAAATTATTATTCCAGATTTGGCAGTATTGAAAGACATGGCAGTCATTTTGACTCCATTATATGAGTGTACAAAAAAGGCTAAATTTGAATGGACTTCAGAATTTTTTTTTTTTTTTTATGAAATAGGAGGCAAACTATCAGACGAATCGCCTGATGGTAAGCAATTAACGCCGCCCATAGACGCCCGCAACACCAGAGAGGTCACAAGCACGTTGCCGGCCTTTAAGATGGGAATACGCTCTTTTCTTGAAGGTTTGAAGGTCGTATCGGTCCGGAAATACCGCAGACGACAGTTCATTCCATGTCAACATTCCTTTGATTTAATTAAAAGGAAACTTGCAAATGCACAGGGCATACATCATTATGATCCAACCTTGCCTATAATACTTTCTTGTGATGCATCGTCTGAAGGTATCGGTGCAATTTTCTCAAATAGAGGACCTGATAATGTAATTAAACCTATTGCATTTGCAAGCAAAAAGCTTAGTGACCGGGAAAAGAAATATTGTGCTTTGGATAAAGAAGCGTTGGCGGTTGTCTTTGGGATAACCAAATTTTATAATTTTCTGTATGGCAGACAATTTGAACTTGAAACTGACAATGGTGAGAATATTCAGCCCAAACAAGGGTATTCCAAAAATGGCAGCTAAACGCTTACAACATTATGCCATTTTCTTGTCTGCGTTCTGCTATACAATCAGGCACATCCCTACTAACAATAATCCGGCAGATTATCTATCTAGGATGCCAACAGAAAACAATAATAAAGCTACTGATTTTGATGAAAAATTTAAGGTTAGTGTCAATTACTTAAGAGGCCTTATTCCCAAAACGCACGAATTTCACGAAATGCTTCATTTTCTTCGAAGGCTATGGCGAAAAATCTTAGTTTTTTTAAATCAACTATTGATGCATATAATAGTTCATTTCTTTATCTAGACGGCCATCGGAGCAAAAATTACATTTTTAAAATAAAAATATGAAAAAAATTGGTTGTCTTTGAAGACCTTTCCGGATTTTCCAGTTAGATGGAACGTTTATTTCCAAACTACGCAAAAAAGGGTAACAATTCTTATTAAATTTGAATAAAATTCAATTGAGTATATCATGTCTGAGACGGCCATCGAAATAAAAATCGAAGATTCATCTTGGATAATAGACAAAATATCTTCTGATTATATGCCAGTTTTTTGATGAAAACACGGTTACATTTAATTTTTTCCACGAAAACCCCATAAATATTTAGCCCTAAAAATATTACCATAACAAAGTTAGACTATATTTCTATCATGATAAAAAAATATTATTACTATAGTGGTCAATTTAAAAATAGTATGAATTTTTATAAATGACCTATAAATCACACTTCACAGGACACTTTTTGTAAGAATCGTATTTTTGGGTACTTAATAATAATAAATATGGTTCTAAAGTATTTTTTCGTATTACTAATGCTTCAAACTATCTTATAAATAGCATTTTATGCGGCTTTTTCCATTAATACAGTTTTTCGACCTTTTAGGGAATAAGGAGCCTTAAACAGTTCAGATATGAATTGACAAGTCATTCAAAAAGAGACTGTAAAAGATAGCTTGTTGACAAAAATAATTAGGTACAGTTATGATGGATGGCTTGATGTAAAATTAATAGAACCGGACTTAAAGCCCTTTTAAGGGTTCCGTAGTCAACTAGGAACCCTTATAGTTTCGCCATGTCTGCCCGTCCGTCCGCGGATAATCTCAGTGACCGTTAGCACTAGAAAGCTGAAATTTGGGACTAATATGTATATCAATCACGCCGACAAAGTGGTAAAATAAAAAGTGGAAATAAATGTTTTTTTAGGGTACCTCCCCTATACGTAAAATGTGGGGAGTGATTTTTTTTTCGTTTCTACCCTAACGTGTGATGTACTGTTGGATAGGTATTTAAAAATGAATAGGGGTTTACTAAAATCATTTTTTGATAATGTAAATATTTTTGGAAATAATCGCTCCAGAAGTAAAAAAAAATGTGTCCCCCACCCTCTAACTTTTGAACCATAAGTTTTAAAAATATAAAAAAATCTCAAAAGTAGAACTTTATAAAAACTTTCTAGGAAAATTATTTTGAACTTGATAGGTTGAATAGTTTTTGAAAACAAATTACAAAATAATTTCTGAACTAAGTTTGTAATTTAACCGTATAAGCAGGTGTTTATTGTACCTGTAATTTCTACAAAATCACAATGAAATGACGTGCTTTCAAATAAAGTAAAAACGGTGAAAATCGGTTCACGCAATAAAGAATTATCCCATAAAAATCATCTTCCATACTTTAAGCTCGCGCGCAATAGTTTACTTAATTTGCCGATAGATGTCGCTGTACGTGGAACGCTCATATCATATCCTACATGCCGGTGTTATTTTAACTCTTAAGTGGGGACACTTACTGTGACGGACGGAAAACTACGGAACCCTGCACTGAGCGTGGCCCGAGACGCTCTTGGCCGGTTTTTTATAAAAAGAAATGACGAATTGACAGAAATTGCTTATTCTGGGGTCATAGAATAATAATACCACAGTCTATACGAAATGATGTATTAAATGAGCTCCATAAGAGCCACTTTGGTGGCCAAAGTTAAATGAAGATATTATAAGTATTACCCAAACTTGTGTAAGTTGTTGATCTTACCGAAACGCTCCACCTAAAACAAATTTAAAACCTTGGCCTATTCCGCCTTCTGCATGGTATCGTATTCATGCAGATTACCTTGGACCCTTGTTTGGCAAGATGTTTTTGATTGTGATGGACAGTTTCAGTAAGTGGCCTGAAGTATTTCAAATGGCCAATATTGGTAGTTCTCTAACCATGCAAAAATTTGATGACATTTTTCTCCGGTGTGGGTATCCAATTCATCTTGTAACTGACAATGGTACATCCTTAACTTGCCATGATTTTAAAGATTTTTGTGAGAAACGGGGAATTAATCATACATTTACAGCTCCACACCATCCCGCTACCAATGGTGCTGCGGAACGATTTGTTGAGACTTTTAAGTCTAATGTTACTAAAATTGTGGTAAGTGGAAAACCACTTAATTATGCTATTGGCATATTTTTATCTGATTATCGTTGTACACCTCATAAGGCTACTGGTGTGTCACCAGCAAAACTCATGTTGGGGAGAGAAATCAGGCGTCGTTTATCACTTTTGAGGCCAACTCCAATATTTCAAGATTTGCTATTAAAACAAAATAAGGTTGTAGATTCTTTCGGTGGGTCTAAAAAAGCTATATTCCAAGTTGGTCAAAAAGTGATGACTCGTGATTTCAGGAGGGGTCAAAAGCCTTGGACTAAAGGCACTATTGTTGAGGAATCTATTCCTGGAACAACATATTATATTGATGTTGATGGTTAAAGATGGAAGAGACATGTTGACCAAATGTTAGAGTGTAGTCAACAAGATTAAAGTCCTACTTGTGTTCTTATTGTGTTAGAAGTTCAAACAGTATTAGTTGATAAGGTTTATAATTTTATTTGCTATACGGGGAAGAGTGTAGTAGGGGAGAGGGGGGCAGCTATCACTGGAGGCAGCTTAGAACAAATGCGTTCAAAGACGTATTTTTAGTGCGATTATGGTCCAAATCCATTTTTTAGGCTCGCAACACTGACCCACACAACTGTCACTTGACAGATTTGACGTTTGACAGAACATGAACGAACCAGTAGCATATTTTGATTTCGATGTCATCCGTTAGCGGTTTTTCTTCCCGTGTCCAAGGATTTTCAGGCTGTATTTGAAGGAAGCGGTAAGTGAAACTTAATTTATTCGATAGTACAATCTATTAGCTTTAGTTACGACGCGAAGAATAAACAATCAGAATTTGCTATTGTTTTGGAAGATATCGATGTTTATTTTTTATAATAGGTGTTGGGGTAGTTTTGGAAAAAAAACAGGAGGCAGTTTTGATTAGCAGTCTGTTCAAAACTACCCCGGCCATAAGAAATGTTCATATCTGCCCCGAGATAAACTGACATGTAGGTATGTAAACTAAAATAATATCTTAGTTATTTTAGTAAACGCTCATAATGCAATTACCTGAATTAATTAGTTTTTTTTTACTTATTACGTTTAGTCTTGTTTGTTATAATATTCATTAGATTTCTTTATCTACAAATATTACTATCTATTTTAATTTGTGTAGGTACTATGAATAATTAAATCGTTTCAATTTATTTGTTTGCAGGTAAAAATGGTAAGGAATTACAAAAAAAATAAAATCCGAATTAAACGAAGTCAAGAGTATTGAAATCGATCTCATTTTTGTTTTATTTTAGAAATTATATTTGATTTTAGTCTTCATGTTTTGTTATGCACACATCGTTCATCTAGAGGTATAAGAGTTGGATGTGCCATAATAATATAGTGCTACATTATATATTAATAATTTTGGAGCCATATTTTTGTAAAGTCGTATGATTCCAGAAGATTTTCAATGGGTAGTCGATTCTATTGTTTGTTTTTCTTTCGTTTTATATGATAAAATACAAATAGTCTGTAAGTGATATGTATATTTGATTACTAAAAAAAAATCTAATTAGAACATTTTATGTATTTTTATTTAACAACAGCCAAAACATAATAAATACTGAATTATTATCCCCTGTTACATTGTTGGGGTAGTTTTGAACAATAGTGTGTGCAAAACTGCCTCAAGGGGGCAGCTTTAGTAGGATTTCAATACTTTTCAAAGGTACCCCTCCTGAGGCACCTTTGAACACTACAAAAACATTTCTGTACAAAACTACCCCCTCTTAGTTATAACTGCAAATTATACGAGTAAAATATTAATACGACCACTTCTAGTGACTAACTGTACTAAGTACAGGTAAAGAAAACACGTATATCTCGATATTGTTGCCTTACAACCCATATTTCAAATCTGCCCCAAGTAAATTAAAAGCTACCCACGCTTGGGGCAGTATTGAACATTATTCCTTAAGTTGCAAAATTCTGAATTGTACCTTTGCCTTTAGCTTTGGACATGTGCAAATGCATTAATTACATAGGTTAATAACATACGTTGTTGTGTAGAGGCTTAAAACTGGTTTTAATGGGTAATATTTTGAAATACGTCAATGAGTGTAAAAAATGTAGGCTGCTCCCTCTCCCCAACGTTCAGTCAGGGGGGTTTCACTACGCAGTTTAGGTACATTTGGCCGGCGCGCCTCCCGTGGAGGCGTATGGCAGTGGGCTGCCGCTCGGCTCGCATGATAGTCGTGTCACGTGGCGCTCGCGCAAAATTGAAAACACACAATGGCTTCGAGACCTAAACCTCGATCTAATCCGTATAAAAGATATATTATTGGTTGCCCAGAAACAATATTACGAACTGACCGATATCGGATTTTCAAAGGAATACGGCTGCGGCATACCTACTGTTTGGGAGTGATGCGACTTGGTAGGTATTTTCAGGAGCAGCAGGCAGGACTCTTCAATGACTTCTTCTTATTTTGATTTTAACAAAATATATTTTATTTTACTTCAAAATAACTAATGTTTCACAATAGGTAAGTATATAGTTTTTAGGCGATTATATAAAATTTGCAAAGATCGCAAGAGCGGCTTGTGTGCCGTGCCGTGTACGGGAGGTAAAGTGAAGAGGCTATCGCCGCGCACCCGCGCGGCCGTATTGGGAAACTCCTCCTCTTCGTGAGTGGTCCGGGAGATGGCGTTAGAGGCTCGAACATGCCCCCGCCCTTGAAAGCACCCGCTTTCAATGTGGTTGTGATGATGTGGAAGGGGCTGGTGCAGCTTCACTCCCTGACGGAGTATTGGCTGCATCAGCGTCATTCTCTGAAGGCATCAAGAGTGGGCAAAGCTTTGAAAAAGCCCTGCGTATGACCCCGTTCGCTGTTTTCACGTCGGCGACGCGGGAAACTCCGTCATTGCCTGTGAACAGAGCTACCACTCGACCCAAACGCCATTTGAGCGGTGGTAGATTATCTTCTTTGACCAGAACTAAAGAGTTGAAAATGATATCCTGGCCGTGCGTCTGCCACTTTGTTCTGGCCTGTAATTCAGATATGTATTGTTTCGACCACCGCTGCCAAAAATGTTGCCGCATTTGCTCTAGCATTTCGTAGCGTGGAAGACGGCCCGTCTCTGCTGTCAAGTCCTTGCAGGGTGGCGCTGTCAACGGTCGGCCAATAAGGAAATGAGCTGGAGTTAAGGCTGAAAGGTCGTTTGGATCTGTGGACAGGGGATGCATAGGACGGGAGTTCAAAAGAGCCTGGACCTGAGCCAGAACTGACGAAAATTCCTCAAAAGTTAAATTTGCGTTGCCAACAACGCGTTTCAAGTGATATTTGCAAGACTGTACGGCTCTCTCACATAAACCTGACATATGGGGAGCGTATGGGGGGTTGAAATGTAAGTTGATGTAATCATTTGCGGCACACTCAATGATACTATCCGCGTTACTTCGCAAAAATGACGATAACTCTTTCATCGATCCAACGAAGCAGCGGCCGTTGTCCGAATAAATATCGTTAGGCTTGCCATGACGTGAAATAAAGCGTTTCAGCGCGAGTAGGTATCCTTCGGTACTAAGACTCGTGACTAAATCAAGATAAACCGCGCGCGTCGCGAAGCAAACTATCAGACAGATGTAGGCCTTTTGAGCGGTAGCTCCCCTACCCCTACGGTTGAGTACATACACCGGCCCCGCGTAGTCTACCCCGCAGCTCATAAATGCATACCCGGGCTCCAGACGTGGTGCTGGTAAGCTACCCATAATAGGTGTGAACGGTTTGGGCCTCAGACGTATGCAGGTTACACAGCTGCGTACCACCTGCTTCGATAAATTGGTACCACCGAGCGGCCACCAGGATTCGCGGATAGTCGATAGCAGGAGATTAGGCGGAGCGTGCAGCAATCGTATATGTTCACTCTGAAACAAAAGTTGAGTGAAACGGTGTTTCGAACAAAGTAGAATTGGATGCTTTTTGTCGTATGAGAAACTGGATGCATTACTAATACGACCTCCAACCCTAATCAGTTTATCCTCATCTAGAAAAACATTCAATTTAGCAATCCCGCGCGTGTGTTTAACAGGTAAGTTTTTAATCATGTTATCATATTCAACAGGAAAGGATTTCATTTGCGAAAGACGCGCCAGATGTCGCGCCGATGCATTCAATTCGTCAACAGTCAGCGGGCCAGTTTTACGATTTATTTTATTTTTAATGCGTGTGTTGTTTACAAATCGTAAAACATAGGCGCCCGCGCGCCTTAAGCGGTTAAAAGACGAAAACCTATCGAATTGGAATACATCGGTACCAATTTGGCTTGTCATACTAATTGTGTTTGTTTTTATTTCAGGTAGATCGATAGGTATAACTTCGGAAGTGCGCGATATGGTACTAGGCATCCAGGTAGCCTCTGGTTCATGTAGAAAGGCCGGCCCGTTAAACCAGAACGAGTTATTGATAAGCGCGTCAAGTTCAAGGCCGCGGCTAACTAAATCGGCAGGGTTATTCTTACTACTTACATGTAACCACTGCGCGCTCCCGGTTAATTCGTTTATCTCGGACACTCTGTTCTGAACAAAAGTCTTAAGGGTGTGAGGTGACATTCTTAGCCACCCGAGAATTATGGTGCTATCAGACCAAAAGTAAACACTGTCAAACTTAACTTTAAGCGATTTTAACACTTTAGAGTACAACCGAGCCGATAACAATGCACCTAGCAACTCAAGTTTCGCAATAGTAACTGATTTTAATGGCGCGACCTTGCTCTTCGAACACAATAAGTGCACTGTAATAATTTCATTGTTATCTCCCGAAAGCGCACGCACATATGCACAGGCCCCGTAAGCAGCTTGGCTAGCATCAGAAAAAAGGTGCAGTTGTGTGCAACGCGCATACGCATTCAATACATACCGAGGAATGCGGAGGCTATATATGTGTTGTGTATGTGTATTTATGTATCTACGCCAAGCTGATGCGACGTCGTTAGGTACCTCCGAGTCCCAATCTAAGCGGCAAAGCCATAGTTTTTGGAGTAGGATTTTAGCAATAATTATGGCTGGCTGAAGTAGACCGAGAGGATCGTACATTTGTGAAATAACGGACAATATTTTGCGCTTAGTTATCGGCTCACTAACTTCGGGCTGTATTTTAGCAGTGTAATGAAAGTCGTCAGTGTTATTAGTCCATCCTAAACCGAGTGTTTTACTTTGACAGTTATCGCCTAAACATAATTCGCGTGACGTAATTTTAGACGAAGAAAATGGTGAAACGTCAAAGTTAAATACCCATTTTCGGAGCGGGAAACAGCCTGACTGGAGTACGTCGGTGACCCTTTCACAGATGTCAATTAAAGCGCGTTTATCACTATTTCCTGTGATTAAATCATCGACGTAGCAGTGCTCCAAAATGGTACGAGAGACCTCTTCGTCAGCGCATTCCTTAGCCAGCTGATTGAGACACCGGATGGCCAAAAAGGCCCCCGACGAGGTACCAAAAGTTACCGTATTAAGTTGGTATATATTTAGGGGCTCGGAAGGGTTCTCTCGCCACAGAATTAGTTGAAGGTTCCGTTGGTCAGGCTGAATAAGGACTTGCCTGTACATTTTTGCCACGTCCGCGCACGCGACGTATCTATGTTCACGGAAGCGTAACAGTATGGAAAAAATGTCGTTTTGTATAGTTGGCCCTACTAATTGCAAGTCGTTCAGGGATTTCCCTGAACTAGTAGGTAGTGAGGCATTGAATACCACTCTCAAACGAGTCGTGAGGCTATCTTTTAAGACACTATGATGTACTAGAAAGCAGTAAGGCTTAGTGTATGTATTTATATGTGACATGTGTCCTAGTTCAATGTACTCACGCATAAAATCAGAGTACATCCTTTTGTGTTCGGGGTGCCTCTCGAGTTTACGTTCTAATGATAAGAACCTACTCTTAGCTATATCGTAACTATCGCCGAGCGCGTCAGCAGATTCCTTTAAGGGTAAGCGCACCAAAAAACGACCTTCCTTATCGCGTTGCGTGGTCTCCGTGAACATATGTTCACAGGCGCGTTCGTCGTCAGTTAGCCCGTCTCCTATCTTAGAAACCTCTTCGAGCTCCCAAAACCTTTTGAGTTGTGAGTCTAAAGTTTGTGTAAAATAACAAGTTGTCTTATTTGATTTTATATACTTGTTATTCACAGGACCCGCAATAATCCAACCGAGTTTAGTATCTTGCAAATAGGGCCCTTCAGCGAGAGGAATTCGAGTGTTATTTAATAAGCCCCAAAAATATTCGCCGCCTAGTAATATATCAATATCGGACGGTTCGAAACAATTAGGGTCTGCAAGTTGAATATGTTCTGGAATGCGAATGGAATGCGCGTTTATTGGTGTTGACGGCAGCGGTTCCGTCAACTCAGGAAGTACCATGCAATTGATGCGTGCGTGGTAGTTACCTGTGATAGACCTTAGGTTAAGTTGACACGACTGCGTGGTTTGCGTGACTAATTTACCTAAGCCTGAGATATTGTAAGTGGACTGTACCAAAGGTGCGTGTAATATGTTTATAAACGATTGCGTGACATAACTGTGTTCTGACCCATTGTCAAGGAAAATCCTAGCCCTATGGAATTTATTGTTGCTATCGGCAACTTCAGCTATCACTGTCGATAACAAAACCGGTCGTAACGAGGTTGAGTGTGTGTGCGAATTAAGTGTAAGAGTGTGATGAGTCGAGGTGGCGGGGACAGCGCTCGCCGATGGCTCATTGTTTACAACATCAGCCGAAGTCGATGCGCGGTCACTGTCACTACTCAGGCTATGAATCAAGCTATTATGTTTTTTCTGGCAGATCCTGCACGGGCCAAAAAAGCAATTGTCAACTGTGTGACTAGCGCGGAGACAGTTATTGCATAACTTCTTTTCATCAAGCAATTTAACTTTGTCAGGAGTAGTTAAATTAAGAAAGCTATTGCACGAATAAAGTGGATGATTAGCGCTGCACATAGGACAAACGCGAGGCGAAGTGCGTTTGAAGCTGGATTTGTTTGTGCGTGTAACAGTGGAACTTGAAACATAGCTATGCGTTGCGTGTGAATTGTTTGATTGAGATTGATTTGATGGTTTTTTACTTTCGTGTGTGTTTGAGTGCATATTCTTAGAATGATTAGCTGCGATCGATTCCAACATATCTGCGCGATTTTGTAAAAACGTTATCAAATCGGTTAACTTAATTTTAGCGGTCGAATCACGCCGATTTAAATTGATTGATCCCTTGTACTCCTCCCACTCGCGCTCTGTAGACGCGTCTAGTTTTGTGACTATTAAATAAATTACTAGCGTGTCCCAGGAGTCCGTAGGTTCACCTAGGGTCTTGAGGGCCCGAAGTGAACGCAGCACGGAGTCAATCAACTTTCTAATCTGTGTAGCCGATTCTTTATTTAATGATTGCGTGTTAAAGAGTGACTTTACGTAGTTATGTGTTAGTAACCTATGATTGTTAAAACGGTTTTCGAGAAGCTCCCATGCCGTCGTATAGTTCTCTGCTGAGAATTCTAAGGATTTAATTACTTGCAAGGCGGTGTCAGTTAAGGCTGCGCGTAGATAATGAAACTTTTGTATGGCACCCAGGTCCTTAGAATCGTGTATCAAAGAAGTATACGTGTCCCTGAATCCTAACCAATTTTCGTACGAACCGTCGAAGCTGGGGAGAGCAATAGTTGGTAATTTAACCTTATAACCCACGGATTCGGTGCTGACAGCAGCGGCGGCACTGCCGCTGGCGACAGGGGGACTGCTGCCAGCATCAGCTAGTTCAGAAGCCACAGCTACTGTCCGATAGTACTGCTTCTCGAAGTCTTCGCGGTATTCTAAATGTTTAGGAAGCTCACTTTCGTCTGCTAACTCTTCGATCGCGGTCTGAACGACATCGAAATCTTGATAATAGCTCGCGGCATTTTTTGTGCGTAATTGTAACTCGACTTTTTGAAGATTCGTTAAATTAGCTTTAAGCGTAGCGACATGTTTAGCGAACAACGTGAGTTTACCCTTGAGTGTGCCTCGTCGTTGTGCCAAGGTACGAATATCATTTAAATCTATGGCTAAGACATTTGGAGACACTGAATTTTTAGGAGTAGTCATAGTATGTGTGAGAGAGTGTAAAGCACTTACAGTTTAATCCCGAAGCTCGTTGTTGACACGTAATGGCGGCGGCCATGCGCCACGCGGCACGTGCTTGACACTGGAAGGTTACAAAATGGACACGGTTTTAGCACAGTACGGATTTGCGGGAAGAAGGTGAAGATAGGATGGCCTGACCGTTTCTTGCTGATCCTGGCGCTGGTCGATTGCTTCCGGCTCGAAGGTCCAAATGTTTGGGAGTGATGCGACTTGGTAGGTATTTTCAGGAGCAGCAGGCAGGACTCTTCAATGACTTCTTCTTATTTTGATTTTAACAAAATATATTTTATTTTACTTCAAAATAACTAATGTTTCACAATAGGTAAGTATATAGTTTTTAGGCGATTATATAAAATTTGCAAAGATCGCAAGAGCGGCTTGTGTGCCGTGCCGTGTACGGGAGGTAAAGTGAAGAGGCTATCGCCGCGCACCCGCGCGGCCGTATTGGGAAACTCCTCCTCTTCGTGAGTGGTCCGGGAGATGGCGTTAGAGGCTCGAACACCTACTTCCGTGAGAATCAGACATATTATTTCCGGATAAAAATTTTATGTTTACAGAATCAACGTTTGTAATTCCTACATATTTATCTTAAAAATAATAAATCAGTAGGTATATGTAGGTACAAAAACTTGTCAAGTGACAACCCGTGCCGACACTCACAGCTCGGTCATCGCGCAAAGAAGATTCACGGTTCGTGCGCGGTTATAAGTTTCAATTTTGCTTGCAGGCGGCGAGTATCGGTATAAATTTATACCTACATGAAATAAAACAATAAAAAACGGATTTTATCGCGTGTATTGAGCTTAAATTACATCCCGACGTTTCGAACACTTTACAGCGTTCGTGGTCAACGGGTCGACTGAGGAAAAATGTACAATTACCTCCGTTCAAAAACTATCACAATATGCAAACCTACCCACATATTAAATATTAAACAAATTTAGTGTTTGCACATGCCAGAGGGGCCTTTATAAAAACAAATTATTTATTATTACAAAACAAATTATTAAACAATTTATTTTATTATTATTAATTATTATTTTTGTTTTTATTTTTTAAATTTTTAAAATTAGTATTAAATTATTATTAGTGTCCACACTGTCCACCATTATGGTCTCACAGTCCTATGTCTAGACCATAATGTATGTGTAGACCATAATGGTGGACAGTGTGGACACTAATAATAATTTAATACTAATTTTAAAAATTTAAAAAATAAAAACAACAATAATAATTAATAATAATAAAATAAATTGTTTAATAATTTGTTTTGTAATAATAAATAATTTGTTTTTATAAAGGCCCCTCTGGCATGTGCAAACACTAAATTTGTTAAATATTTAATATGTGGGTAGGTTTGCATATTGTGATAGTTTTTGAACGGAGGTAATTGTACATTTTTCCTCAGTCGACCCGTTGACCACGAACGCTGTAAAGTGTTCGAAACGTCGGGATGTAATTTAAGCTCAATACACGCGATAAAATCCGTTTTTAATTGTTTTATTTCATGAATAACTATCGCGGCATCCGAAGACAATATTTTATACCTACATTTGACTTTTGTGAAGGAGTGAATTTTCTGTACGGTAGTACTATGAGTTATTCTGTGATTCAGTTATTCTTTATTTAAAATATTAGCGCATGCGTGAACGCATCCGAGTCTTGACTCACTCTCTTCCGTTGGTTCGGTTTTGCATTGAAGCATGTAGTAGTTGATTATAAATAAAATAAAATATAAACAAGTGTTTGTCAGTGAAGTGATGTGTATATTGATACATTAAATAATATACATTATATAATTAATTGTAATTACCGTCCATCTGCGGCACCCTAATCTATACATATAATAAACGCGTAAGGAGAAAAAAAATGTACATTGAAGATATTTTAGAAAAACTTAATCAGGGGGGTTTTAGAAAAGTTGACTGAATACATTTCAGCAATTTTTGGAATTCTTGTCTGTCTGTCAGTGAATTTGTCCGCGCACTACGTAAAAACTACTGCACAGAATTTTACGAAATTTTGTATAGTAACAGTTTATACTCCGGAGCAACATATTGGGTAGTTTTTATTCTGATTATTAAAAACATAATTTTCATAAAAAAATAGTTCTCAAAAGTGGTCACAGATGGCGCTGTATAAGTACCCTGTATACTGTATACAAACATTATTTAAGGCCGTCTTTAGATTAAATGAAGCGATTTGGTCTGTTACGTTCCGCCGAGGTTTAAACCATGGATTTTTAAATGCTTTCCCAATTTGAGGATTGCGGGTTAAATATTTACGTATAAACGTGTTAAGTACTTCATTTTGGAAATTGTAAGTATACGGACATAAATTGTGATCCATTAATACCTGGAGGTACTTTATTCTCAACGTAAAAATAATCTATTTATCAATACATGAAACCTACTTACAATATACTTAAAACAAATAAACCGACAGCAAAAATTGTACCGTTTGTGACAGCAACATGTTTTATCTCGCTTTAACAGCTGCAATAAAAAGGATAGTCATGAATCTAGCAATTACTAGCTGCTAGCTGTCACGCTGCTGCTGAAGAAATTCTCGCTGCGACGCTCCGGGCCTGGGCCTACGCGGTACCTACTTGGCCTATGGCATTCGCAGACATTGCCGCTCACCATCGGGCCTCCGGCCCTCAGATTTGCTAAGACTCTTCGCCATTGAGTTTTGTCCGGATTCTGTCATGCTGCCTGCTGCTGCTGAATAAATTCTCGCTACGACGCTCCGGGCTTGGGCCTACTCAGTACTCGGCCTATGGCTTTCGCAGACATTGCCGCTCACCCTCGGGCCTTATGACACTTCACCATTGAGATATGTCCGGTCCCTGTCATGCTGCTGCTGCTGCTGCTGAAGCAATTCTCGCTGCGACGCTCCGGGCCTGGACCTAAGAGGTACTCGGCCTATGGCTTTCGCAGACATTGCCGTTCACCTTCGGACCTCCGGCCTTAGATTAGCTAAGATTCTTCGCCATTGAGTTTTGTCCGGATTATATCATGTTGCTGCTGCTGGAGAAATTTTCGCTGCGACGCGGTACTCGGCCTATGGCTTTCGCAGATATTGGCACTCATCCTCGGGCCTTAAGGCTCCTTATTCCCTAAAAGGTCGAAAAACTCTATTAATGAAAAAAACCGCATAAAATGCTATCTATTAGGTAGTTTGAAGTATTAGTAATACAAAAAAATACTTTTGAACCATATTTATTATTATTAAGAACCCAAAAATACGATTCTTACAGAAAGTGTCCTGTGTAGTGTGATTTATAGGTCATTTTTAAAAATTCATACTAAATTAAAACATACCACTATAGTAATGATATTTTTTATCGTGATAGAAATATAGTTTAACTTTCCTATGATAATCTTTTTAGGGCAAAATATTCATAGAGTTTTCGTGGAAAAAATTAAATGTAAACGTGTTTTAATCAAAAAACTGGCATATAATCAGGAGGTATTTTGTCTATTATCCAAGATGAATCTTCGATATTTATTTCCATGGCCGTCTCAGACATGATATACTCAATTGAATTTTATTCAAGTTGAATAAGAATTGTTACCCTTTTTTGCGTAATTTGGAAATGAACGGTACATCTAACTGGAAAATCAGGAAAGGCCTTCCAAGACGACCAATTTTTTTCATGTTTTACTCGTTAAAATGTAATATTTGCTCCGATGGCCGTCTAGATAAAGAAATGAACTATTATATGCATCAATAGTTGATTAAAAAAAACTAAGTACTTTAGCCATAGCTTTCGAAGAAAATGAAGCATTTTAAGAAATTCGCGCGTTTTGGGAATAAGGCCTCTTAAGACACTTCACCATTGAGATATGTCCGGTCCCTGTCATGGTACTGCTGCGGACCTGGGCCCTACACGGTACTCGGCCTTTGGCTGTCTCAGACGTTGCCGATCACCCTCGAGCTACGGCCCTCGGGTTCGCTAAGACACTTCGCCTTTAAGTTATGTCCGGTCCCTGTCATGATGATGTTGAAGAAGTTCTCGCTGCGATGTTCCGAGCCTGAGCCTTACACGGTACTCGGCCTTTGACTTTTTACATACATTTCCGCTCACCCTCGTGTCCGCAGCCCTCGAGTACGCTACGACACTTCGCCATTGAAGTATGTCCGGTCCCTGACATGCTGCTTCTGCTGAAGCAATTCTCGCTGCGATCCTCCGGGCCTGGGTCCTGCGCGGTACTCGCCCTATGGCTTTCGCGATATTGCCGGCGCTCACCGCGTCACGGCTTCGGCGTTCGGATTCACCAAGAAACTTGACCATCGAGTTTTGCGGGGACCCTTTCATGCTCCTGATGAAACAATTCTTGCTGCCTTTGGCCTGCTGCTGCAAAAGCAGTTTTGGCTAGGACGTTGCGCTCACACGCTATCTCACGCCGTACCTTCAGCGTTTGACCCTCTGTTCGAAACATGTTCTCCTGCAGGAACTCGGCCATTAGCATTGGCAGATCTCGACGCACGCCTTTTAGTCAGTTATCTTTATCACTGATGAATTAATAAATTTAGATGGATATTTATATGTAGAACGCGTAAATTCTACACTAATGGCCTGGATAGTAAATGAAAATGACAAAACCTCCCACAGACGCGGGCGAAGCCGCGGGTACAGCTAGTATATAATAAAATCATACCGATTTTTAGTTTCAATTATGATTAAATGAAGTGCTTACAATATTTAGACAGACGTTTAGTCAAATTAGCGTGGCGTAACTACTAGTTACCTGTACAGTCACCGGCAATAGTATCTTCCTACACGAAGGCCGCAAAAATATGTGACACGCACTTATTTGTAGGGCCATGAGCGTGTCACATATTTTTGCGGCCTTCGTGTAGGAAGATACTATTGCCGGTGACTGTACTAGTAACATAACTATTTGGTTGGCATCGGATAGGTCTATATTATGGGACCATAAACAGATTGAGCTTGACAGAAATTTTAGTAACCACAACTTTTAATTCAACTACCCGCAAAACAAAGTGATAAATAACGAAACTTACTACATATCTAGTTCAATATGTGAAATTTAGAATAAACGCCTTATGTTTGTGATAATATAAATCACAATTTTTTGTTCAATCATACATTCGTCACTCATATTCATCAAACGTGATTGAATAGAGTTGATTTTTTATTCTTGAAGAAATTACTTGATTGAATTGTGTTATGATTAAATGTCTGTCGCAGAAAGTAGGTTAAATGGTTGCGGAATGTTAATAAAGGTATAACTGGGCATAATGTTTACATTACGACAGTAATATAAGTATGCATATAACTAATATTTTGTCACTTTAAAGTAGGTACGCTGTTGTCACAGCAAATGTCATTAAATGTTACTAGTGTTTAGTCAAAACACAAGTATTTGAATGAGTTTAAACAGATTTATTCGAATATAATAATCAAATTACACATTTTATTTCAAATAAATGTGTTGAATACATTGAAAAATGTTTTGCCATTAAATTATCTCTAAATCTTTTTTGTACAATCTGTCTTGTTTGTCATTCGTAACTCATATTCATCAAATCGTGATTGAATAGAGTTGATTTTTTATTCTTGAAGAAATTACTTGATTGAATTGTGTTATGATTGATTGTGTCTGTCGCAGAAAGTAGGTTAAATGGTTGCGGAATGTTAATAAAGGTATAACTGGGCATAATGTTTACATTACGACAGTAATATAAGTATGCATATAACTAATTTTTTGTCACTTTAAAGTAGGTACGCTGTTGTCACAGCAAATGTCATCAAATGTTACTAGTGTTTAGTCAAAACAAGTATTTGAATGAGTTTAAACAGATTTATTCGAATATAATAATCAAATTACACATTTTATTTCAAATAAATGTGTTTGAATACATTGAAAAATGTTTTGCCATTAAATTATCTCTAAATCTTTTTTGTAAAATACCTACTAGTTACAGCATGGTTTTCACTCAGTACATAAGTGAAAAAAATTGTGCGCATCGAGAAAAAGTTATGAATTTTTGACCACGGATAGAGTGCCCGTGCAATATACCTATTATTGCTCTCTGGTTAAGGCTGCTGGGACAGACATTCAGAATTCATTTTTGATATTAACATTGTAAAAATCTATATTAAGTATAAACTAAAAATGTTGATTGGGGGCACTCTATCTATGGTCTAAAATTCACAACTTTATCTCGATACGCACATTTTTTTCAATTTCAAGCTCTGCTACTAGATCGATAGGTACGAATCTGCATGTTATTACGAAATTGATAATATTACGTGTTAAATAGGTACTAGTGGTCTTAAATTAAATAAACACTAAAAATAAACCAGAACAGCTCATTTTATTCAAAAACACTAAAATCATTTCAATTTAAATAAACGCTGGAAAAATAAAAAGTACTAGTACGAAAAATCTAACTTTCTGCACGCTAAACCTCTAGGAAAAATATTATATACAGTGTTTTTTGTATAAATTATTAAGCATTAGGCTTTTTCGGGATAGATTCAGCACCATATTGAATGTACGTAGTCCAGCACAACAAGGTTGTTTTTCTGGAATAGAATGCCATCTCCGCTAAATACACTCCGTATATCCTAGCCAGAGTAAATTTAAATGCTTTATCTATACTTGCGATGTTTACATCCCGTATGGGGTACGTTCCTTTCATGAGAGAGCAGGTTTTTTTTATCGGAATGCTGAAAGCGTCGAATACAGCCTTAGCAAGAAAACTGCGGCATTTTAGATTATCCATTTTGAAAATCCACCTTGTTTGGCTGAGCTGGCGTCTTCCTTCTTGCATCACCAGGCCGAAGCGGAAGCTCGCAGTATTATTATTGTTTAGAATGTCTATGTCTTCCTTCGTTTCCACATATCCTCTTATAAGAGTTTTACCTGTGCTTTTGTCCTTAAATGTTTCCAAGTCCATTTCAAGCGGAATATTCGAAGCATATGGTGGGTCGGGGATCGCACATCGAGTTATATTTACTAAAGTAAGCATATACGCCGAAGTTGTCTTGAAGTGACTTAGGAATATGAAATAAAGAAACAGCATATTGATGGTTTCGTGGCAACTTGTAAATAACGAATGCGGTAGTAAGCCGACTAAATCAGGAAGCTAAGGGGATTGAAGGCGTATTTTATTAGTTTATATTTAATAGCAGCCTAGTTTGATGTATAATAAATTGCAGCACTATGATTTGAGTAGATAGTTGCGTTTACTTTTAATGGTAAATTTGCGCTTATCACGCGGAATAATTGTGAAATGTAAGCATTAGTTCCGTGAAGGTCAGCTATTGCGAATCGGGCTTTAGTAAAAACATTACTCTGCCTTTCAGGACACGTGTAAATAATTAAACTAGCAAAACAATAATAACATTAATGTAGCGAGTTAGCTATATGTTTAAAGTCCAGGGACACCTTTCTACCCCCAGGTCCCCCAGCCCCCGCACCGGTGTTGCCCTTGAGCCATCTTTGATGTCGCTTTTTATAGGAGCCCATCTTGCGGAGGGCGAGTCACCGTCTGCCGGAAATAAAATTGGATACCGTTTTATTAGGCAGGCGTCCGGTTCTTCATCCAATAGCCCAGTCCAGTCCATACTTTACACCTAATAGCCTAGTACATTTTAGACTCCATTAACTCTCAATAGTCCTTACACCATGGCCGGTGCTGCCTTTGCGTTAGTCCTATGACACGAGCAGGGGCAGCATCCGCTTAGTGTAACCCTCACTTTTCATTAAATTGTCGAAAGGGCCTCTGCGCGTTGGCTTCGGCTCCGCATACGTCCCCCAAAAACCATTGTTCCGTAGTTGGGAAAGACATATTAATGCCTTTGAATAATTCAGGGGGATAACTAATATAAATAAAACTGAATAATATAAATTTAAGAAATCGCCCCAAACGGCTAAACCTATTTTGATAAAACTTGTCTAAAGATCACCGGTTTTTAAATATAAAAACCGGCCAAGAGCGTGTCGGGCCACGCTCACTGTAGGGTTCCGTAGTTTTCCGTCCGTCACAGTAAGTGTCCCCACTTAAGAGTTAATAACACCGCCATGTAGGATATGATATGAGAGTTCCACGTACAGCGACATCTATCGGCAAATTAAGTAAACTATTGCGCGCGAGCATAAAGTATGGAAGATGAATTTTATGGGATAATTCTTTAATGCGTGAACCGATTTTCACCGTTTTTACTTTATTTGAAAGCACGTCATTTCATTGTAATTTTGTAGAAATTACAGGTACAATAAACACCTGCTTATACGGTTAAATTACAAACTTATTTCAGAAATTATTTTGTATTTTTTTTTCAAAAACTATTCATCCTATCAAGTTCAAAATAATTTTCCTAGAAAGTTTTTATAAAGTTCTACTTTTGAGATTTTTTTCATATTTTTAAAACTTATGGTTCAGAAGTTAGAGGGGGGGGGGGACGCATATTTTTTTACTTCTGGAGCGATTATTTCCGAAAATATTTACATTATCGAAAAATGATTTTAGGAAACCCCTATTCATTTTTAAATACCTATTTAATAATATATCACACGTTGGGGTTGAAATGAAAAAAAAAATCACTCCCCACTTTACGTATAGGGGAGGTACCCTAATAAAAAAAAATCCACTTTTTATTTTACCACTTTGTCGGAGTGATTGATATACATATTAGTACCAAATTTCAGCTTTCTAGTGCTAACGGTCACTGAGATTATCCGCGGACGGACGGACGGACGGACGGGCAGACATGGCGAAACTATAAGGGTTCCTAGTTGACTACGGAACCCTAAAAAAAGCATTTGAATCGGTCCAACCGTTTTAGCGCTACAGTGCCACAAACAGATACACAGACAGACACACATAGCGGTCAAACGTATAACACCCCTCTTTTTGCGTTGGGATTAAAAACGATTAGTCTTTATTTTATGCCTTCATAATTTAATTGACTTATTGCATCCTAAGCGCCATAAACTGGCCTATTTCCTGAATAGAGTGTAGTACCTAATACAATAACGTTAAGGAGTATGAAATACAAATTAGATTCATTGAATAACTACAATTCAAACTTTGATAATAATCAGCTTGTGGCGAACTGACGGTGAGTGGCGACACCGCGGACCCCTATTCCAGAGGGCCGTTTCCATCTAGCCCTCGCCTCTGTGCTTGCCTTAACTGGCCGGCCAGAGTGGAGTCGCAAGAGCGGGACCTATGCTCCAGGTTGGAAGTGTAAAATGTCATAACGCCGGCGGCCTGCTGAACGGATTACCGGGATCTGGCTACCGCAGACTCGCCTCTCGACAACCTCACAGCCACTCTCAAGTGTTGCTCTGTTGTCGCACTGTGCGTGCGGCCATTGCGGGGCCCACTCAAGCGTTGGCGAGTCACCACCTGTCTATTTACAATTTTGAGACTGATTGTCACGGCAGGTGTCCGCTAGTCTCCCCCTATAGCCCGATATCCAGTCCATCCAACATTCAAATCAATAGCCTTATGACCTTAGTTCCCATCGCAGCACAAAAGTGCTGCACTGCAATAGTCTTTGCACCTGGCGGGGACCATCTCCGGATGTATCATGTTGTGCGTTCGAAGATGATATCTGCCATGTGTATCCATCACTTTTATATAATATCGTTTAAAAAGGCCTATACGCTGTTGGCTTCGGCTCCACGCATGCCTTCCAAAGGTCCGGGACCCCATGGTCCCGAGATATGGAAAGCACGAACAAATAATAATAATAATAAATATTCTTTATTGTGCACCACATGAGAAAAGAGAAAAATATACAGCGATACAGTGATAAAAACTAGGTAACAACAGGCGGTCTTATCGCTAAAAAGCGATCTCTACCAGACAACCTTTTAATCTTGTACCGATATCGCAATTTTCCTCAAGTACAGTTTAATTGATTTCAGAGCGAGAAGCAACCGCAGCCACAGCCGCCGTCGCCGAAGTCCCCTGAGGCTGACAAACCCCCAGCACAGAATAACTCTAAACCGGCGGCCAATGACGTTAAAGACGTAAGTTTTCTTTTATTTGCTTTGCTATACTGTATTGTCGGGGTGTAAAATGAATAACGTCTTCATATCTTTTATAATATAGATGTATATTATTTATTAAACGAATAACAGCATGTTTACTAACTGTTTAGGCTGTCCCTTCCCGACTCGTCTGACATAGAACGTGGGAACTCCTAATTTAAAATAACACCGTGCCAGACAGTGTCCGAGAAGAGAGGTTGTAAAGGTAGTAAACCTTTACGGGTACAGTACTGTAAATTATGTCTCTAAATTTTTGGTAATAACTTGTCTAAGTCTAAAAAATAATTGCCTCTCTCGCGCGGCTTCGGGAAACCAAATGCTGATCGCGCTCTCAGTCTTACACTTTAGGTACTGGTTTATCAAAGGTTTCATTAGCACTTTGTGAGTAGAATACTGATGTGACAATGTTAAAACGATTTCGCATGCTAATAGTGATATTTAAATAAAATTATTTGGCAAACAACAAACTGAATTATAGAAAAATAAAACTTTTAACAACTATGTTTTGATCTCCAGGAAAAGCCCAACGACGCATCAACAGTAAAGACCGACACGAAGCCTGAGACGAACAACAACAAAACGAGCACGACTAACAAGCAGGCGGAGAAGGACAAGAACCAGCGCAAAACGCAGAACTACAGGCACAAGGTCAACCAGGGCCGCAGCGACTTCTACCAGAAGAACCCGAGGTATGACAACCGATTCATGCAGAACCGGCATCCCTACTACTTGGCCACGGGGCCCATCAACTAAACCAGGCCTTCTCTAACTGGTACGCGGACCCCATGGGTTCTCCAGTCATTGTTAAGGGTTCACGAAACATCATAAGCAAGTAACGAAATTCGGCAATTGCCTTTCGTTGTCCCTGTAACTCGAATGCAAGAGCGTTTAGCGAAGGAGGTTTGCAATCGTCTGGATATTTCAGGGGTGCGTGGTTTTATAAGGGTGCTTTAAGCCTGATAAATCTGTCGACGATCGAGATAGTACAATATTTAAGTTAATTGATAAAGAGAACATAAACAGTATCAATTGATTGCTAAATAAATATGTAGCAATCTTGTGGCCGGCTACTCAAAAAGGAAAACTGTATGAAGAAATTCGATACCATTTGTAATAAAAAATTGGCAAAGTAGATGATAGTGAAGTTGGTTGTATGAGTCATCAAGTACATGTAGTAGGTACACATTTTAAAGTTACATATCAGATCAAAATATCTAATACAGTAACAGATTTCGACTAAACATAATGTTTCAAATCGTTTTGCCAATTTTTTATAATATACTCTGGATTGCCTTATAATGATACTGACTTTTTATAGTTTTAATATATAATAACTACCTATGACATCTAGATGATCTGTTTTAAAAAGTATTACAAATCTGCATTTGTGTGTAAGGACAAGGAAATCTAATTATTATCTTGCATTGCTACTTTCTATAACGAACTTGGTGATAGCCAATGACTGAAATGACAGTTTTTCATAACCTGCATGCTTTATTTATGTATGTTTATTAGGGTGGGAAGGGGTTTTTGCGTAGCAATCAATGTGCAATAGTAAATTAGATACCAACATTTATCGTACTGGTTTAGTGATACAATGCAATGCAATATCGGCGCGTCTTCTTCAAGAGTATCATCCTAGCCAGAAAGAGGCAAAAACTTTTAGCCAATTATTACAATAACGACTGAGGTGAATATTAGCATGAATTATTTTTTTATATACCGCAACTCACTTCATACTTTGTTGATATATTGAGAAAAGAGATGCACACGCCAATGACAAATGACATTGCCAATTCTACGTACGCGGTTTTAACTGTACACTTCGGTCATCGACTCTCCGTGCATGAAGCCAAACAGAAATCTGGATTTATAACATTTCTAAGATTCAAATCGCTTAAGCTTGTCCAATAGAAAAAACGCATATTTTATCCATACTGTTACTTAATCGTAATTTTACTACAACCCTACGCGGCGTTTTGTTTGGCTTCGTATAATCAAGTCATTTAAAAGTAAGAAGAATAAGTTTTATAAAGCATTTTACACGACATAACAATAATGCCACAAAAAAGTACATTTCGAGTTAAATTTGCCGCCATCACGGCCGGGAGCATATCTGCTTGGAAAATAAGTATTTTAATAACTTTAAAGGCTACTTAATAAAAGGGATAGAGGCAATCAAAAATGTATCATATCAACAATAAATTATTAACTTAAATATGAGCGAATGCACTTTTATTATGAAATGATGCATTTATGAAAAGTGTATTCGCGGCACTTACACAGGTATAACGGAGACCACGATTAATTGTTATGAAGTTTAATGTTATAAATAGATGTGTGTAGGGTTAGTTTTTAATGCCAGTAACCACCTTGCATATTTGTACCTAACTCAGTTTACTAAAAAGGAATACTTATTAGCAATATACTAAAAAGTTTTAATAGCTGAATCGGTAAAATGTATTAATTACTATATCATAACAGCTTAGAAAATAATGTTATTGCTATGCTAAATAGTCATAATACTTACTAAATAATCGAGTGACTAAAAACTTCCTTTTTGAAAGTAATATTTTATTTTAGATAATCAGATGCACCATAACAAAAGTAATAAATACCTACCTTTTCACAAGCGTATGTATTTGTTTTCAATACAGTAAATGCGCAAAGCTCATTGATTCCAATTAAAAGGTCTTCCGAGAGTTTGGAATTCAACATATTTTTTATATGTGTAGACAAAACGCAAAAATACTCTCAAAATTAGCTTGTTTTGTCTTTCAGTTGGAACTTGTCACTACACAAGCGCCACAGTTGTGAAAATTTAGTAATTTTAAACCCCATTGTTCATAATGCAATGTCGGACATCAAAAGTGTTATAAATTGCTAATAAGTATTCTTGAGTGAACTTATAACCGTGCTTGGCTGGGGTTTCAAGTATTATCTCTGTGTCTATCCTAACGAAGACGATGGGCTAATATTAATACTTGCCAAATGATTGTTTGGTGTGAGCGAAAATTAAGCCGACTGATGTAACTATAAAACGATATTCTAAATACATCGATAAATAGATTCTATTCATACCTAATATTTATATTTAAATGCCTAAATGTATATGATTTTGAGGCATATCTATTAAGTTATTGCATTCGTAACATTTTCTCGATTCCACTATTTCATATTTTTGAATATCTTTTTAACACTCGTGTACACTCTTTTAAGCGATGGTCTTTTTTGATATTGTAGTTAAGACCAACAAGGCACCTGATTTTTCGGTTGATAAGAATATTTTTGAGCACAAAGCTCTAGTCATCAAAAGGGTAACAGGAATTGAGTAAAATAAACTTGGCAAGATCAGAGTAGGTATTCGTAGACTTGTAAAGTCTATGGTCGTCCCCATTCACAGAGACTGATAGACCATTAACCAAATGAAGGCATTTCCAAACGTTTTCGCTTACACCAACGCAGAAAGAGAACTTTTAATAAAATGTGATGTTTCTACTTTAATAACTAGTTGACACTATTTTAATATATCACGTTTCGTGCAAATAAACAAAATATATGAAGTTATAAACTGTTAGAGTGTAAGTGTACCAATTTATATTTATTTAATGTATTTGATTATACGGTGTAGTGTTAGGCTTAGTACGGCAGGGTTGTATGGAGTTGTACCCTAAGTAGGTTGATATAGAGTTTGTGACCGCTTCTTTAGACGGGTCGGCTAGTTTTCGTCAATTGTTAATTTTAACTCGTTCTGTGACGACCGTGTGCGAATCTTATCGCGACGTCTTACAGTGGGATTTCGTATTGTGTTCTTAGTAATTTCTTACCGCCAAAATGAAGTAAGATGATTAAATAGTTAATAGTTCCTCACAGTTAGCTTAGTAAATTTTTTGTAGTCAATTTGCTCTGAAAATCTTACGTAACTATAAAAGGGATAGAAGTAATGTCTATAACTGTAAGCATATTCTGAAAAATGTAACGCTTTAATCATTATTTTTAATGTATAACTGAAGTTAAAACCCGCAAACGGTGCACAAATACTGTTATATACTGCCATAAAAACGGCGAAATCGAACCAAAATATTCGTAGTGTTATAAACATCTTCCATCTTTTGTTCGTGTTAGTTTTAAGTGTTAGTACTAATGTGGTTGATATGGCTGACGGTGCAGAACTGATCGGGAATCCAAGAGGAGATTCACATTGGGATGGAGTTAGCTTGAAAAACTCATTGAGGTCTATCAAGCCAAAGTATAACTTAAACGTCTTTTCCGTTTAGAGACATCCTATATTTATATTAAATTTGCTTTAATTATATGATCTAAAATCGACTAACGCTCATATAAAATGAATTGATGAAATGGCTATAAGTTAATTAAGTATTCATTGGAGGTAGTGCCTTTTCTAATAAAAGTGTGCATGCATTTGATAAGCCCCTATGTAATGTACAAAATTAAAACATTGAATTTCTTGTAGATTTTAGTTTGCTTTTATTAACGGTTGCATTTCCATTCGGACGAGTCGAAAAGGGTTGATTCGAAATGGTAGTTGAATTAGGAGATAGTTTTATATGTGTTAGAAATTGTTTTAATATATATGTATAAATTATATGAATTTGGAACTAACAGGGACCTGCCATTTAAATAGTGGGGTATAATCTGTTTGCGTACTTACCCAGGAACATCGTGGATAATTTTGATGCAAGTAACACTACTGCATCAGGTAATGGTTTTATAGATTGAGTAATACTAAAATTGTCCCAGAATAAAATGTTTATAGTATGTTGAAACATAAACAAATCACAATAGATAGATTTGCTGGCAAATATTAGTTATGCCTGTGATAGGAAAGGTTTCTAAACGAGCCATAAAGTACATCATTATGGCATTTATATAATCTACGCGAATTTAACAAAATCTTATTTACTTAACAGTGGTATTCAGAATAAAATAAGAGTTGCATGAAAAAAACGTTTTGTGATACGGTAGTTTCTTTAAAGAAACCGTAGAGAAGGATTTAGAACACAAATCAGGTAACTCGGGTGAAGTTTATTCGACAACCCAGTTGACTCATTCCTTACGCAAACGTCAGTTTACGCTGTTTAATTCTGAGTTTCACTTCTACGTTATTTTGACCCAAAATATTCTGTTGTAAATTTTTTATAGCCAATTTTAATTACAATACTCATTCTAATTGCTGTACCAAAATTGTCCGCAGTGGTTTTATCTCCAAGTGATTTTACCCAATAAAAACTGGCAGTTCATTTTAAATCCATACGCAGTCTCTTCCAATTCGTTTAAATAAATAAAATAAATAGTACAATCAATATCGCACTTAGCGTTTATTAGTAATAGTTAAACTAATTCTACGTTAGCACAGTGAATTTAGTTTCAAAACTAAATAATATTGGTGTTGTGTAAGACGGTTCCTAGGTACTTAGTGTACATCATTTTACAAGTCTTGTGATTTGCATGAGCATGCCGTTTAGTTTTAAATAGCAAACTCTATGTCTCCCATTTATCTGTTTACATCTTACTTGTCTCAAAACTCTTACTGCACTGTAACTAAGAGTCGTCTCACATAAAACCCTCTAGTAGTAAATATCCTTCATAAAGTCGGTGTCTATTTCCATTGTTGCCATACTTGTAACTATTTACCTCACTCTTCAGGCGCGATCAATAATACTGAAACTATTTTAACAAATAAATGATCAGTATTAATGAATGTTTACTGCCCTGTCTTTCAGACGCTTAGCCCATTTCTGACCAAAATTATTTAAAATATAGCCTATTTTATTTTAAAAATCAATTCTATATATGTAGATAAGCGAAATAGATATATTTTCTGTTGATTGTTGCATGTTATGTCTTGCCTACGCTTGAGCAATGTGTTAGGGATAAAATCGTCGATGTCCGTGTCCATTTATTTAGTTCTATGTATATCTTATTAATTATTCAAAATAAAATACCGGTATAATGACCTGCATCATCATGGCAGTAGACATTATTGTACACCGCTTTAATTTGCCTTAATTATTCATTTTCCGGTGGACAATAATTATTTTTTCGTATTTTGTCTCCTAACACTTCGCTACAGTTTTGTTAAATATTTGCTTCATGTTTATTTACTATTGATTTGACTCTGATAAATTTATTTACTTATATACATCAAATTTGTTATGAAATGACTACAGCGGCTATGAATTGCTTGTAGTTGAAGTAGGATAAATCCCAACGACGGTAGTGTCAACAACTGTATATTACCTACTATCAAATACGAACATTTTAACGTATATAACCTGAATAATAGCTATAAATATGTTTGGTGGAAAAGCTCAGATAGTTAGTGCGTTGCAAATCGTTATTGGTTAGAGGCATTGGAAGTTTCATTATATTTGGACTTCTGATTTTTGATTATACAGATAATACTTTCATTGCTGTCTTTGAACTCATAATACTTACAGTAAGCATACAAAAGTGACACAGAAGAAAGGGCCCTAACACGACCCGAGCCACGACAAGCGACGAGCGAGTCGATGACAGCCGAGCAAATGCTGACTATAACTCTGTATTATATGAGCCTAATTATGTCGTTCGTGTGTCAAATCACATGCTACGCAATATGTTAGTATACAGATGAACTATCTAGTTGGGCCCAAACAAAATTATAACCGTTCTATTTAAAGTCTGCAATTCTGTATACTATGTAATATATATTACCGGCCCTGTCTTCCTGTATTATCGACTTCCCAGGTACGCGCAGCGCCCTATTCAAAGCGTTTAACTTAGATACTAAATTATTCAACATTTACATATTATAAATTTATAAACAATATAAGTAAATATGTTGATTGTATGTAATCGAAATTTCATATTGATAGTAGGTTTTATACGGTAGCGTTGGTAAATAGGTGTTAGAGCCAGGCTACCACTTCCAGCGTACCTCTCTAGTAATTTCACTCTAGACTAGCCCGAATTAAAAACGACGCTGGGGCTTAGCCTGCTTTGTAGTTGATTCGGTTCTAAAATACATTAAGTATTTTAATATATTACTGAAATGAATTATTACAATATAAAGATGCACAATGTGTGTTAGAAATAAAGGAAAAATAAAAAAATCTACTGCCTCAGGCGAGACTCGAACTCGCGACTCTGGGATGCATGCATAGTTCGAGTCTCTCCCAAGGCAGTGGATTTTTCTACTTTTCCTTTATTTCTAAAACATTGTGGTATCGTTAGCTGACGTTCTGCTTGATACAAAATTAATGAAAGATGTTTTTTTTAGATATTTATCACAGTACCTGCTGTTTTCGAGGTTACCAAAAGTGATAAACTTAGTCAGTTTGATATGTATTTTGCCTGGTCAAATTACATACATTATCTTTACTCCAAATATTTAATATCATAACTGTTTGATAAAAAACTTGTGCATTTTAGGGCTGGATCTCAGAAATGGTAAAGTACCACCAATAGCTTCATTTTGTAATAGGGCGTTTCATTTCGTATTGGGGCGTTGCAATATCGTTGTGAATTTTTGACGTCTACCGATTACGAGTAGTGAGTAGACTGCCAGCGACAGCGGTATCTAAACTGAAGTCATGATCATGAATGCGTATGCTTGGCGTGTTTAGATATTTATTGCTGGCAGTGTGTTAGTAAACTAGTCCAATGTCTAGATTTGATTAGATTATCAGATCAGAAGAGTATACATGTTTAAAAAAGGCAAACATGTAGATAACTGTTCGTGTAAGGTTACTGTAGGTGCAATCATTCATTTTGTATAATATAGTTGCAAATTTGATGAAAGAAGTCATGTGACAATGTATTGTGATTCGTTCAGCCTAACGTGAGTTATTAAACTCATTTTAATTTATTCATGCAATTTTGTACCTTCGTTACACGTGAGGTAGCTCAATCTACTACATTGGCATATGTATGTCGTTTGGATTATTCTACATATAGACACCAAGTTGGCCTACGACAAACCGATATACGATTGTATATCAGCTTTAAAGTTCCATGGCTGTGAGTTGGAATAGTGTTTTAGGCAACGCTCCAATCGTCTAAATGCCGGCTCCAGTGCCCAAATTTGTTTTAGCTCAAATAATCGTTCCTTCCGTCCAATCATATTGAATTTTTCACATAGATTAAGCTTCCCGCTGACGCATTTTTACTCCTGCATTCTGATCTTTTTTAAATTCAATTTCTACATAATAAAACAGCATAGAATATAATTAAATAACTTATCATAAATTATATTCAGAATTTCTATTGACCAACGCTTAAATCAGCATATCTTTGTAAGAATATTGTGTGATATAACCTAAATGTAATTATAAAGAAATATTGTCCTTTTAGCCCTTAATTGTAACGTGAATTATTCTAAAATACCTACCAAAACTACGCAGTACTTAAAAGCCACGCTTGCGGCTTATACATATTATGATAAGTAATGTTTCCGTAACGGTGTCAGTACGTACGTCCTTCTGTATGTTGACTGGGTTTGTGCCGTTGAGCCATTTATACGTATCCATGTTTGTACAGAACGGCACTACAATCCAGTTTTTGTACCATGCTTACCACGTGACGTCACAACAAATTTACCCTTAATCTAAAGCAGGTGTTGTGTCGTCATACATTTAAAATTATCTCATACCTATTTGTAAGAAAGAGGCAACATTTTCTATGACTACACTAAAGCATGGTACTAAGGTCATAATACTGTATCCTAAGAACGCTAGATAAATGTAGCTAGATAATGCATGGGTGATTGTAGCGGTTGTTGGTTATTCTTTATTAATTATTAGTCAGTTTAAGATATTTTTGTTAAAGCGTCCAAGAATGTATACGGAGCTCGAGCCTTGGAGCTTTACATTTACCTACTTCATAATTGGATCTTCATAGCTGGATGTCCATTCATCCTTTTTAAATCGCTGACCTCAATCCTGTCGCTTCAATTACAGAAGGTCCCAACTGCTTTGAAAGTTAAAATTATTTGCAGGAATAAAACAATCGAATCTTCGCTTCTAAATCCTGAATGTACAAATATACTCGTTCACGACACTATCGCTGATCTAGGTTTGTGTTAGGTTAGGCATCAAGACAAGTAGTAGACAAGGTTCTTACATTTGCGATATTTACGATCTTACAAAAAGGTCATACAACATTTTTGAACCAAACTTTGTCGTGAACGCGAACCTATTTGCATCGATAGTTTTTTTTAAATATATGGGATTGACTAAAATTTGTTATTTTTTGCGTTTAAATATATTTTTGGGGGTTTAACGTAATATGATTTTAAGGCTGTAATAGTATGTACCTAGTGCATGGGTTAGCGTTACGTTCCTCGCAACCATTGCTTCAGTGAGTCTCGGCGGAGGCGCATTAAGTGAATGTGGATCAATATTAGAGCTTTATGGAATTTGATAATAATCTATGGATGAATATTTATAAAATATAAACTCGGTAGAAAGCATTACTCACTGTTTAGACAATTGTTCCTGCAATGTGTAACGCAATTTTTTAAACTATTTTAAAAGATGCTAGTTGTGTACCTAGACTATTAGATTTAGACGTAGTGGGATGAGAAAAGTTATTCGCTCCTATTTAATTGTCGTAGCAACGATCATTTTTTTTAAATTTAATTGACGTCAACTTAAACTAAACACTCCACTGTTTATAAAACCACCCACATGTAAAAGACAATGAAGTGTCGTTTGTGACCGAAAATATGTTTTGGTCGTTTACATACTTAACCTATTTATAATTTTATTGGTCGTTGCTCGCGCGTGCTTAAAAGTTAGCGATGTACTTTTCTCTGCACTATGGTTTAGGTGGATGGTCCTAAAGCTTATAGTTAGTTCATGTTTTTTACGGCCGACGGCCTTAGAACAATTTGGTAACTATATTATGATCGGTGTCCTTGCGTCAAGGTGAGCGTCTTATAAACCGGCGAGCGCATCGTGCACAAATACTCTATTCTAATAAAGTTTAATCACTGTTTTTGATACTAAGGAAGTAGTGAGGTAAGGATATCGGGATGTTTTTATATTAGTTGCGAAATGTTAATGTTATAGCGGCATGAGTGTGGACAATAATATAACGGTGGGCCCGTGCCTCAAGCGAGTTCACTTTGCATTTCAGATAATCTCGAATTTTTCATATCTTATAATCTGATTATATCTGGTAATGTATTATGACATCATTTGGACGGTGTAAAATATCTTATAGCTTTCTATGGTTAGATTAGATGACCGTTACTCCAAATTGGTCTAGGTATCAACTGGTGTAATAATATTAGACCTACCTATTAGATTGTAATATCTATATAGCCACCTGTACCTTCCTGATTATGGTTAAATCCATTATAAATGTCCTTCCGGCTGGTTGTACGCCGTCCAGGGAGGCACTCGCGTCCACCTCACTGTAATGTTACTCCTAGTGTATTAAGTTTGTCGACGCTTGAGGTCTCGACGCACGAGTCGCACTTTTTTCTATTGAATATTTAGTGGATTTTAATATATTTTGAGCCATTGTTTATGCGTGCATAGTCTACTAATATTTTTGCTACTCGATAGTTCGCGTACAGTGAGTTCTGTCCAATTTTTAGGAATGGCATCATGAATTTTTATATGTGAGGACCAAATCTGGTTTTTGTATTTAATTGTGAGTTGAAAATGGGTAATACAGGATTTATTTTGCCAGTTCCTCTTAAGAGTAAGTGAGAATTTCTAAAATATTTTTATAGGTGTAAGTGTTGGTGAATTATTTTTAACATAGTACCGGTTAAGTACGAATTGCTATTAGAAAGAAAGCCCATTTTGTTTCCATCTCTGTTCAGAGATGCTGCTTGACGTCGGTATGCCGTCTGCTCTTTTTGTCCATTTTACTAAGATAACCGGAAGCTTTTATCAACTTTATGGAGGTAGAGTATAAAAGTCAAATAGTAACGCTTTAAACTAAATAAATAATGGGAATTCTTGAATAATTGTGGAATTGTTTACGATATCGCATAATTAGTTAATAACATGCGTATGTATGGTCAAAGGGGGCAGACAGGCTCTTGTTGTCTACGATGTAATGTAACCCAGCGTCTCGGTAGTAACTATGTAATCGTTATAGTTTTAATTGTGGTGCTATACTACAGCGGTCGACACCAATAATGTATTTTTATGTATATTTCGTTTTAACTTATAAGTGATCTAAGTAACAGTGTTAAAACGATACTAACTACGTAACTGCTGTGAAAATGTTATCGCAGTTAATCCGTTAAAGTTGTCCAGTGCGTACGTGTGCACATTGAACATCGTTCTAAATTTACACAACATAGTACATTTATGTATCTATTGGGTTCCTTCATCTCGATACAATAGCTGGTTTCACCACTTACTTTATTTGGTCAGTTTTGATGTACCTAAATAGTGTCAGATTCAATTGATATAATCTATAAATTTAGCGTGTAATAATAATGAAATACTGACAAATAGTCATACTCTCGTGCAAATAGTTTATTGTTTTATAGATTCTGGCTGTGTTTGATTTAGGTACAGTCGACATCAAAAATATGTTTACACTTTGCCACCTTATGACAAAGGAGTAAGGTGCCAAAGTGTAAACATATATGTGACGTCGACTATACTTATTAATTCCTAAGATGACGTAATATTTTATAACAAATTATATTTTGTAAAGGTATTGGGGAGAGTCGGTTATATTGGACCACTTTTTACTATAGCGTAGATATTTTGTTTTAAGAAAGCGCTTACAAATGGGATTTAATGTGCAAATAGAAGTGAAGTGTCTTGGTTACATTCTGCGTAAAAATGAGCATTATTGGATTTCATTAACACTACTACAAAATGTTTATTGGTAGACACATATTGTACTGATACAAACCAAAAATATATCTGGTTGGATTAATCGTGCATGCATGCCTATGGTACGACTTAAACGACCAAGTATGTTTTTGAAATAACTGATTTCAAAAAAATAAGCATAAAACTAAATACCGCCCAGTAACTTCTAAATTTATAATTATAGGTAAAATACTGGTAAGTTCATATTTTTTATTCATCTCCATTCATTGTTCGTAATTTAGGCGTGAAATGCATATTACACGGCTAAATTGACCACGTGCATGCATGGTAATCAATATTACCACAGAGCAGTGTTTGGTGCCTCATACATAAAAGATGCCGTTTAATAGAAAGTCGAGAGGTGGTACGATTTAACGGGCGGTACGATATAGGCGACTTTCCCCTATAGTCCCCTTTTTCCTAGTGGTGAAACATATGTATTGAGCTCATTTTCAGTGATATTTATTCAGTTAGTAAATTGAAAGATATGATTCTTATACAAATATTTGTTTGACATTTATATAGTATACAATGTTGTTGTATGTGAACACTAAATAGTGACATTGTTGGGCAGGATTACCTACTAAGATTGTTTTGTTTATCTACTTATAAAATCATTGTTGACGATTTGAAGGGGTTTCACTCCACCACAAAGTAATATTAATGAATTCACGAGCTTATTAAACAACAAATTACAGTTTTAATTTTGTAAAGATGTTCTTCACGACGTTGTTTGGAAGAATGTCTACCTGTATGAGCCACGACTCTCTGGTCAGTTGTATACGTGTTTGTAAACTTGGACGCATTGTGTTTAAGTATACATTCAGAGAATTATACTATAGTCCGACAGCAATGCGTGATCGTTGGAAACACTGTAGCTATTTTATTATAATAAATCGGTTCTTGTTATGTATGTTTGAATTTCAGCTTATTTCCGTACACTGCCTAGCTGGCGTGTTGATCTATTGGCATAAGTGTATTTGCGACATGTACAGTCAGCATCAAATAGTTAGTAGCAGTGAAGTCGCCAAATATATCGTAACACATCCTTACTGCCATACAAATAAAGATCTGTCTGATCTGTATCTGATATATTTGGCGACTTCACTGCTACTAACTATTTGATGCTGACTGTATATGTAAAAATGTTTTTGGACTACGACAAACAAATTTAGCGACAGCACTGTTTAAGGCCCATTCTTTAACTATGACAGCTCACTGATTTTTATCATTGTTTCTTGTTATAATTTTATTTGTTGTATTTAGCAAAGCTTTGTAGGCAAACTGTGTTTGTAATTAAAAGTATAGTAAAAAAACTAAATGAAAATTGCTAGTCCTATCTCATGTGTTTTGGATCTGTCCGGTAGAAGAATTACTTAGATGTTTTTAAGATACTTAAAAAAATACAAATATACTGTCTGTGGTGAATATCGAATTTTATGAGCTTATTAAATCTTAATTCAGTATCGGTATCGCGAGTGTAAAGTGTGCTGTGCGCAGCAGATGGCGCACGTCTCGTATCTAAAATAGTGCTAAGAATTATAACAAATTTTAACACTTAAAATGTATAACCATGCAATACGTTGTTAAGATAATTTAATGTCATTTATACACCTGTTAAATTTAAGTCATAGTCAATATAGTCATGTCACGACCAACATAAAGAATAACTGCTCTGCTAACTCGATCCGATTTAATAATATATGTATTTTGTATTTTTATAGCCACTCCACACTGGGTTTTACTTAATTCAGCACATAGCCCGTGCAATCGAATTAGTGGAGTAGATACGTAGACGTGTGTTATCGAACGAAAAAGAGTTTTCAAAAAAATATAAAAATAAAAAGTTAACGAAGCTAAAATAGTTTTTCATAAGATGCCAAGTTAGCTGTCGCATTGGACCAAGGGATATTGTAATTTAAGTGTAGCTCACTTCACTTTGCTGATTGATTACATAGCATTTTATATAGAATGGTTACCTAAAGAGTAAATTATTTTATCAATCTGTCTGCGTGTTAGATCCATGTATACAAGTATCTTTGTGATTAATGTTTTAGATATACGCGGTTTGGCGAAGACAGACTGATTTAGGGCAGTTTCGGCTATGTTGTAACGGATGGTGGCTGCTCGGCAGTATTATAGTGGCGGGTGGTCGTGTGCTTTTTCTACTCTTCTGTGAAATGAATTATTGTGAAAATGTTACGGCAGCTAGTTACCTCCTTTCGCATAATCCACAGTATTGGAGAAGTTTTATTTAAAATACCTTTGGAGGTAGAAACACCTGTGGCTAAAATATTCCTAGGTGACCAGCTACATCTATCTTTTATACAGTTAGATGAATGACTAGATGGCAGCACCGTGGCGAGAGGCCTTTTTGACAGCCGCTTTCAAAATCCATCAAGCAAAGAAAATATGATTAAACATGAATGGTGGATTATGACTAGACCCCGTTATCTTGTCGCATAGATTTTGTTTTTCAGTAGAGCGTGAATTATTTTTTTATCGACCTTCTTGATATCGATGTTTATATAATGCAATTGAATTTTAGCCTTTAAAGTCTATACTGAATTTCAATTAAAACTTTTTGTTTACAAATAAGTACATAACCTTATTGGTCTTACGTGAATGTTTATTGTAATTATTGTGGAAAAAATATGATTAATCCTAACTAACGAACACCCTAGACTTTTATTTCTTCGTTTATTATTATATATATCTTTATACAAAAGTAATAAGTAGTACCTAGTGACACCTCTTTGAAATTATCAGTGACATACAGTATCGACATTTAGATAGTCGATAAAAAAATCATTCACGCTCTACTGAAAAACAAAATCTATGCGACAAGATAACGGGGTCTAATTATGACAGCTATACCTCTCGCCACGGTGCTGCCATCTAGTTAAATTCGCTACTATACAATCGCAGAAACCCTCATTGTAATAGATAGCGTACATATTATTTGTAATATGATATTGTACGAGTATCTATGGGCCGAATGAAATGTGTTAATATGGTCCGAACTTTATTGATTGTTTTAGACGTTTAAGTGACATTTTTCTTGTTAGCCGCATTTATTTAATTTTTTTTAATGAAGTTACCTACCTATATGAACAAAACATATTGTTGAATTTCATTATGCTATGAAATGTATGACTAAACTAGCAATTAAAATCAAATTAAAAAAAGGATATGTGCTTGTAATAGATACGTGACAACTTTCTTAGTTGGAATGTTTCTAAATCATTATTTTATATTTAGTATTTGGCATTTTATTACTAATGAAATTGTAATCTATACAAATGAATGAAATGTGACCATGCACACGCCACCCCCAAACATTGTAGTGAATACAATATTCATTTAGGCGTATCGATGTTGAGTCTAGTTCACAAGTTTATAAAGATAGTTCTACTGCGCCAATTGTCTTGTTCAAATGTTGTGAAACTAGGTGTTAAATGTTGTCCTTGACCGGTTAGGTACCGCTCGTCTGGATATTCAGTAGTCCATGCTAGATGCAGAATTTTTTTCTTACTAATATTTTGTTACTGTTTTGGCACTGTATTAATTACCTTCTGACAAAAAACATATAATGAATAAAATGTTTTGTGAAGTTTTATTTTTACGCTAAACCGCTCACTTTTCTAACCTACTGTATGAGTAATTAGGAGCATTAGGACCCTCTATGTCCACTTATGAGTACTAGTCATATCTGGAATGATTTTCCAAATGTGGGCTAGCCTACGAATTAATCCAATGGTTTGGCATTGATTATACCTGATACCTACTACTAAGCGAAGCAATTATGAATGTTAAGATGATTTTATTTTGTTAATGTAGATCTGTTAAAAAGATACATATGGGGTAGCTCCTTAACGTTGAACGCTTATCCTCTCGCGTTAAGACGTGGCCTACACGCCAATATCTCGACTAGTGAATAACGAATATAAACCGTATCTGTCAGCAGGAGAATGGCTTTGACAGCATCCGCCATGACCACTTTAGTGGTCGCTGGCGTGGCAGGCACGACAGCACACGACCCATTTAGTGGCTCTTGGCGTTCAAAGGGTTAAAGCTTAATAACTATGTCGTCTGTTAGTCCTTTCGCCGTCAAAGACAAGTATGGTGACTGCAATAAAAGTGCACATTTGACAATATTTAAAAAAAATCGCGCATTCCAATGGTACTATTAAGCAACACTGACATGATACAGTTTAGATCAGGGGTGCCCAAACTTTTTTTTAGGCAGCAGCCTAAAATGAAATTCCCACGCCCCCCTTCGCTTCGATGCAAGGAAACTGAAGTCTGTGGTCTAGCTAGCCCTATTCAAATTTCCCGAGGCCCCGCGCCCCCCTAGGAGGGCACGCCCCCTAACTACTTTGAAAACCCCTGGTTTAGATCATTGGCGACGAAAGGATTAAAGTCTAAATAGGTATCAGTGGCGGCGCTTCCATAGATTACGATTCGCAGTGGCGTAACTACGCTAAGTGGGGCCCGTGGCAAATTCATAGTATGGGTCCCTTTTACAGAAAATGTTAGAATCCTCCTTTAGTCTTGTCCCCTCCGGCCGGGGGCCCCCTTAGGCCAAGGGCCCGTGGCATTTTGCCAGCTCTACCACCCTATATTTGACAATTTTTCATGCATTTGAGCAGTTTTCCTACAGCTCTTGAAGAAATTTTAAGCCAGTACCTAAGAAAAATTTGGACCCACCGCCACTGAGATAGGTATAAAGTAAATAAAGAGTAAGAGTTCTTAAAACAATAATTTATTAACATTTAAAGACTACACTAGTATTTACATGGGTAAGTACACGATGATCATTGATAAACAAATATATTAACCCTTTACCAGGCGTAGTACGTTCGTCTCAATTGAATTTCAACCTTAATCTCTGGATTTAAGGTTAGAATTAGGCTTAATTGAATCAACAATACTTAACTATTTTAAAGATATTAGGGATTTTTGAAAAGATGGACTGGTGCGGCCTGGAAAAGGGTCAAGTATGTTGTCATAACATATCTAACAGATCAGTCAGTCATTGTACATTTTAACACTTTCTGATGCAACAAACAGCCAATATGGGGTTTTGTAGGACGTACACTGCGATTATCTTTAGTTTACGATTGACACATGATTTTTATACATTTGATTTTCTACCTTGTTGTCCTGATCATAAAGGCAACATTACAAGCATTACACTATTTCGTACCGTGTTTTAAATATCGATTTTATTTTGTTCGCGATAAGGTAGAATTTCAAACGGATAAAAACTATCTGTCAAGTTTTAACTAGCTTTGCAATACCTGTACGAGAATACTATTATATTAGCGAAAAACACAATGTGACTGCACGCTTCGCTAACGCCCCTAGCGGCAAATACACTCATCGCATGAAAGGCGCGGCTATAAAGAGTGGTGTAGGTACATTCGGCGTCAATAGAAAAATAAAATAATGTAAACAAACGCATTTACCGTCATTACTTCACTTACCGTCACTATCACGCATTTTTAAAGAACAACCCACAGGCTAAGAACTTTTTAAGGCTCCGAGTCTGAAGCGCCATCTGAACGAAAACAACCCAAAGATATCCAAAATTTGAGAGGAAATGTCACTACGGTACGATACTCGTTACTAGATAGCGCTGCAGTGCAAATGTCATTTCCTCTTTCATTTTGGGTGTCTTTGGTTTGCTCTCGTTCAGATGGCGCTTCAGACTTCGAGGTGAAAAAAAGTTCTTAGACTATCTTGCTCTATTAAATATTTTCTCTCTGGAACAACCATAGTTCCATTTTCGGTTTATACACATCAACTTGTTGTTTATATTAATTTTTAGTAAAGATATTCGTTAGTCGTACTTAGATTTCAGTGAAAACGAATTTCTTTAATAATATTTTGTCACGTGTCATATGCTTTTTTTGCCTAAAAACACAGCCATATTTGTTTACCTTATTTTATTTTTCTATTGACGCCGCCGAATTTATATTAGGCTCGTATCGTTCAACTGTAACAGACGACAACTTTCCCGAGCTTGCCCTTGGGCACGTCGACGCTGGGCAGCGTCTCCGTGATGATCCCCGTTGCCACGGTAACGTTGTTCTCGCGCACCGTGAACGGCTGCCCCAGCGTCATGACCATCGTCTCCAGCAACGTCAGGTACACCTCGCCGTGGTCGCCCGGCATCATCATGTGGGCCGAGGGGTCTGAGGATGATAGATTTCTGATGTAAATGTAAAATACGATAATTTGTAGAACGCGGACAGTGACAACGCTTAGCCGTGACAAAATTGTTAATTTTTGATTTCATAATATTTCAGTGGCCCAGGATAATCGCCAGTTGCGGCGCCGTCATAAAAAGGGGGATGGATTACTAATTCCACGCAGACGGAGTTGCAGGCAAAAGCTAGTATGATAATAGGCTTAAAATTTTGCCAGACATAATGACATTGTGCGTAATAAAAATACAGGACAATTGGTACTCGTAGCGTACACTATATAAATACCCTACTTACGATATGCCTAAACGGCGCTATGATGAGTTTTGAACGACATGACGGATGTTAGCTAAAATAGCGGCGTTTTATGATATATCATAGGTATACCTAGGAAACAATATTAATACCAAATGATCATTCTTCGAACCGATTTTCGACTAATGGTTGTTCGGCTAATCATGACATTCATGACACTTACAAAACGATCATTCTACGAAAAGAAAATCTGCGAATCAATAATCTGCGTACTGACTGGTCTTAGAAAAGATTACTCTGCGTTATGAAATTCTGCAAATCGTATTTCTGAAAAAGAACCCATCTGCGAATAATTTGTCGGAGAATCTATAAGGTCAAGAATGTCAACCTTAAACCAAGCTTTATATTTGATTGCGCTTTTACAAATGTGATTCATTTTTCAAGACCATGCATTTGGGATATCATTTCCTCTGCCAGACTTCGGACTTATATAGATATATATCTATATATGAAACGCGAGCTTGATACCTTTTCTAAGTGCTTCAGGACTCGTTCGCAAATCAAACCTTTTCACTTTAATGTGAGGAAGAAGTATGAAGTAAGCCGTTTGAAGATTTTTTTCTAGAAACGGGTAGACTGGTTCAACCCTTTACGAGTGATTGAGAAATAAACATCGATCCTGCCGAATTTTAAAATTTAGTTTCAAAGACTTGTTCGGCCTTACGACACTCATCCATTTATATCGTGCGTTACTTACCTAAATCAACTCGGCACGCGATATTCCACGTCCCGCTAAACATCTGCTGCGAATACTTGGAGAACACCGGCTTCTTCCGCCCTCCCTCGCTGGCCGTTAGGAAGTAGATCTTCGCCCTGTAATGGTTGCTCAATTGCTGGCTTTTAGCTGCGCATAGGAGCATACCAGTCTCTACTGATTTTATCTTTATTCCTCGTAATAAAACACCTACATTGTCACCGGCCATACCCTGAAAATTGATTTTAGTTTTATAATCAGACTATGAAACGTCCCAACTTTCAATACGAATGTCTCGGGTTCAAACCCCGGCTTATGTACATTCGCCATCTGATATATCGGAGCGCCCAAGGTCGTTACAAATATCTGAGCAACGACTCTTTTGTCAAGACGATAAAGGCCATGTTCAGATATTTTTGAGTACCTTGACCGCTCCGATATATATGATGGCGACTGTACTAAACCTATATAGGAAATATTATTTGATATTTACCAGCCGCTTTTCGGTAAAGGAAAAAATCGTGAGGAAACCGGACCTAATGCCAATAAGGCCTAGTTTCCCCTCTGTTGGAAGGTCAGATGGCATTGGCAGTAGGGTTTGCTTCCGGTTCTTATTTCTATAAAACAAAATCCCGAAAATCCCCGGAATCCGGGTTCTCGCCATACAAAATCAGAACGGGAGCAAATCCTAATTGGATTTTACTAATCTCCTAAGTCGCGTTTGCAAAAACTAGTGCCTATGCCAATTCATGGGATTAGGTTACCAAGCGGACCCCAGGTTCAATTGAGAAGTGGCAAAAGCCGGGACAAACCCTAGGAGGATGATGAAATGTACTTAAGCCTACCTATATGTATACACTTATGAACACTTAGTAAATCTCATAATCATCACCAGCTTACATATGGCTCATAGCTGGCCATACAGGCCTCCCTTCACAAGTGTTTGGCAGATTGGGGACTAGTCTCTTACACATGTACCTCGAAAATTCTCTTAGGTTTACTCAACATGTCTTCTTTCAATAAATAGAAAATGTGACCACTTCAAACGATATTTAAGGTTAAGAGAGCTTATGTATGAACACTATTAGACCGTAAGCCATCAGGAACAAATTTCGTTTGCCATCGCGTCCCAGGCGACAACTTGTAAAGTGGTTAAGGGCGATGTGTAATGAAGCCTCGTGAAGGTCAGCTGCCTCTCCGTTGGTGGGTTGAGGAACGGCATACATTTAATGAATTAAAAAAAAATTGTCATCACGTCCCGATTGAATCTTTGTCAGATGATAGTTTATATCCTATTATAAATATAAAAAATCGTCAGTCGGCTGTATCGCAGTGAAAAGACCGTCAGCTGGTCACGTGAACATACGATCTTCAGGGCATCAGCTGAAGGTCTTTCCACCTAGATACAGCCGGCTGACGATTTTTCATGTTTGTAAGAGCATATAAACTATCGTCTGACAAATTTTCAATCGTGACGCGATGACCGAATCTTTTTTAAGTGATTAAATAGCTGCCGTTCCTCAACCCACCAATGGAGCGGCAGCTGACCTTCACGAGGATTCATTATACATCGCCCTTAAACACTTCACAAGTTATCGCCTGGGACGCGATTGGTCATGAAATTTGTTATGGCTTACGGTCCATATGAACAGCCTTCTATTTGAAAGTTGCATGCCTATGCCTACCACTCTTTATTACTTGTTTTACTGTGGCCTAAAGACCTGATGCATATGAAAGTGTTATAAGAATGTTCAAAACATATTTTAGCCAATACTGTAATAAATAAGTTCTCACCTCACTAACACTCTTTCTAAAAATTTGAATATCTGATATTGTTGTCCCAATTTTGTGACCAAAGCCAAGGAGATCCGCTTCTGCGTTTTTCTTCATGACCCCTCTTTTTATAGTGCCTACCACAACGGTGCCCCTGCCCGGCACGGTGAACGAGTTGTCTATGGGTAGAAGGAAGGGGGACTGTAAATCACGCACAATTTGCGGTATGTACGTGTCCATGGTGTCTAGCAGCTTTCTTATTGATGGTGCACCTGAAAAATGCTAGTAATTGCTAGTTTCTTGCATGAAAACAAATAAGGTTTAATGGCTCCTCATAATATATGTACAGTCACGTCTGAAAATATGGATACATTTAATGTGACAAAAATATGCCGCCACGACTCTATTACCAAGGCGTAAAGTCTTGTTTTTGTCACATTAAATGAATATTTTCAGACGTGACCGTAACTGCTAGTAATAGACAATATAAACATAATTAAATCTTTATTATGAGAAAAAGCAGGAAGCAATGATCTTCATCATTAAATATAACATTATCTTTAGATATGAAAAACCAGTAGGTTTCAGTTATAACGGGATGTTAGTTGTTAAGGTTTAGTAATTTTAGGACCTATTTACATATAGCTTAGTGCTTAATGAGTTCATACATTTGCCACATGTGTTAAGTACTCGCACTAAACAATAAACAGGTCCATACAGATTAGAAAATTAAACCAACCACATATTTTCATATGCTTGAACACAATGTTTTACACACTGAAACTGACTACTGCCAAAGAAATGGACCTTTGGATATCACAGGTGCTACCAGGACCAGGGTCCAGGCTCCCTTTGGACAGGTAATCCGAAAAGTAGTAATCATGATTTTACATAAAATTTAATAAACATACTGTTTAGGTTATACTTAATGTCTTACCAAATTCAGATTCTTCTCCATTTAAAGCCTTGAGTGCTGATCCACAGATCATGGGTACAGTTTCCCCATCATAGCCAAAGTTGCCCAGAAGCTCTCGCATTTCAATTTCTACTAATTCTAATAACTGAAAAATAACACAAATTAAATAAAGTTGTCCAAAATTGCCCTGGGGGCGACTTTTGACTTTCGAGCACTCGAATACCGCAAAATTTGTTGCAGGATTATTTATTACACCCATACGTCTAAACGGCGAGCAGTGAAAAGGGTTTACTCATTTAAATATCTTGGGCACTTGGTAACCGACGATTCTCGCGATGACGCCGATATTGAGAGGGAGCGGAGGGCCTTGGCCGTCAGGGCTAATATAATCAGTCGCGGATCCAGGATTTCGTTCAGGGGGGGGCACTTTCGAGGATTTCATTCTGGGGGGGGGGGGCACTTTCCAGGATTTCGTTCTGGGAGGGGCACTTTCCTTCACAAAAAATCTCGCGGTCCGCACCTATGGGCCCCGTAGTATACGAGGTTTGCGTTTCAGGGAGGGGGCAATCAATTGCCCCCCCCCCCCCCTGTATCCGCGCCTGAATATAATAGCTCGCAGGTTCAGCCAGTGTACAGCGCAAGTTAAAATAACATTATTTCGAGCGTTCTGTACATCGCTGTATACCTGCAGCTTGTGGACAAGGCACACGCAACGGGCTATTAACGCCATGCGTGTAAAGTTAAATGACGCGTTCAGGGTAGGTACCGTTGCGGCTGCCTCGATACTGCAGTGCATCGGGCGTGTTCGCAGGCGCGACACTTCGCAAGCGCTGCACCGCGGCGCTCCGCAGAGTACGCAACAGCCGCCACAGCCTCCTGACCGTCGTGGCCGACAGAAGGGACAGTGGTCTGATAAGGACTGGTCCTCTCTAAATTTAAGTCTAGCTCCTAAGATAGTTATTTAGTTAACCTTAGTTGTAAGTGTATTTTAAGGTTATACTAACAAAATATGGACAACATTGGTCTGAAATAAATGCATTTTATTTTATTTTTAAAACTTTATTTTAATTAACGACATTTATTTATATTAATTTGTAACACACGAAAGTTAAAAATCACCCCCCTGAATTAACCTGAATTGCCAAAAACATCAGCCCCAAATCTACTTTGCGCCAGTACTGTGGAGCTAGAGACGGGTGTATTGGGGATGGGTTGGAAGTTGGCAACCCAAGCCGCCCAGAACTGAAGTAAGTGAAAGAATTTCCTTCTAGGTCTACAGTAGGTAAAACGAAGAAATAAAATTTAATTGAAATATTCATTTTATATCTATTGCTACTTTCTGTTTTGTATATGGAGGTATATGGAGTTCTTGTCTATGGAAAATCAGTGACTATGGGTGTTACCGATTGATGACATTGATCAATTGGTGTGGTAGGTTTGGCTGATACAAAATCAAACTGATTGATGTCGGTCGATGGCATCCATCATTCGAAAGTTACTCCTACAACTCATCTCAATAAAGTTACCTTAATTGGTACTATGTTTAAAGGGCTACACTTGAAATCAAGTACCGATCACTAGTTTGTGACAATGCATAATATTGGGCTAGATATAAGTACTACAGAAATTTACTATCCAACAAATATTAAAACACAATGAAAAAACATAATTAAGAAACTACAATTATAAAATTTGGGCCTGATTGCTATCAACTAGCAGGGTGCCCAGAAGACTGGCCGTATTATCTCACTGGATAGCAATAGTTATTCACAATATGCAATAGTAGCCAGCCCTCTGGTCACCAGAAGCTTGGAAGTTGTTCTCACCTCATTGTCAACCAAATCAGCTTTATTAATATAAACTAATATATGCTTTATTCCCACTTGTTTCGCCAACAATAAATGTTCTTTTGTTTGTGGCATAGGTCCGTCATTGGCTGCAACCACCAATATGGCTGCATCCATCTGTGAAGCTCCTGATATCATGTTGCGTATGTAGTCTGCGTGGCCGGGACAGTCTGTGTGTGCATAGTGTCGTAGTTTTGAGCTGTATCCTATATGTGCTGCGTTTATTGTGATTCCTGGAATTTTTTATTTTTAAAATTCAATAACCTTATAGTATAGTTATACTCTATAACGAATCATACGCACCTCTTGCTTTTTCCTCTGGTGCTCTGTCTATCTCATCATAAGAAACGAATTTGGCCAGTCCATCGTTTGCCAGAACTTTTGTTATGGCTGCAGTTAGTGTCGTCTTACCGTGATCTACATGTCCTATAGTTCCCACATTGCAATGCCTTTTCTCTTCTAAATTTGTATCTACTTTTGCAGAAAATCTTCGACAGTGTCGGTTGTAAATTCCAACATATAACGTTCGTGATGATAGAACGTTTGGTTTAAGGGAATGTTGTGATAATTTACAGTAAATAGAGTGTAGAATAAACTTTCCACTCATTTTAAATATTTTGTTTCTTACATAAATTTGTTGTTTATCATATAATATTCTTTTTGAGGTTATACTTTAAGATTAGACAGATCAGATGACTGGTGACAGTCGGATGACAGTGACAGAGAGACCTTATCGCGAGTAGTGACGTACTGTTGGAATTTACCCAAAATAATATTCTCATACGGAATATTCCCGAGAACATTACCTTATTCTCAGGAGTATTCCCAAATGGAGGAATATTGAAATACAGGTTAATCAAAATAATAATAGTATTAATTATGATTTGAGTGGAATAAAATAAAAATCTTTAAAATTAGTTGAAGTAATAATGACAAAAATAATATATTGAAAGTATATTATTAAGACGTACTTTCAATAAATTATAAGGTCTTCGTTTTTTTTTTGAATATTTGTTGGACGGATTCCTGATTCAAAAGTTAGAGATGAATGAGACATTTTTTTAGACTTACGGGACGCTTATGTCTGAAAGCAGTTTCTAGTCAATAAGTATTACAAGGAACCTCAAAGTAATTTTTAAAGACTTACGATTTATGTGAGAGGTACATATTGAACTAGCAATTTTTTTTTTAAATTATTTAGTTACATGTTTGGTGAGGGGCGGCCGTTACCATTGCGAGGCTCCGGGCGGAATACCTTTGCGAGGCCGTTGTATTTTGGGTTGGACTGAAGCAACGGGGACCCCGACGCTTTTAAAGGTGTTAAACTCTTTTTATTCGATGTATCATTATGCATACTGGGGATGTAACGAATATTCGTATTCGCATTCGGAATATCCGCTGTAGGTATATGGATATTCGTAGTCGTATCCGCAAAATTTAATGCGAATATTTTTAGTGATTTTTTTCCAAGAAAAATATGGAAAAGGATTTATGGATATTCGCATTCGTATTCGCAAAATTCAATGCGAATATTTTTAGTGATTTTTTTTCCCGAGAAAAATATGGAAACAGAAAAGGAAATTACAATAATCTTCATGAAAAATATGTAATGGTTGTTTCACGATTTCGAATATATTCCGGTTCGAATAACATAGAAGGTTGACCGTACTAAGTGCAAAAAAATTGTTTTCTTAACACTGGGTTTGGAAAATATCACGCCTGAATCATTTACCTACCACAATTTTCCTTATGCCAAGGTTATTGACTCCATATTAGCATTCGCATTAGTATTCGCGAAAGTCCAACAAACAACATTTGTTAGGAGGTCTATGGGTTGAGCTCATCATATCGGCAATGTTTTTTGTTTATTTTCGTGGTTCAGTGTGTAATATTGATAGCTTATTGTGCGGTGATCTAACGAACAGTGTGCAGCTAATGAAGAATTAGTCTTAAAACACGTGTAACCATTGTTTGGTTCAGAACAACCTGTAGTCGCCGGGGTCGGTCCCTGCTGTTTGTAGGGATCTGCTATCGCTCTACAAATGGCAAGGCCTCTACCGAAAAACGTTGCCTATAATTTATTTCATTAAACAAATATCAATCGAATACATTGTTACTCAAAATAATACCGGTTTAAACGGCATCATTGTTAGTGAATAAATCATCCAGCGTCTGACACGCTTTTCAGCATTAGCTAATATTTTACGGTAATGATATTCGCTGAATCGCGGTCCACTATCAACTCTAACCCGGATTGGACCTATCAATACAATCTCAGTTCGGGCCACAAACCGGGGTCATTTTGAGCGGTCACATTTTCTATGAAATGAAACATGGGGGATTCCCCGAGCGGTAGGTAGGTATACGGTATATGATTCATCGTGTAGCGCTTGGGGAATCTCCGTGTTTCTACACTAACCGAGCTTGAAGATCAATTATGATTTCTAATTTTAAAAAATCTGCTCGGATTGGGGTGCGAAAACTGCCCTGCCCGGTTCGCCACCCCTTATAGCCGTTGCACACGAGGGCAGTGCAGTGGGGCAGAACAGTAGGCTGCTACAATTTGAACGCACACGCTGAGGTAGGAGCCCCGCCCCAGTATCTAACCCGCCGATAGTAAGGTGGTTATGCAAGTTTACCGTCAGGTTCACTTTACTCCCACCGAATTAAACTGCTACAAGTACATGGGAAAAACTTTTTAAGGTTAACAAATTTTTTATTTATAGTTTATTATTTAGTCGATTTTTAATTATTACTTTGGAAAGAAAAACTTGGCTCAACTGACAATATGTGACATCGAGTTCAGGCTTCATATTTTTTTTGTAGCTTCTACTCGCCAAAAGACAACTCCTCACCAAATTTTAAGTTGCGGAAATGCTTGGTTAGCGAGATAAAAAATTATCAAAGTTCCATATAAAATCCCGATTTTACACCGCCATGACACAATATTTTGCGTTTCGTTAAACGTGTTGAGAAAAACTAAAACGTGATGATTTGTTTTATGTTCAGTTTTTACATAAATACAGTTTTTAGGACTTATTTGTGTACAATAACAGTTACATGATATTTATTCAATGATTCTTTTAATTTATAAGCATTATTTTGTGGAAATTTGTTAGTTAATAATTATCAAAAATGGTACGAATTTACTAAAACGCGTAAAACAAAACGCAAATAAAATTGGCGGGGTCTGCGCGCGGGGGATACGACATGACACATTGTTAGACGCCATGCTATGGATGGTATAGGAAGGATGGAACTCTCTTATAGGAAAACGGTCGAAAAAGTGTCCAGCGGTAAGCACTAAACAATAGTTCCAAATATCTCTGGGTGGCGCTAGGTATAGTTCAGCACTTGAAATGAATTACCGATATTTAATACTAATATGACTTTCTAAATAAAATTAATATTTAGAGTGTTTTTCATCTCGCAAATAATTAGTTTGGATTTTTTTTTTTATTTCAAAATTAATTAAACAAATTTAATATCATTGTGGCGCCATCAGTTTATCGCCTTTTAACTTTTGTAACATAGAGATCCTTCCCATCCTTCTTGTACCATCCATACGCCATGCCATTTTGCTTTGCCAGATTACGTGCTGCCTGTCAAAGTTTGCGTTCGTTCATTTGCACGCGTTTGTAGGAACTTTTTAGGTTAGTTCAAAGTAGTTTCAGACAGACTCTAAGGCTGGTCGATGTAGGTACGACGACGAGCGAAGCGAGGAGGAGTGTTAGGTAGAACCTACAGCGCGCGAGCCGAGCGAGCGAAGCGAGCGTGCCGCGGCAGCGGCCGGCGAAGCGCCAGAACCTAACACTATCACACTCCCCCCCTCTCCTCTCGCCCCGCCACCTGCCCCCCCCCCCCCCCCCCCCCCCCCCCCCCACCATAACACTGATTGTGTCATGGCGGTGTAAAATCGGGATTTTATATGGAACTTTTGATTATTTTTTATCTCGCAAACCAAGCGTTTCCGCAACTTAAAATTTGGTGAGGAGTTGTCTTTTAGCGAGTAGAACCTGCAAAAAAAATGAAGCCTGAACTCGATGTCACATATTGTACAGTCGTTCCTTCGTAAGCTTGATTCCTACTTTATATTTGACTTTTCTGGAAGCAAATTGTCGTTGATCACAATGATCACTTGTGCCGCACTTAACAATTCCGGTGGTGTTGATTTTAATGCACATCCATCTAAGCCTGATTCTGACAAGGAAGTCATGTTTAGTTATTTTTTTGTGCCTAAGCAACGAAAGATGCTTTGAAAACAACAATAAAATGAATAGTTTGAACTTTGAGTAGTTTGCGCTAAAAGCACAGATTATATAATAGTTCTTACGAACTAAAAGTGATTGTCTACTTTTTTCAACAAACTCTTCCACAGATAATGCCAAGAATTGCGAACAGGTTGTATCTATCGATTTTCAAAATTAAATTTGATAAAAGAATTGTAAACTCACACACAAACACAAAGAAAAAGAATATTTTAAATATAATGCAATTAAATGTACTTACCGTATAAGTTTAATATCCAGTAAAAATGGTTTGTAGCAAAATTTTCAAGATAGAAAATAAACCTTGGCGGGAATGAAACCTCCTTAGTCGCAACTGATGTGAAGTTTCTATCTTCTATGTATATTTTAAAACTAAACTTTTCCGCCCGTGGGAAGTAAATCGGCCATAACTGCTCTGTAAGCCTGCGTGTAATATCACTATTGACGAGCAAGTGTGATGAAAATTCTTTTATACTTACCTACTACATACAGAGCAGGGGTTCCCAACCTTTTACCCCATGCACCTTACCTAACGTTATACTAAAATACTACGCCCCCCTAGAGGCCGAAATGGAGAGACAAACCCCGGGCACCGTCGTAACTGCGGCACAGGCCTTATAAATACACTAATATAGTCTGGAGACGCTCGCTGTGGGGCGCGCCCCTCAGGTTTGGAAACCCTGTACAGTAACCGCAGAGTAACGCTACACAGTAGGTAAGTAGTTTTGTCGCTTGTTTAATTCATGATATTTTTTATATATATTTTTTAATACTACGACGCCACGGCAAACAAGCATACGGCCCGCCTGATGGTAAGCAGTTACCGTAGCCTCTGGACGCCTGCAATCACGTGCGCGTTGCCGACTCTTTAAGAACCTATACACTCCTTTTCTGCAGAAGAACCTCATACTGTAGCCTCGAAAACCTCGGCAGGGAGTTCATTACACAGCCGCAGCGTTCGTGGGAGGAAATTCTTAAACCGTACGGTGCGCGATCCACTAGGCTCCAGGGTGTGAGGATGAACACCCTGCCGGCGGCGAGCGGTGCGGTGATAAAAAGCTGCCATGGGCATTATATCAAACAGTTCTTCAGAGCACCCATTGTACAAGCGATGGAACACACATACGGAGGCAGTCTTTCCTCAGACTCAAAGGTTCCATATCGCTCGTGAGTTTGGGATCGTCGACGATCCCCACAGGGCGTCTTTGCACCGAGTCAAAGGGCCCAAGTTGGTATCCAGGTGCTCCCACCCAAAGGTGACAGCAGAAGCACTTCACGTGGGGTCTGACTTGCGACTTGTATAGAAGCAGTCTCTGCCCCGGAGTGAAGTATCTCCTCGCTATATTGAGCACACCAAGCTTTTTGGATGCCAGCTTGGCCTTCTCTTCAAGGTGACTACGGAATTTGACGTCACTAAAAATGTCGACACCGAGGATCCCAATACTCCCTGATAATAATGTATTCTTACAAAATAAAACACTCAATATTATTTTGTGCGGTTTATTCAATTTTAACATTTATTATATAGATTTTACTTCAGTCATCATTAGCTGTCAATAATGTCCATTGCTCATCGGATTATGCTATCTTTTTTATTCACCCTGATACACTTCAGCTTTTAACAAGTGTTCATAGTTGCATTGAGAATTGCACCAAACATTAATAATAGTTAGTTAAAATGTTAAACTAGTAAGTAGGTATTATTATGAAACCAGTGACGGTTTTTTCAATTTCATGTGATTTAATATTAAACGTTATGTTCATGATTTTACTGTTATTCTTTGTTTTAAAGGTAACATGAACGTAACATCTCGTGAAACAAGCTTGAACATGAAACCACAAGAAAAAAGTAAGTACATTATTACATAAAATATAAATTACCAATACAAATCCGCGTTGATAAACTTAATAAAAACAGTAAATTAAAAACTAACAAGGATCACATTATAAAACGTTAACTACCACTAATGACTCTGTAACAACATGATTATAATATAAGTAATAATATTCTAATTATAAAATAATAATAAATATGGTAATATTGGAATGTTCTGGATCAGGCGTTGTCTGTGATGCACATAACATTAAAAATACTTTCCCTTAAATATTCATAAATAATTACATTCCTAGTTATAACGACGACTCTCTCAACCACTTTCCTTACAGGAGCAGCACTAAGTACTCAACATAATAAAAACAATACAACTCGTACATAACAAGAGAATAGGCTATTTCTTTGTAGCGGAAACATTACTACGAGTAAATACTATCTGAATCGTTTGAATAAATAGTATTGTCGCGATGTAACATCACTGATGTCCAGGAAATTTACATTCTGTCATTTTTAGTATACCTACAGAATTCATCCTTACTTGGCTGATCATGTAATTGTAAACAAACGTGTGTCAATCTATACATCGTAATGTATTTTACGTACACCTGGCCATAATGCGAGTTTTACCGCACGCTACACGTCCGGTAAAACTCGCATTATGGCCAGGTGGAAACGTAAAATTGTGTACTCACCACGGGCAATAGAAAAGAAAACCCTCTATCGCATATTTACAACCCTCGCCTGCGGCTCGGGTCACAAATATCTGCGATTTTCGGCTTTCTTTCTTTTACAGTCCTTGGTAAGTAATGTACTATATTTTTGAGGTGATTCGTACGTTACTTCGATTACTGAAGAAAATCTTATTAGAAATTATATTTTTCCGTGGTTACTTGGTTAAATTGAATACATTGCGAGTTACTTTAAGTATATAACAACATTTTAAGTGATAATCCTAGACAAGAGTGTGATAATGTCTTACACGCTCTTAAGTGTTTGTTTACACGATAAGACAAGTAAGGACGAATTCTGTATAATGTTTATTATAAACACATATTGGAAGGTCAAGTGGGTTGCCATACAGTCAATAATCAAAACTGATCAAAGCATAAGTATCACCGTTTACAAACACCTCCACTTACATTTTTCACGTCGGACCTACAGTGAACGTACGACGTGTACGTCTGACAGTGGTTTCTGTTACTTTTTCTAAATCATTATCTGTTTTAAATTATTCTATATAACGACATAGTTTTTATGATTGCCAATATTATAGTACATGTTAGTGTTAAGTAATTTAAGGATCTTTCATTATGAATTATGATAGTCGTACTTAGATAGATTTATTATGCAATATGTTCCAGTAATCATTAAGTACCTTCACCATAGTCATAAACATCAAAGTTCTAACGCTAGTCTAAAACTGTGCTGATAAATCAACGATGTAATATTAATAAGAAACGATAATTTCATTTCTTCATTGAATATTTCATTCGTCATGGCTAGCTTAGCTGCAGCTTTGGCTTTAAAGCTTTTTTTTAAATGGCTAACAATAGTTATGAACTTATAATCTTGGAAATTAACAGAAAGATCAGCAAATGTAGATAGATTCTGGAATACATAAATAAACACTGCGAATAAAATTATAGCATACCTATAAATATAACTTTCACTTAGCCAACTTATATACATCGTTTTATTTAATTTAACTACTCTGTTATTAAACAAATTGCTTTATAATAAACTATTTAAAATACTAGAACAGATTATCAATAAAATAGACTTTCAAGTGCAATAAAGTTATGATTTTTCTAATAGCAACATTAATAGAACTTGTACCAACGAAAGACAATAGTGCTACTCGCTCTTCAATACACATCTTATTATCAACTAGTTTACTTAATTTACTACAGTACCTATGATTAATTTATTTAACTACCTTCATTCACTATTATCCTAAATATAAGGATAAGACAAAACAATTGTATTTAGAAAAAATATTCAGATTATTATAAAAGTAAAGATAAACGTTACCAAATTAACTGCATAGTTACAAAAGCAATTAGTCGTTGTCAAAATTTGTAAACAATAACTACGCTTTTTAATTTATAAATGTCAATTAAATAGTAGTTTATGTAACTGTTACGTAATAAGGGTCCTTAAAACATGAGTGTGGTTTTATGAAATGAGCCGCAGGCGAATTTCATAATAAGATCACACGAGTATTTTAAGGCCTAATTACGTACAGTTGCATACACTGCTTTATCTACACTCATATTATTTATCCAAAATGCCGTATTCCTAAACCATAGAATGGCCGCCATTGCACCGCGTCGTGGCCAACTGGATTGTGTCGGCGTGGCCAACTCGATTGTGCCGGCGGTCGCGCGGGCGGGTGTCGCCGGCCGCGGGCGCGTGCAGGTGTACATTATGTTATCATTGTTATCAAAACTCATAGCACATCAATAATTGAGCATGAAAAGTTAAAATTGCGGTACTGCCACAGATAAGAAACTTATCATAGTGAAATCGTTTGTTGTAATGCTGGTCATAGCCTACGGTTTTTGAACGCATTTTAGAGGACTTACAATATGAGTGTAGATAAAGTGGCATTACAAAACAATACAAAGAATATTGCAATTAAAGTATGTAACTCGTACTTAAAGATATACTTTAAACACTGAGCATTGATAAAATTTGTACTTATCACTTAAAAGAATAATATTAAGAACACCTTAGCAATAACAAATTGATACCTATTTATCTTAAGTATTCATAAAAAGTAAATATAGTGAAACAGTGAGTTATTATAATCGTAAAATTTTGCTACTTGTTTAATACTTAGTAGGTATATACAGTGTGGAATGCATTGATGTGGGAACATAATGAGATTAAGGAGTAACATTAATTGGTGAGGCTGTATAGAGGAAATCGTTAACAGATTGTAGCTAATAAGAAGACGATTGTGCCTCAGATCCTTAATTTTGTAAAATTCCTCACCAAACCTCAACAAAGTCATTTTTGTATTAGCAAAGAACGAGTAATTTCGATAACTTCCCAATTAGACAAATTATTTTTTCTTAACGCCCAAATATCATAAAAAAGAGTTATTGATTGCGTTCAAGACGAAGAAGAAAGAATTTTAAAGCCTAATAAAAATTATGCTGCAACATTGATCTTAAAAATCAACTATTTGGCTTTTGTCAATACCATATAATATTTCACCAAGCCATGGCAAAGGGTTAAAGGTTGTAAGAATTTGTCTAATTGAATAGTGATTGAAATTTATAAAAAAAATATTTTATCAAGAAAGCCTCACGACATACAGATATTTTTGTAACATTTGAGACATTTCTAGTTGGAAAGTATACCCGTCACTTATGTTCATAGAAGTATTGGATATCGGATTATTTGATCGCAACCAGCTTGTATAAATTTTAAATGAGATAAATGCTCCAATATTGATTTGTAAGGAACCAGAAGGTACATAGTAGGTATTGAGTGACAAATAAACAGGTGAGGGAGATGTTCTAAGAGCCGAAATACAATTACCTATTACCTATAGGTACTGTACCTAACTGTACGTCGTATAGAGAAATTGTATTTTGGTCCTAAAACAAGACGACAAGTTTGACACTTAACATACTGGTACACGAGACCCTGTGACTTCTAATTCTGTGATGAGATTGGCCACTCTTCGGCTTAAAGTACACAATGGTGCAATGCCACTGCACGCCAATTGACTCGACTCTATGAAATGTTCTACTTGCTAGAAGTAAGTGAAAATTCGTTTTCTAGATATTCGAGACAATTTTTGTTTTAACATGTTTTATGTCTATTATAGAAACTGAGTTTGGTATTATTCAGGTAAACTTATATATTTACCTAAGAACATTGTGTACTTACTGCGGAAAAGCGCCTTGTATTATAGTAAGTAGGTATCTAAGATAATCGAATAGATCTTAAAGATAATTATGAATGTATGCATTTGTTGAGCTACTTTATTTTTCTAAACGATTAATTGTTTAAATTACAATCTAATGTATATTTATGTACAATTGATCCAAAATCCATGTCATTAATGTGCAAGTATCTAAAATCGTTATTATCGTGATGTGGTATGCACATTGCAGTCAAACATTTGGCACATAATAGTGTAATTGAGCGGTAACGCACCAAATACCATGCAAGCTTTAGTAGATTCAAGGTCCATGTAGTCAGAAACTAACGAAGGACATCTATTTGTCACGATATAAGAGAACGGAACGATGTTGAGATTATCGTAATCAAGTGAAAACATGGTGTACTTTACGGTACCTTCGTTGAATCCAAAACTGGTAATAAGGAATGTACATAATATAATTTATAATAATTTCATAAACGTGTAGATAGGTAGGTACAGTGAAATACTGTTGAATAAAATTTTAAAAAAGGTACATTGTATTTATCCGCATTTCTCCAGATACGATAAAATATTCTTATCATGTCAATATTTGACTAAGACGCCTATACATTCGTTTTGTGCGTTTCGTCGAAAGTTCTCAAAGGAGATGCGGGTGTCATAAACATTCCTAAAGAAAAGTTTATACAAATATGTATATTAAACATTCTCAGATTAACCTATAACAAATCAGTTAATCGAAACGCATCGACTACGAAATTAGAAAAACTGAATTAAAAAAATAATAATCAAGCTATGCCATGTAATTTGACCAGTATATTAAACTGCATCAGTACTTTGTGATACAGGTATCATGACGAGTATATTGCTAGGCATACAACAGTGTCCTGACGGCCGTCGACACGTCTTTAAAATACTAATAAAACGATCACTTACTACCGTTAGGGGCGTTATTAAAATTCGTAGATCAAAACGTGAACAATAAATTAGTAGATCATAGTAGAACGAAGCATAAAAGTTTGAGTGAGTGCTACTCGTAAAGTGCATTTAAGACACTACTCAGAGTGCAATAAGAGTAAGTTTCGTGCATTCATTGTAAAAAATCGCGAAGCTACATCGAACCTGTCAAGAAAATATCATCGGAAACCAAAATTGAAATGTCTCGCCGGCTTGTACAGTCAGCGAAGTCGCTAAGCGGGAGAGTTGTTTTAAATGTCGACACGCGCTCCTCTTAAAAAAGGTCTCGTCAAGATCGCATTGAACACCTTAGGGTCTGGCCTTAATGGATCGCGGCAAACTTACAAGTGCGTCGCGTTGAGCAGAGTTCAGTGAGGCCACTTCGATACGATTATTTGTTTTCCGATGGTCGAGCGGGCACTACGAGCAAGTTCGCGTTTACCCGCTCAGTCCGCTTCGCCGCTGGCTGCACGCCGCCGTCGCAGTTTAGAGGTAGCAGTCGGCCTGTCAGTAGACCCAGGACACGGGCACCCACTGCGGCGTGGAGCGCAGGCGCGCCAGCGCGGCCTCGAGCTGCGCCAGCGTGTCGTCGATGTCGTTGTTGACGATGCTCATGTCGAAGTAGTGGCCGTACGTGCGCCGCAGCTGCTCCGACTCGCGCACCAGCACCTCCAGCGACCCGTCGTACTGGAATCAAAACCAGTAGTGTTATTATCTTATTATATTATAAAGTTAAATGGGACTGCTGACTGGGTATTGGGACGTTGATCAACTACACTACCTAGTTGGTTACTAAGTTCTGTTACCAGATTTCTGACTGATAAAATACAAAATAAAGTTTGATAATCAAAAATTAAAGTAATTATTTAATAGCCTAATTTCTAACGAACATAATATGGTATAATAATATTAATAATACACAAATCAGATGAGAAATTTATTGAAAATCCTCGTAAAGCACAAGATTGCCTGAAGACGCAAACACGCGGTAAATTTAAGAAAATTACCTTTGTTTAGAAGGTTCCATTGCTTGTTTGTAAGAAACCTGTTTATTAGAGGTAATTGCGTGACCACCATTTAATTTTCTTGCGATTTTATCCCACAGATATACCCATTTGAAATATAGCCTATTTTTAAGTTTTTCACAAAAGACATAGATTTAGACTGCTATGGAACAAGCAGACTTGCAACGTATAGTCTAGTAATTTATCGGATAGCCCCACGTGAATTATACATAAACCAAATTGAAGCTAAAGAATATAGCTACCGAATTGTGTAAGACTGATGCGTCTTAAAGGTGACTAAAAATAAATAGGATTTAAAATCAACATGATCAAGGAGCGTAATTTTGACGTATATTTTTCACGCCTTTTTCCGAGTGTTATAAAGAATTCTGAAAAACTGCGACAATAATTTTCAATTCAATATATTGTAATCTATTGACTATTAAATAAGCTTTTAAATTATGTACGTGAGTAACTAAAATGTTGCTACCTATTCCTATTTATTTAGTGAAAACTCTAGTAACAGAACTTAGTAACAGATTATTTCAGCTACTCTTATAACTTTCCCATAAGAGTATAAAAACCCTCCATTTCATTTGTGAATCACGGCAAGACCGCTCTCTTATTGTCGCTTCTTCAGAACTTAGTGACAGTGATCCGTTAGTAGTGGCATGTAGCGGATGTTAGACTCACATCGGCCACGTTGTTGAGCGGCGGCGCGGCGATGAACACCACGTAGGGCGCGAACTCGGCCGTGCGCAGGATCTTCAGCGCCTGCGGCTCCACGTCCAGGATGGCTATCCGCCGCTCCGAGTGGATGTACAGGATCGTGTATCTACAGTGTGTGTATGTTAGACTCACATCGGCCACGTTGTTGAGCGGCGGCGCGGCGATGAACACCACGTAGGGCGCGAACTCGGCCGTGCGCAGGATCTTCAGCGCCTGCGGCTCCACGTCCAGGATGGCTATCCGCCGCTCCGAGTGGATGTACAGGATCGTGTATCTACAGTGTGTGTATGTTAGACTCACATCGGCCACGTTGTTGAGCGGCGGCGCGGCGATGAACACCACGTAGGGCGCGAACTCGGCCGTGCGCAGGATCTTCAGCGCCTGCGGCTCCACGTCCAGGATGGCTATCCGCCGCTCCGAGTGGATGTACAGGATCGTGTATCTACAGTGTGTGTATGTTAGACTCACATCGGCCACGTTGTTGAGCGGCGGCGCGGCGATGAACACCACGTAGGGCGCGAACTCGGCCGTGCGCAGGATCTTCAGCGCCTGCGGCTCCACGTCCAGGATGGCTATCCGCCGCTCCGAGTGGATGTACAGGATCGTGTATCTACAGTGTGTGTATGTTAGACTCACATCGGCCACGTTGTTGAGCGGCGGCGCGGCGATGAACACCACGTAGGGCGCGAACTCGGCCGTGCGCAGGATCTTCAGCGCCTGCGGCTCCACGTCCAGGATGGCTATCCGCCGCTCCGAGTGGATGTACAGGATCGTGTATCTACAGTGTGTGTATGTTAGACTCACATCGGCCACGTTGTTGAGCGGCGGCGCGGCGATGAACACCACGTAGGGCGCGAACTCGGCCGTGCGCAGGATCTTCAGCGCCTGCGGCTCCACGTCCAGGATGGCTATCCGCCGCTCCGAGTGGATGTACAGGATCGTGTATCTACAGTGTGTGTATGTTAGACTCACATCGGCCACGTTGTTGAGCGGCGGCGCGGCGATGAACACCACGTAGGGCGCGAACTCGGCCGTGCGCAGGATCTTCAGCGCCTGCGGCTCCACGTCCAGGATGGCTATCCGCCGCTCCGAGTGGATGTACAGGATCGTGTATCTACAGTGTGTGTATGTTAGACTCACATCGGCCACGTTGTTGAGCGGCGGCGCGGCGATGAACACCACGTAGGGCGCGAACTCGGCCGTGCGCAGGATCTTCAGCGCCTGCGGCTCCACGTCCAGGATGGCTATCCGCCGCTCCGAGTGGATGCGCCGGATCGTCTCTATCTTCGTGCCGTACATTGCATCCTCGTGAGTACCTGAAATTATATTTGATTCAATCCAATTGAAATTGCATTCAATTTTAATTGGAGGTCGAACGATAAAAAATTGGTTAGCTATGTCACTTCACTTGACAGGTATGTCACTGTCACCGCTGACGTTTGACTGACCACGTTCCGTTTCACATTATGGTTCCAAAATTTAATTTAATTTTTATTTTTATTTTTATATTATGATTTGTTTTCTTTGTATTATTTGTTATTTTAAGATTTATCTGTGAAAAAGAAACAAGGTTTATTGTCACACAAGCTGCTGGCGAGCATTTGAGGAGATTTATTCGTAGTTTAAATTATTTAGGTGTTTATTTATAGTGTAGATAATATATAACTATTTTATTAGTATTTATATTTATTATTCATAATTTATTATACTTACCGCAAATGTCTGATGTTTTTAATGCCAGTTTAGATAGTGAGTTCTTTTCTTTGTCTTCGTCTAGCCTTTACGACTCTTTTAGCGATGATGCTGATATGCCAGACCTGAGCGACCGATTACATAGTACATTTGATTCTGCAACTAAATGCTTTAATGTTGTACACATCAACGCTCAAAGTATACCGGCACACTATCCCGACTTTTTAGCAACCTTTGACACTCAAAGCATCCACGCAATCCTTATTTCCGAGTCGTGGCTTAAACCTTCACTCCTTTCGCCGCTTTATCCCCTGCCAGGCTACCGTTTAATTAGAAATGACCGAACTGGCACTAGAGAAGGCGGTAGCACAGTTCGAGGTGGTGGTGTTGCCATGTACATAAAAAGTGATTTTGCTTGCCAGGTGGTTGCTCAGTCTCCCTCAGTCTACTCGGGATCTCCTGAATATCTTTTTGTCAGTGTCACTCTGCATCATACTAATGTTCTTCTCGGTGTTTTTTACAGCCCCACTTCTAACATCAATTACTTCGACATCCTTGAAAACACACTAGTCGATCTAACTCCACGCTTTGACCATCGCATTATTATGGGAGACTTTAACACCTGTCTGATAAAAAATGACCACCGGTCGCGTAAACTTAATCTCCTGGCATCTTCAGTTAATCTTCACATTCTACCCCTTGGCCCCACTCATTTTCCGCATAATGGACCTCCCTCCCTTTTAGATTTAATTTTGACTTCTTCTCCAGATATTGTCTCTTGCCATGGCCAATTTAATGCGGCTGCTTTTTCTAACCACGATCTCCTGTTTGCTTCTTTTAAAATTCGGCCTCCTAAAAAGCGTCATAAGATCTTATTGCGTCGTAACCTCCGGGACATCGATCTACAAGCGCTCCATAATGACCTACGTAGTGCGGATTGGTCAGTCGTGGAGCAATCTGTTGACGTTGATGAGAAACTGAGTAGTTTCAACGAGGTTTTACTTGCGGCTTTTGATAAACATGCCCCCTTAAAGCCAACACGAGTAAAGCATCTTCCGGCGCCTTGGCTGACGGCGGAGATAAAGGCACTTATGGCTAAACGCAATCGGGCGCGTATTAAACTCCGCAACGATTGTTCCGAAGTTAACCTGCGGGCCTACATCTCCTTGCGAAATCGGTGTAATAAAATGTGTCGAAATGCACGACGTCGCTATATACATCAGTCGATTGACGATTGTCCCCCCACTAAGCTGTGGAAGTTTCTCAAGTCTCTCGGGGTGGGGAAGGTTCGACAAGGATCTCCCGGTGTATTAGACCTTGACGGCATCAATCTCCATTTTAGCAGTTCACCGGTTAATATCGATCAAGCTGTCAAGCAACAGACATTATCCCTTCTCGCTAACACTATACGTCCCGTTTCTCCTGTCTTTCAGTTTGACAACATTTCTTCGCAAGAGGTTCTTTCGATTCTCAAAAATATTAGTACGAAAGCTGTTGTTGAAGATAGCCTTGGCATAGACATGATTATGCTCGTGGCGGAAATCATCGCTCCTCTCCTATCCCAAATTATTAATTTTTCTTTTTCGTCTGGCACTTTCCCCTCATCCTGGAAACTTGCTCGTGTAATTCCTGTCCCAAAAATCCCCAATCCTGTAGTTTACTCCCAATACCGTCCTATCTCAATTCTCCCTATCCTCTCTAAAGTCATTGAGCATTTTGCGAATAAACGTCTCTCTTCACATTTCAATAGATATAATCTTTTTAATCCGTTCCAATCCGGCTTCCGCCCCGGGCATAGTACCGTGTCGGCATTGGTTAAGGTCACTGATGACATTCGCTTCAACATAGAAAACAAGATGTTAACTGTTTTAGTCCTCTTAGATTTTAGTAGTGCGTTTAACACAGTTGATTTTGACATACTCCTAGCACTACTAAACCACTATAACCTTTCACCCTTAACCATTGCCTGGTTTCGTGGGTACCTCTTCGGAAGGCGACAGCGTGTGTCAGTCGACGACAATTTATCCACGTGGTGTGAACTATCCGCTGGGGTACCTCAGGGAGGGGTATTGTCTCCGCTACTTTTTTCCATTTTTATCGATGGAATCACTAAATCGGATGACTTACAAATTTACGCTGCAGCAAGTATTGACAATTTTATGCAGTTAGTAAACCAAGTTAACCTAGATTTAGACTCTATTCGCGATTGGGCATCATCTTTTGGTTTAATGGTAAATGCTCAAAAATCGCAGGCTATAGTGGTTGGAAGCCCTTATTTTATCTCGAAACTGTCTGAAATGACAATGCCTGACATTTATTTTGATGGTACTCACATTCCTTTCTCTTCGACTGTTAAAAATTTAGGCATTGTCATGGATCAGACCCTCTCCTGGACAGCCCATGTCACCGAAATTAGTAAGAAACTTTTTGCTTCACTGCACTCGCTTCGGTGTGTCCAGAATTTCCTTCCGTTTCACACAAAAGTGGTCCTTGCCCGTTCTCTTCTGGTTCCTCTCCTAGACTACGCAGACGTCGCTTTCCTGGATCTCACCCAGAATCTGCTTGACAAGCTTGAACGGCTTCATAATGTATGTATAAGGTATGTCTTTGGCTTGCGTAAGTTCGACCAGATTTCAGCGTTCCGTTCCCAACTAAAGTGGCTAACTATTCGTCGCCGTAGAGACGTGCACATTCTTTGTCTTCTCTTCAAAGTATTGTTTCTTCCATCTTCTCCACCCTACCTGTCAGAGAGATTTAAGTTTCTAGCGGACGGCAGTGGTCACCGGCTACGCTCCAGTGCTGATTTATCTCTCTCTATCCCAATGCACAGTCACCATTCATATGACATGTCTTTTACAGTTTATTCTGTTAAATTATGGAATTCGTTGCCACCATCTTTCCGGCAGTGTAAATCGGTTGCATCGCTAAAGGCTAATTTAAACAAGTTGTGGCTTTCAAACGAATCCTAACAGTAAGATATATGCGGTAATAATTTTTATTTTATTTATTTTATTTTATGTAGGTAGTATGTATTTATAGTATGTATGTATGTATGTATAGTATATATTTTGTATATATGTAAGAAGTTTATTTATATTTATGTATGATACCGAACTGAGTATCTACCTAATTATTTAGATTATAAATTATAATACAACTCATCTTACCGTATCGTACAGTACCTAAGTCTGCCTAGCACTTCCAACTTTTTCTCTCAATTGCTCAAAGGTTAACTGGAAGAAATCCCTTAAAGGGATAAGTTCGCCTTTGTACGTATATGTTGTGTTATATGTATTTCGTTGTGTTTTCTTGTACAATAAAGTGTTTTACTACTACTACTACTAATTATAAACAAACAACTCAATCCTCTTTTAACCCTTTGCCCGCCAACGACGTCACGGTAAGTCGTGCCCTCAGCGCAGCGCGTGATATCACCTCCAAAATATAAGTGAGTGCACTCTGTCTTCAGTGGCACGATTTTTCTCCCCAATGCTTGGCAGTCAAAGAGTTAAGAACTAAGATAAAAAATATTGCAAATAAATTATTGCAAGTGTAAAATTGTTTTGCAGAGGTGAAACTATAATTTATCGCGATTAGCGTCAGCGGTGTTTACCCCATATAATTAATATGAAATGCAACAAGATATGAAATTCATACGATATGCTTGCAAATTATAGTAGTTTATGTAACTGTTACGTAATAAGGCCTAATTACGTACAGTCAATACACTGCTTTATCTACACTCATATTATATATATTAAATTAAGTGTTCGGAAACCATAGAATGACCGCCATTGCACTGCCATGGCCAACTCGATTGTGCCGGCGGTCGCGCGGGCGCGGCACGCGGCAGGAAGGAGCAATCCTGTGCTCCTTCCTGACCAACATTATGTTATCAAATTCGATGTTCGGAATTTGAAACTCATAACCAGAGCTCGGATTTTTCACGGCAAAACAAAACACTAGCGTAATTTAGCCAGTGCTTGAAATATTATATTATCGATATCGATAATTCAGAACTAGAAGAAATAAAAGTCACCAAATAAAATTAATATGTAATAAAACTAATAAAAATATTTGTATAAAGTTACTATATATTAGAAACAGACGCAATTTCTTCTTCAAAATCTACGTCAGTACACACAGCAGCACAAGACATTTTATTTGGGTAATAGTGATAGGAGTAGATGATCATTATCTTTTCAACATTCTCTGGGAGTAAACAGTTGCGTTTATCACTATAAATCCATTTATGTACACTAAATGTACGTTCAACTTCAGTTGACGTCAAGGGAGCAAATTTATAGAATTCATTATCAGTTCGGGTAATATTTTCAGATATGTCTCTTAAAATTTCGTAATCAGGATTTCGTTCGAGCACGGCTTCAAATTTACGTATCACTGGTAAAAGTTTACTCCAGTTTACGTAGCAACGAACAGTATCCAGAATGAGGAAGGATTCCGCAATGGATAAAGTCGAACATTGCAATTGTTCTATTGAAGAGGCTATTACTTCGTAGTTGTCGCGAATGAAATTTAACTCCGGTCGTAGTTTGCGTGTTTGAAAACATTTTTTTGCAGCTCTTATAGCTGCCGAGTCATTAGCAAGTATGGAGACGACATCACGTATTTGCTCATAGTATTGAGCGTAATATACCGCAGCAGATATCCAAGTTCCCCATCTGGTGATAATTGGCTCGGGAGGTAGGGGAATGGACGGATATTTTGCCTTAAAAAGGCGTACACGCTCTGGAGATTTTAGGAATATCTTTTTGACATTCGATATCAACCCATCCACACCTTTGAAATTATCTCGCACTTCTTCGGCAACCCGGTGCAGACCATGAGCTAAACACGTAATGTGTTTCATACGAGGAAACGTTGCTTTTAAAATACGACCGGCTTTAAGCATATATGCGGCACTATCTGTGCAAAGTAAAAGCAAATTGTTTACGTTATCATTGAAAGAATTTTGAAACAAAATTTTTAATTGGTTTATTATTAGGTTTGCTATTGTTTCCCCATTTACCTTCTCTAAAACCTTCGACCCCAAAAGATAAAATTGCTTAGAACAATTTTTTTGCAAAGACCGAATCACCACGTTTGTCACACATTTTCCCATGAAATCTGGTGCTTCGTCTATAGATATCCACAAATAATTGGTTTTGTTTACCTCTCTTATACCCTGTATAGTTTTTTTGTACACGAGATTTAAATAAATTTTTCGCAGGGTCGATTCGTCCGGTAAAGAAGTCATAGAGCAGTCGCAACATAAATACTTGTTAAAAAAATGACGAATATTATTGTTGTTGACTGTTGCCCATGGTATGTTGCATGAAATAAGAAAAATAATTCAATCGAAATAAAATTAATGTTTCCTATTTGGTTGCCCCGAACGGTAATTGTGGCGGTTGCTTTTCACATGATTCTCAATATTGCATTTCTTCAGTTTTAGATGCATATCGCACATAGAGCAGTATATAGTGGAGGTCACGTCATTATAGACTAACTCAGGGTGATTTTCAATCCACGTTTTGATCCGATCTTGTACATTACTCATTTTTGTATTAATTGATACCTTGCAATATTAAGTTATTATACGTATATCCAACACGTCGGATTCAATGCGTTGCGAAATAAATAATACCTAGATGCAATTTACGTTTTATACGTAATGAATGAAATGACAGTTAAAGTGTGAATGTCATATGTCATGTGAGATGAAATTTGCAGTCGTTTCTATCATTTTAAATGAGGTGGTATAGTTACTTCGTTCTAAGTTGTACATGCAGACCTACCTCTTTGTTGCTCGACTATGGCAAAGCTACAGAGAGTTCTAAACCAGGAGAGGCCCTGAGTATCATTTCCCCTCTGTCAAAAGTATTGGCGGAAAATCTAGTACATCTATAAAAACTATTTCAATAATCGATGCCACGCCATTTTCGTCATCGCTGTCGATGGATAATAAGCTCCGTGAAAATGCCCTTATGCGCTGTTTTTGGATGTAAAAAAATGTTATATTTCGTCTAGTTTACAAAAAGATGAAATACCATTTCAGATGTAAGTACAGTTTTACTTTATTAACCATTACTTTCGTAATAAAAGATTTAACCTAAATCGAAAATCAAGCTTCGTTTACAGAATCGATTCAAAGACAATCGTTTTCTTTCTGACGGGCAGTAACTATTTGACGTTTGACACTTCTCCATATTTAATGCGCTTAAGGATTGCTGTCTTCTATATTTTGTTTGAAAATACAATCAAAAATGATCCTTGGCTTTTTTGTTTAACATTTCCAAAGACTGCATCCAATAATGAACCATATGTTAACATATGTACAGTCGACTATCTATTGCTCCATTTAGTGTTATTAAGTATAAAAATAATATGTCAAATATGTTTGGTGTTTTCAAGTCAAAGGTACATCTTTGTCGGTTGTCAATAAAGCGTTGCTGCCATAAAAAATCATTTAGAAATAAACTGTATTAACAACCGACAATGATGTACCTTTGACTTGAAAACTTCACATGCGTGCTACCTCGCCCCCCTCAGATTTTGGCAGACTTTTTTGTTTGGAAAGATGAGGCGAAGCGTACTCCATTTATAGAGCTTTATGCAAAGCTAAAATGAAAAGTTATTTTATTACTTATACAGGATGTCCGGTAATTAATGCACAACCTTCTAACCCCCAGGTCACCTTAGACTGGTCAAAAATATTGATTTTGAGCTCTAGTAAGTCTCCTGTTTTTCGAAATTTTCGCACGTTTGTTAGTTTTTAAATTTTGACATTCACACTGATAGGTGTACCATCGAATAAAAAAAGAAAAAATGTACTGAGGCAATACCTGTCATATACTCTAGTAAGACTCGATAGGTGTCGATAAAATAATATTTCAAGCACTGGCTAAATTACGCTAGTGTTTTGTTTTGCCGTGAAAAATCCGAGCTCTGCTCATAACGTATCAATATATGAACATGTAAAGTTAAAATTACGTTACTGCCACAGATAAAAAGCTTATCATAGTAAAATCGGTTGTGGTAATGCTAGCCATTGCCTACCGTTTTTGAACACGTTTTAGAGGACTTACAGTGTGAGTGTAGATAAAATATGTAGTGGTTATGTTTACCGTATTCCAAGTATTCGTTGGCTCCGATATCAGCCATCATTTCTTCGTGGGTAACGAAATAATAGTGTCTGCCATTTTCTTCATCTGCCCTGGGTGGTCGAGTGGTGTCTGATGAGAAAAAAACAGTAAAGTCAATACAAACAGGTCATGAACATCTGCCTAAAGTGGGCCGTACGTACTTTTAATTTTGTTGCCAAACTAAAATAAACCATATCACCGAGCAAGACAGATGTTCATAGGAGACTAGAGTAAACGGTCCGAAAGAGAGCATCAAAGTGGGAGGCACTATGTCACTTGCATCCATTACAACAGTGGCATATTGTTTTTTGTCATGTTGGCGTTTGTCTACTGACGTCATTAGGACCTATCGTAATCAAAACAAGATGCAGTCCCGTACTACTTCTTTTTCGGCCTCACTTCAAGTATATACTGTCCGCCTTAAGTATAAGATAAGAAACATTTTATACATAGGTTCGTAAAACAAAACACACATCTGCTGTGTGGTTCCCTTTAAGTACTTCCCCAATCGGACTCTGCTCCAGATACGAGCGAGATGACATACGCAGTGCCCATAAGTACCTCTCTTTTGGACGTAGTTTAAGGACATACCCGGGTCAAAAAGACGTACCGGGATCCAACTCAATAATGACACTTACGAGGAATAGGGTACGCGTATTGGTCCGGGTGACGCGCGATCAGAGTGTTCTTGATGTGGCGTCGGCCCACGCCGTGCGCGCCCAGCAGAACAATGGTCTTTCTCTGGAAAGCTGCAATTATGTTTTAATTAGACAGATTCTTCTAGTTTCTACTAATTTCATTGCTCCTCATATCATTTGAATGATTCCAGGGCCGTAGCAAGGGTGGTGCAATGACCTACCTTAAAATACAATGCCCAAAGTTGAAATACAATCGACTATAACAATAAAGTATAAAGCGCCCAACCTGTAAACCACTGCCCTTAGCTTAAATTCCCTGACTACCCCTGAATGATTCTTTCTCTCGTTTTTTTTACAGTTTCAAGTAGGAAAGTTTGGAGTGAACACACAATGATTATAAATAAAGGCTTCCAGTCCGATAACATTATAATAGCGCCAACTGAAAATTATTTAAAAATCATCGCTGGTGTATTAACTCATCATAAACCTTATTGAAAACCGTAACCAAGTCGGACAAGCCGTTTTGGAGATAAATAGGAATCTTCATTTGTAAACACAGACATAGAAACTAACAAACAAACAGCCTCAAACTCTAAATGCTTAAGGGGCTGACAACAGCTAAATTCCCTCCCGACCTTTTTCAGCGCGAGTGAAAGAGAAACACTGCGTTACGATTAATATGGGAGCATATTGCAAATTTTGCAAAATGATAAATTAAAAAAAACTACGCGTTAATTGAGAAATATAAAACAACGAAGTTTTTAGTATTAGTGCGGTGGAATTTTGGCCTTAGTTACAGACGTATATGTCAAGAAACTAAAGACATACGACTGTTTAAAGCAAATTTCAAGATGTAACTTTGGAATTATTTTCTATCGAGCCGATTTCGTCCAATTGTGTATCGAAATCAACGAAGTTCTTCCAAATATAACGAATAATAACATATTTTTTTTTTACTTTCTCAAAACAAGGAGTTAAAGCTAAAACACTGTTTGAGTAAAGTCAATTTGAAGGTCATCAGGTGTTGTCAGCCCCTTAATAACCTCTCCGCGCGGTAGAAGGGAAAGATAAAGTATTCGACGAATTATATTTAAGTACATTATTGAATTGACCGGGTCGACCATTGAACTAAATTAACTGCTCTGTTGTCCTAAAATAGAGATACTTAGTAGATTTGTAGGTAATATGAGTATCCTCAAGTAGTTTTAAATACTAACATGGTAACTTGACGACTTCCTCATAGGTGACGACGTCGAGCTGGTCGAACACCGCGTTGTGTTTGGCGAGGTACTTGTCCTTCGACTGCTTCTTCTTGCGTCCGAATATGGAACAGTTCACTGGAACAAACATTGTGATTGGGAAATGTTGTCATTTTAATACTGAACTGCGTGCATTTGTTTCTCATAAACTTATGGTAGAGCGGGACTAGATGGTTCTTAGTTAAACAGGTCCACTATTACCTATTTCCCGTTTGGAACTAAAGAAATCAAAGTGGAATCTAAATAAGGGTTAATTAAGGCACCGCTTGCATGACGTTCACGTGTACGTCCGGTCCGGTGTAGCATGTCTTATGAGAATTCTTATTATACCACGCAGTGGAACGTGCACGTCTACGCATACGCAGCCAGTGTAGCTCGGCCTTTAACCCCATGTACCTCAACCTCCACTTTGATACAAAACGAATTTTGATTTTGAACGTTATATCTGAATTAATAATATGTACATTATAATTTGTGTTTACAGTATGATGGTAGTGCTCCTTTATTACATAACATTAGGAGTATTCGGACCAGTGGAGTGTACAGGAAATGAATGAACGGTCCAGCAGATACATGCCTTATTTCCAATTCCAAGCGTCCATTTCGAGAACACTTTATGTAGGTATATGTAGTTGAACTTTTTTAAACGTCCAAATGTTAGTAACAGCTTTCACACTATCACATATTCTAGGGCGGCTAGATGAGGTTCATGTCAACTTTAGCCAGTCTTTCCCCGACTATACCTACTAGAACAACGTTTTTTTAAAAAGACAATCATTTATTCAATAAGTCAACAAAATACAGTAGTTATAAATAAAATAACTTAAGACTAGCTTAAACTTGAATTTTTTAATGCCAGTTAAGTATTCAAAGCGCGGTAGCGACCCCTAAAACTTGCTTAAAAAAAGTCTACTCCAATTTTTTCATGTCAGAGACTAGGTTAAGCGGTTGAGAGCTAGAATAATTTAATATTATGAAAATATGCAATACCCTAAGCTATAGGTTTCATTTGTAACCGACTTTTTGTTTGGATTTTGTAACTCATTTTATTAAAATAAACTTGTTTAAACGTTGTTTAAACGTTCGATTCCGGAATTGACTTGTAAAGGTTCGCTGAAGCGATGTTCCGCTTAAATTCAAATGTAAAAATCGATAACAAACAAATATAAAAGATGTAGCGCTCACTCGGACTTATTGAAGTGTTTAAAAATTCGAAGCAAGCCCATCGGCAAGGCAATTCGGGTAAGCCGAAAAATGATTTTATTGTTCTATTTTTAAGTGAAACACTGTTATTGTAACGAAACGGGAATAAATCGTGTTTATTGAATGTTTATTTATTTTGACACAAATAATGTGAATGAAAGCGTTTCAAGTCTACGTATTTATTATGCTCGAATATTGGTCATCATCATCAAACACACGTCATTGTTATTTGTTTATTGTTCTGGCTTCAGGGTCAGTAGAAAAGTAAATAAAGGTAAACAAACCCATTTACCTTCATTGCTTCGCAATCACGAACTTATAAAGAATTTTCATTGTAAATTTGTACACATAAACTTGTCATTTACATATTTTTAGTAAAGATATCCGTTAATTACTTATATATCAGTGAAAAATAATTTCTTTACTAAAATTTTGTCACGTGCTGCCTAGAAATGCAGTTTTCGGCCAGCCATCTTTGTATACTTACCTTTGTTTACTTTTATATTGACCCTGAATTTTAATGTAAATGAGTCAATCAACTTTTTATTGCCCCTCTTTGCTATGGCTACCTCTCTTGGACAACCAAACATTGTATATGGAACAGTATGAAAATGTCCTTCGGACAACGGGGACAGAGTGAGCAACGTTAAAAAGTTGATTTGTCGAAAAATATTACTTTCGTAAACAATAGCCCCGAAAGTTTAAAAAAATCTTATCCCAGCAAAAAAGTGTTAAGAATCTATTTTGTAGACAACTTTATGTGGATGAATTAAGTAGAAGAACATTTTTTCGTATGGGGTACCGTTTTTGAGTTATTTACGAAAAATCACAAAAAGGGACCTTTACACAAATAACTTAAGACTAGCTTTAGCTAGACGTTTCGTAACGCAATCGTTAATTACACATTTTTTTCAGGTTCGACATATATGTTACCTATTACTGACGAGAGAAGCAAATTTGTTAAATCCAACTAAGCAGGTATTAGTTACATGATAATGATTTACCTGTGTTTTCACAGCCATCGGTGTGAGACACGCAGCCTTCGGCTCCTAGCAGCACAACATTACAACAAGGTTCATGCAAACGCAACTTGCCAATGGAATGGTACGAGTACAGGCCGCTACTTGTAGTCGGGGGTACACTCGGAGTGCTATTGTGAAGTGTTAGTTTCCAAACTCAAACAACCTCAACCTAAAATATAATTTTGGTATCCAGATACTTTAGCCTTTCTTTATAAAACGCAGCAAATGTATCCAAAGTTTATTCTCTTTTTGAAAAATGCAATTGTAAAAATTAAGGATAGGGACAAACGATTATCAAAGGCATTTTAGTATTGAGAGGCATTTATGAATAATTCTATAAAATGACAGATTGCCCCAATTTGCCCGTAAGATCTGTACTTCAATACAAAACCATATTTTCTATTGCACAGTACAAAGGGAAATATGGTTATGGATTCAAATTACAGATCTGAAGGACAATTTACTATCTGGACAATAAAACAGATTTTAGTAATGGATAATCAAGGTTTTACAAATATCGTAACAACGCTTCTATTGTCAAAACGATAAAGTGTATATTCCGATATTTTTGAGTACCTTCGCGCTTCGATATATTGACACGACTTGTACGTGTTCATTACATTTGTTGTTATAGTATAAATGTAGCTAACACTTCATAATAAGGCACATATCATTCGGGGTTACACAAACTCCCATCATAACCATATAATAATAGCATTCGATTTAACTGTAGGTTTTTTACATTTCATCATCCGATTAGGTACGAGTAAATATGACTGATCAAAGGGTTCGTATAGATTGAAGGGCAACATTAGTGGTTGTATACACCATGCAAAGTTTTTGGGATAATACATTACAAACTGTTTTGGATCATTGAGTATATTTGATTATTCTGTAGGGGAGCTTGTATTACTCGGTACAATGATAGACAAGCATTTTACATACCAACTGCAGGGTCGTCCAATGATGTTTACGTTTGGAAGCAAAACACAAAATGTCAATTATTCCCATCAAATGTTATTTACAAAATCATACATGTAAAGTATGCTTGTGTAAAGAATATAAAGGCCCAATAAATAAATACAATCAGAGTTCATTATGTAACAACTCAATAAATATTGTAGCTAACATAATTTGCGGCTCCAGACGTTACCAAAATATAATAGAAAAAAAGCGAAATGAATTAGAACCAGTCATTCGTAATAACCTTAAAGAAAAAATTTAAGCCAAAAGAACCAAATATCAAACCAAACACCATCTAACGATGATATATGTATTACGGACACCCTAGAAACAACACCAATGAAAGGAGGACGACAACCCAGAACACAAATTAATTATTTATTCAATGTACCTAATACTTCGAAAACAAAACAGGTCAGGCACTTAGCAACAACATCGTCTAAGTAAACGGTTATCAATCTTGAAATCAAAAGAATACAAATGATATTGCAGTGTCGAACCTTGGTCGGTGTTAGATCGTTCCGCAGCAGCGCAGGCGGCTCTCCATTCTTGCAGTTCAGGGCTCGGTATAAGCCCGGCAGAGCCACCCGCGGCATCCTTACGCGCCTGCCACCAGTGGGTATCGTCTTTGCTAATGATCTGTAATACAGAATGGAACCTGAATAACTAACACCATGATTTAATCTACTTTCATGCTACAATGCCTAAAAGATTTGTTTTTAAATGCTGTACATAAAACATCCGTCACTCTCGCATACTTACCTGTCAGTGATTGATGTTTGCTCCTCGTCTATAAGCGACCATTAGTAGAGTTGCGAAGAGACAGTACTTAAAATATAATAGTACTTTCTAAAATATAACCCAATTCATGTATTTTAAAAAAGAGGGCTGATCCAAATTTATCAGCGTCCTCCAGCGTTTTGTCCGAGATTTTGCCACGGCTCGTTAAAGGCTGATCCACAGTAAGCTACTTAATCCCTTCAAATGAAAACAAGGCTTTAGAAAGCAATATTTACAAATTCATAGGGATAAGGCATTTTTTTACTTGTAGGGTTTTTTACTTTGTCGCTTGCCAAGGTGGACTTACGTAGATATACTACATTGATATGTACGTATCTGTTATTTTGACAGCGAGCTATTTTGAAATTTTGTACCTAGTTAATTGTTCGGTAAGTATGCTACCATCGCTACCAAACCACATTCTGAATATCTCCCAACGATAATAGCTCTCATTTACCGAAATTGTCTATTTTAGCGAGCCATTCGCATTGTTGCATAGTCCCCGGGATTCACATGATTGTAATCGTGGCAGTAAATTTCAACCCGAACAATAATAATATGGTCAGAGCGAACTGTAGGTCCGAAAAACCATGTTAGATAATATATTTAGGATTTGTGCCATTGAAAACGGTATAGTTGGAATAATTGAATTAGTACCAGCGAAGTATATTAACAAAGTAGATACTATTAAATACCGACATCTCGTCTGCCAAACAAGGACGCCCTTGCATTGTTTGCATAACTTTACACACTATTTACATACATACCTAATACCTAACCATGATCATATTTAATACATTATTGAAATACAGACGCTTTGCTTGGGTTATTTGAGCAAACAAAATATTGAGAAATTTAAATCTCCAAAAGTGGACTTGCGTGTTGCAAGGGTGTTAAAGCACAACAGGTAAACAAACTTTAGGTAGGTAGGTACTGCAGAATTTAAAAACAATTGTCACCTCAACACAAAAAAAATTGATGTAAAATTGTAAAATATTATTATTCTAAGCCCAATTAACGTTATTTTTGTTTTATATGTATCTGATGATCACTGCAGCACAGCACGTATACGGCTGGGTTCGCGTGGGTACTATTAGGGTACAACATAACATACTCGTAACGAATACGCCACGCAATAACAGCGATGTACTACGCAGAGCCAGGAGGATTTCATAGTTATGTTTATCTCCATAGTACCCCTTTTTACCGATGCGCTTACCGCATATGAGGGAAGGTTTTTCACCTTATCACATGACTTGCGTATAACATGTCTCAAACTCATTCGTACTCCGCACAGATATATAAAGAACGTTGAAAGCCCTATTAAATTTTTTTAAAGCGCATGACAGCTAACGTTTTCATCTCTGTAGTTATATTTAAAAATGCTGCACTATACACTCGCGATCAAAAAAATCGACTCAAACTAATTTTTAATTTCATCGTTTAATATCTCAGGAACCAATCATGAGATCAAAAAAGCAACGGTACCATTTTAGAGCTAACAGTGTCAGCTTTCAATACGAGCATGTTTTTCAGGCGAAAAATTTCAGTTCATGAAAAACAAGCTAGCATACCAAGGAGGTGTAAAATTTGGGTGCAAAAATGACCTTAACAACGAAAGAAAAAACATTTTCATGAACGAATAACAATTTATTTTTATCTTTAATACCTGGTGTTACCACCAAAAACCTTTTTCACGCATGCCATGCGTCTCTTCATTGACCTTATCAGCTTCCTGATGGTATCCTGGGGGCATGCTTCCCACTCTTCGACCAAAGCTTCTTTCAGGGCCAAAATTGTCTCCGGAGCAGGATTGCGAGCTCGAACCTTGCGTTTCAGGTAATCCCATAAGTGCTCGATAGGATTTAAATCAGGACTCAGAGGTGGCCACTTCAGAGTCGGGATGCCAACTGCGTCAAGGTACTCCTTTGTGACGCGGGCGGTATGACAAGGGGCGTTGTCTTGCATGAAATGGAACCCCTCGTCAAAGAACCCGGCGTAGGGGACGACATGGTCTTGCAGGATGTCGGTGATGTACCTGTCTGCATTCAAACCACCGCCTCGACCCCCGCCATCAACAAAAACCAGCTCGGTCCGCCCCTCCATGGAAATCCCCGCCCACATCATGACGGAACCTCCACCGTAGGCGACTGTTTCAGCGAAGCAACACTGGGCGAACCTCTCTCCAGGTCTTCGGTACACCCGTCCTCTTCTGTCGCTGCCATGGAGACACACTCTGCACTCGTCGCTGAAGAGTACGCGGCTCCATTGGTCGTAGGTCCAATTTTCGTAGGTCGCCACGAATTCCTTCCGAGCGTCCCGATGCCTCTTGAGTCAGTTTGGGTCCAGTAGCAGGTCTTCTTGGGGTAAGGTTGACTTCCTTGAGTCTCCGCCGAACTGTTGAGGTGCTAACAGGCACAACCCGGTTCCGCATCAGGTCTTGCTGGATGGCAACAGCGGTACGGTGGCGATTACGAAGACTGGAGGTGGCGATGAAGCGGTCATCCCTCTCCGATGTGCACCGCTGACGGCCAGATCCTTGTTTCCGTTTCAAGGTTCCAAACCGACAAAACCGACGATAAACTCTGGAGACAGCAGACTGGCTTAAATTCAGCTGCTCAGCAACAGAACGCTGCGAGAATCCTCGATTCACCAAGGTGACGACTTCGGTGGCTTCAGCTTCGGTGGTATCCATTTTTCGAAGGTGATTCCAGTGTAAGATTGCGAGGAGATGTGCACTGGTCAACTTCTGATAAGCGAATGATAAGAAATAACCGGTTACACCGGTTTTTATTGGTCTCAAGAGGGCACAACTCGTGCATATCATAACCATGTAAAATGCCATTTTGTACAAAAACTGCGATAACCTAAAAACTACGCAACTGAGATCGATGTCTTTTACTGTTTTTTGTAGCTGAATAAATTCGTAATAAAATTGCATTCAAAGTTTTATTAAAATATTTCCCGCTTTCCGGAAATACGACCAAAAGTAAAAAATGTTGCTTGAGTCGATTTTTTTGATCGCGAGTGTATAGGTTAAAAAATTTTTCAAGGAATATAAAGAGAGCCATTTCGAATTATTGGTATAGTGGAAAACAATAAAAAGTAAAAATTCTAAATAATAATTTTTAAATTCTAATCAATTTATTAGAGCACTCAGTATAGGTACCGCGTCAAGACACAAGTGTACATAGTAGTACGACTAGATTCAAATAATCTTAGCTGTAATCGGCATCCCTTTTAAATAATTTAAATAACAAAATCAAAAATAGAGTAAAATTTTATTTAGGTACCTGAAGTATCTCTCCGGTAGTAAACGCAATTCCGGCTTGAGCACATGGAATTAATTCGTCCTCCAAGGGATCGTAGTCAAACTGTGCTCTTACAAATATCTGAAAAATAATCCAATGTTACAAACATAGGAGACTAATCAAGAGAGTGCATGATGGCGAGGACAAACGTGATAAATGAAGTGTGTTATGAGATGCGTACAATGATGTGTATCCTTGGTGTGAATGTGAATGCAGTCGTTGACAAATTGACTATGTGGAGTTGATGGTAATTGATTAGAAAATGAAATAAAGTAAATATAAAACAGACAAGTAGGTGTACAATAAGATGAGGTGACAGTAAAAGTGTAAAGCCATGACAAAGAACAACAAGCGCACAGAAACGAAGGAGATCGCGGGGACGCAGCCATGCCCGGGTGATAGACGACATAACTAAACATAACATAACATAACAAGACAACCAACATAACGAACATAAAGTAGCAGGGTCTGGCTTCGCTACTTACTAGTACGGGCGAAGGCTTAATCCGGAAAAGCTAGTTAGGAAAAAGTATCAGTTTTAAATTTGTTTGTTTTTTAAGACCAATTTTATGCTTGCAATTGTAGACAAGCAACGAGTGTGACAGATTTATGTGCGCTTGCCGACTTGTTTATTTATCACGATTTATTTTAGTTCGTAGTGTTTTATTGGCAAAACAAGCGTTAATATCACACATTCTATTATTTGTAAAACAAATTTAATTGTTAATATTACATATAATACAAATTGAATGTAAAGGTTGAGACGGATAAACATCGTGGATCCTAGGTATCTCCAGAGACTATTGGTACATTTAGGAAATTGGATGAGTTTAATGTTTAATTTTGTTAAAAAATATGTTTCACTTTAGTTATTGCTTTTACTCCCGGGACTAAATTACGGGTTTTGTCTTTATATTAATAAATAAAATGAGATTTAACCGACAATCAGCGAGGTCCATCCGTTTACCACACTGTCAAACAATTATGGTCACTACCACTCACACAAGTTGTCATAATACTTACTTTTAGTAAATAACAGCTACTACGATAAAAGAAAAAAATTAAACTCTCGGGGAAAGTAAGGGAATTTGTATTACCTCACATGGCGGTGGTGCCGAGCGGTACGACGGCACTATTTTGAATGTCACTGACCCACGAGCCTCGCGCTGAAAACAGATATATAGATTTAAATCTACGAAGAATAACTTTCAACTTGCGTAGGCTGATGAATGAAAACTTCCTACACAACTTATTGTACATATAGGTAAGTATTGCATTATGTAATTTGATTTAGAATTTGCCAGGTCTTCGATGTACCCATCAGGGTACTATAATAAACATATAATATAACTAGCTGTTCCCGTGGCTTCGCTCGCGTGCGTCCTGAAGGAAAAACTACCCTAAATGTTGCTCCGAGGTATAAACTGTTACTATCAAAATTTTATGAAATTCTGTGCAGTAGTTTTTGCGTAGTTCGCTTACAAACATATTTCTCCTTACGCGTTTATAATATGTATAGATAATCTATATTCAGCATTTAAACTGCTTACAAAATATGAACATCGTTAATCCCTGCAGTATAGTGGGCAATAATATTGATTCGCATTAGTCGCATCAACTGGCCTTAACGGACTTAAGCGGATGCGACAGCTTCACGCAATGTTGGCGGAACGGAAGGAGAGCACACAGGGTACTGATATACATGTAATGCGTCTCAAATTACTTAGCAGCTATATGCCGGGTGTGTCTAAAACTGATGATAATCCATTTCAATGTCGTCACGTAGTCATCGACAACTTCTAACTATATCTGAGATTGCACATGATTCTGGTTTTAAGAATATAATTTGTACGAGTATATGCATACAACACGGACACTGAAATTTAGTTTGTTAAATGGAAGGCATAAGTATAACACGTCCACAGTTGACCAAACTTTATTATCCACGGTATCAGGATACTAGTCTAGAAGCTTATTTTTACTTAACATTTGAATAGTTATAGACCTATTTTTACCTGCCATTTGAATACCTACCATTTGATAGTGCCAGCTTTTTGGATATCGAAATATTCTAATGAAATACGTTTTGACAACACCGTATTTATCAATATCACGACGAGTATGACACATATTAATATTACAGGTAATTGAATATATATGTTATCACAGTAAAAATTTAAATACATTTCATCCTAACAAAGGTCGAGGACAATCGTCACAATCAAGTACAGTGTCGACAACAAGTAATTAAATTAAAATACAATTTAATGCAAGTGTCACTGATTTAAAGCGCACTCAACACCTACTCGTATCATGATAAAGGCTTTCACTTTAATTATTTAACTGACCAATCAACTTTATGTAAAAAAAGTAAGGTAGTTGTCAGATTGACTAGTATTTTGACCAATTAATGAAATTAATGTTACATATAAAAAAATACGTAAATACTAATTGAATTTTAAAATTGGATATCGATCCTACTATGAGACTACTGCAATCACAGCGGAGGTGGTAAAGTCGCGATTGTCGCTAGTACGTAACATTTCGGTGCCGTAATCCCGTCGGATAAGCTCCTGTCGCTGGCGCGTCAAATGTCTGCAAATAGAAATCCTCATAGTGCCTACGACTTTATTCCAGTACGGTATATAGGTAAAGGTATGGAGATTTACTACTTACAGATCGGGAGTTACGAGTATGACGACACTGAAAAGGATTAGGTATTGTAGTTTTATTGTGATGTACATATGTTTAAGAAATAACAATTTAAGGAGGCTAATAAGCATTGTCTTACAAAAGTGACATGTATATCTTTTCTAGCTTTGTAAGCTAGCACTACGTATATCTTGCACTACACTCGATTCAAGTTGGCACGGCCTATTTTGTGTATTGACGCCTGACCTGATACTTTGCAACTCACACGACGCATTTTTCTCCAATAAGCGGAGAGAGAAGCATTCTCACCAGCATCCTTTGAAGTTGTGCGACGGACTGGTTGGCCACGGGCGTGCCGTTGATCTCCCTGATCTCGTCGCCAACGTGCAGCGTGGCCTGCCGGTGGATCATGCCTCCATGCATGATCCGGGCCACGATGCATCTTCCGTCGTCAGCTAGCTTCAGGGTAATGCCCTGTAGACAAGTAAATACGGATGCTAAACAATAGAGTCAAAGCTAGGCTTGGAAAATGTGTCAAGATAACGCTAACCCTCTGTAAATGAGATGAATGGCAGATTTTACGTACTTCCGTATTCCTTTTTTCCAACTGAAAAGTTTTGCAGCAAGCCAGCCTGTCACTCTGACCCCCCACCCATGAATAGCTGTTAAATGTCTGTTAGTTGTAATAAGAATAAGGATAGCGACCTAACTGAAGGGATTTCGTTGCTCTGGTTATTGTGTCATATTTTTAGAGGCAACAAGTGGGAGGGACAAGTGGCGTACCCGGAGGGAGGCCTATGCTACGTAGTGGGCGACAAATGGCTAAAGCGATGATAATGATGATGATTTTCAGCGGCTAGCTCTCCGCCTACATCGTTAACCACTTTATACAAAATTTGCTGCTTTCAAGAGCAACCACGTTTGTACAAGTAATCTTGACGGGAAATTATCATAATATAGTACCTACTTAAACATATCTAAATGCATTGCAGTCGGCCTACTTAATTTACAAAAAACCCCCGTGTGTACAATTTATATTATAAGGAACATAATCTCTCAATGGGTTTAGGAACATAATCATAAGTTTATTTAGACGTGAACAAGGATTAATTACCCGTGGATACATTTAATATCAGGTACCTAGACTACCAATAAACACTTCCTCTTTATTGGTAAACAAATTTCGTAACATTTTTGTGGCAATACTACTAAAACTTATTTGAAAACCAGTCACGACTGTAACAACAGACGTAGTCACCATTACCCGCATCGAGATTCTTATTTCAGTCGCTCTAGCTAGATAATAAAATTGACCCGTGACGAACCTAACGAAAAGTGATGACGCACAATCCTAAGACAAGACATAGCAACGGTTAATGCTAATCGTCGTAACGTGAATGTTGCATTTAGATAGAATTAATGATAAGTTTTAACACATTCAGTGCCGAAAACCCGACTATCGGGTATTTTATGATTTCGTTCCCAGGCCGGATGACCCGATACTCGGGATCGTGGTACTACAGCTTTATATGACGACATTTTTGTGGCCTGGCGCGGATGTCTTGTTTGGCTGGGTGGCAATGAATGTGTTAACCAAAGTTAACATATGGTTTGATTCTAAACTATGTATACACACCTACTCAAGGAACAAGGAATATTGTAAGTAATTGAGCTATTTAAACTTCCGTACAAAGTAACCTACATGAGACTTTATAAATGTATTTAACATTTCAGTTCTTAAAAATGTATTGATGGACAATTGGACATCTAGTTTTAAACAAAAACTACACATCGCGGTTGCCATTTGCCATTACAATTAACTTTACGTAGGCTATCTTCCCAGCCGTGCGCAATATATTTTATACGATGAACTAAATAATAATTACAATAAATTTGCAAAAGTTCTTAAATGGCATCGTAAAATTTTTGAAAGCAACGAGGTTGGGATCTAGGATCTATAATGTACATAAACACCCAACAAAACATCTTGACTGTCTTGTTTTCTGTGTGGTCTCGCGATAAAGTTTTTATAAATACCCAACGAAATATCCTGACTGTCTTGTTCTCTGTGTGGTCTCCCGATAAAGTTTTTATCAATACCCAACAAAACATCTTGACTTTCTTGTTCTCTGTGTGGTCTACCGATAAAGTTTTTATAAATACCCAACAAAACATCCTGACTGTCTTGTTCTCTGTATGATCTCCCGATAAAGTATTTATAAATACCCAACAAAACATCCTAACTGTCTTGTTCTCCGTGTGGTCTCCCGATAAAGTTTTTATAAATACCCAACAAAACATCCTGACAATCTTGTTCTCTGTGTGGTCTCCCGATAAAGTTTTTATAAATACCCAACAAAACATCCTGACTGTCTTGTTCTGTGTGTGGTCTCCCGATAAAGTTTTTATAAATACCCAACAAAACATCTCGACTGTCTTGTTCTCTGTGTGGTCTCCCGATAAAAATGTTATAAATACCCAACAAAACATCCTGACTGTGTCTTCTTCTCTGTGTGGTCTTCCGATAAAGTTTTTAAAAGCCAGCTTCCTACGACCGCAACACGCACTAGCGATTATAAATTAAACCGCAGAAAGCATCAGGCAATCCTACCGACTGCGCCACTTACGTACAACAGTCGAAGCCCCAGAGGTTGATGAAAGGTCCAGGAAGGACTTTGACTAAATGTATTATTAATTAACTACACTATGTAGTCTTAAACTAACTGTTGGAACGTGCTATTGGAGTTGTACGAAGTTAGGACAAACTGGATGTTATATAAACATAACCGTGATTTTTGAATAATAGAAGATCAACAAAATTTATTAAATAGCGGCAAATATGATGACTTTAGCCACACGTTTATTAGACATTCGTTAGTGTAGACATCTAGATTGTTACCTATAGGCACGTCCTGTCATTTTCGGTAAATAGAAAAAAAGGTAAAGAGCGCTGGTAGCCTGGCGGTAAGGGTAAGACGTCCGACTATCAATCCGGAGGTCTCCGGTTCAAATCCCGGCTCGTACCACTAAGTTTTTCGGAACTTATGTACGGAATATCATTTGATATTTACCAGTCGCTTTTCGGTGAAGTAAAAACATCGTAAGGAAACCGGACCTAATCCCAATAAGGCCTAGTTTCCCCTCTGGGTTAGAAGGTCAGATGGCAGTCGCTTTTGTAAAAACTAGTGCCTACGCCAATTCATGGGATTAGGTTGTCAAACGGACCCCCAGCTGGGATAAGCGCTAGAAGAGAAAAAAAAAACAATAAACCGGACGTATTGTGTGAACCTCCTGCTCATTTAAATAGGTAACAAACCATTATTATGAGGTATAAAAATAACCTATAACTAAGTAGGCGTTCTTAGGGGCTGGCGACCAGGGCTGTCGCCCAGGGTCTGGGGTTTACAACAATACAATCACATTTTTACAAGGGCCTCATAGAGCAGATTTTTACAAGTGTCACCCGAGGCCCCGCGAAGGTTAGGGGGCGTCCATTAATCGCGTCATACGTTTTTGGCTTGTTTTAGACCCTCCCCTCCCCCATGGTGATCTTTGGTGATATTTTCATGACCCCTCCCCCCCACGTCCAATATGACGTGTAATTTTTTGCTACCTAAAGTAAGTACAGTTTTCTAACACGTGAACCTACGTACACGTGAAGGGTAAAAAAATGAAACTACATGTACATACATATACAATAAAATAATCTTTAATAGAAAAAACCGGCCAAGTGCGTGTCGGACCACGCATAATGGAGGGTTTCGTACCTATTATAAACAAGTAATATGAAAAGGTCGTATCTGCCTATGAAAGAAGTTTTATGGATATAACTCAATAATTCTAATATCGATAATGCTCTCAATTTTTTTCATATTTTTTGGACCATCGGTTCAAAAGAAACAGGGCATAACTTTTTTAGACTTACGGGGCGATTTTTTCTTAAAATATGCACTAAATAAAAAAAATTCAAACAAACCTTAATGTTATTTTTAAAGACCTATCATGTTGATATTTGGTAAAAATTTACAAATAGTTACATACATGTATCACATGTATGGAGTGCCCTCCTGGAAATATATTTTCCAGCAATTTTACTACAGAACTAAGTAGCGGCACACAAAAAACTTATGTTTAAATATTTATTAAGATACGTTTTATAGTTTCCGAGTAAAATGAATGTGACATACGGATGGACCGACGTACAGACGGACAGACGGCCATAACGAAACTATAAGGGTTACATTTTGCCATTTTGGCTACGGAAACCTAAAAACCTACTTCACAAAATAATATCTCAAATGCTATTAAAAATTATTTACAATCATAGTGCATCTCATAACAAGTACTCCCAAGACGTAAAAAAAAACGGGGTGCACTCCGGGAGTGCTGGCAGAAGTGAAAACTTGAATATTAACGTTGTGCATTTTTAATATTTTGGAATGGTTAGGGAATAATTTTGCACGAATTGCTTTAATTATCAGTATAAAAGTACTATCATTTATGTAGTAAAATACAATATTCATTTATTGCGCTATCGTACACAAACATGACAATTTATATTACATTAAAAATTTTACACTTTAGAACTATTACAATTATTTATTCGATCTGGTCACGTGTCCGTCTTACGAAGTTTCAATCTGACGAATCTGTCAGTCACGTGACCTGTCGTGAGTTTAACATTTTTTCCCCATCACAAAAAGTGCACAGCGCCGCTAAAGAACGTTTCACTTCAAAAACCTTGTCGTAGAGGTGTTCCATTCTGATCTTCACGAGCAGTTTCTATTTCACTACATAGCACTATTTCAATGCAATTTTTTTGGTTTTTAGAATTAAAAATATCGCTATACGTCTGCTTATGATATGAGGTTTCAGGAGTTCCCTTGATTCCTGATGGATCCCGTCACTAGAATTAAATTTTCCAGCTGCGAGGCAAAGCTACGCGCGCTACTCTGGTTTTGACGATTGATTCATTTAAAAGTTGATACATTTTATTTTATTGACCATAATACAGTATAGCACGGAGGAACAAAACAATTACACGTGATATGTGTCCAGACCCCCCTCCCCCCTGTGGTGATCATTGGTGATTTTTTCGTGACCCCCTCCTCCCTATACAATATGACACGATTAATGGACGCCCCCTTAAGGCCGCCACTGCAGTAGGTATAACTAGTATAAGAACACGTACCATAGGCTCGTCAGTGTTCTTCTGGAACTGCACGAGGCGCACCCTGGTCACGTTCTCGAACTCGGGCTCGGTGTCGTCGTCCTCGTCGGCCGGCGGCGCCGCGCTGCGCCCGTTGACCGGCGGCGGCGACGCGCGCAGCGACTCCTCGCCGTACACCTCGCGCGCCACCACGTCGTGCGCTTGCAGCAGGGCCTGCGACAATACATACATGCTGTTATATTGTGTGCTCTAGATGACATTGTAATTATAAATATAATATTTTTAAGTAGATAAAGTAGATACATAAATAAAACAAGAAATTTAAGTCCCTTTTATTCCTTGATTATATATACAAAATTATATATTTCAGTAGCAACTATAGGCAACAAAACCTACCTACCGACAAATACATACACTCTAAAATACTACAATAGGTTGTACAGTAGAACCCGCTCAATCCGATCACGTTTATTACGATTTCTTGCATAATACGCCATTTTATATCGGTCTCTGCAACTTGAAAAAGAATGCGTATCATGGTTGTCATTTTATAGCCTATCACGTCATGCATCACTTTCGCACTTACGCACCTGTTAGAACGTGACAGCTATGGTGATAGGCGATAAAAATCCGGCCATATTAGGCTAGCAGGTACCGCTGCAGAAAAGTCACCATTAATACGATATCTCGCTTAAGACAGTTGACTGGCTTAAAAATCGTCTTAAGCTTTACTGTTTTTGATATACCTACTTAAAGGCAAGCAAGTGCGTACTTATGTAACGATTAGCACAAAATAATGCCAGATCGACTTTAAAGTATGTAAATTAATATTTCTACTTATTGTATTTTTAATAATTTTGTTACATAAGTACATATAGGAATCGACAGAAACATGTAGAAATAAAAACTTATTCAATAAAATAAAATAAAACAATTCGCATTAAATCCAACAAGGTAAAGCTATCGCAAAGTCATTAGAGTGTACAAAACCACCAAAACTTCGTACATACCAGCAAAACAATTAGGTTTCTCTCGGTTGTCTGTTTTTAGGGTTACGTAGTCAACTAGGAACCCTTATAGTTTCGCCATGTCTGCCCGTCCGTCCGTCCGTCCGTCCGCGGATAATCTCAGTGACCGTTAGCACTAGAAAGCTAAAATTTGGTACTAATATGTATATCAATCACGCCGACAAAGTGGTAAAATAAAAAGTGGAAAAAAATGTTTTATTAGGGTACCTCCCCTATACCTAAAGTGGGGAGTGATTTTTTTTTCATTTCAACCCTAACGTGTGATATATTGTTGGATAGGTATTTAAAAATGAATAGGGATTTACTGAAATCATTTTTTGATAATGTAAATATTTTCGGAAATAATCGCTCCAGAAGTAAAAAAAAATGTGTCCCCCCCCTTTAACTTTTGAACCGTAAGCTTTAAAAATATGAAAAAAATCTCAAAAGTAGAACTTAATAAAAACTTTCTAGGAAAATTATTTTGAACTTGACAGGTTGAATAGTTTTTGAAAAAAAATTACAAAATAATTTCTGAACTAAGTTTGTAATTTAACCGTATAAGCAGGTGTTTACTGTACCTGTAATTTCTACAAAATCACAATGAAATGAAGTGCTTTCAAATAAAGTAAAAACGGTGAAAATCGGTTCACGCAATAAAGAATTATCCCATAAAAAAATCATCTTCCATACTTTAAGCTCGCGCGCGTTTACTTAATTTGCCGATAGATGTCGCTGTACGTGGAACGCTCATATCATATCCTACATGGCGGTGTTATTTTAACTCTTAAGTGGGGACACTTACTGTGACGGACGGAAAACTACGGAACCCTACACTGAGCGTGGCCCGACACGCTCTTGGCCGGTTTTTTAATTATATGCGAGGTTGGTTCAAAATTAGTGTACATCAACAGACAATAATTTATTAAATACACTAATAAAAATAAATGACACTAATTTCGAGTACTAGTAATTACAGAAAATTTGCTGAAAACATATTGACAAAAAACCGGCCAAGAGCGTGTCGGGCCACGCTCAGTGTAGGGTTCCGTAGTTTTCCGTCCGTCAGAGTAAGTGTCCCCACTTAAAAGTTAAAATAACACCGCCATGTAGGATATGATATGAGCGTTCCACGTACAGCGACATCTATCGGCAAATTAAGTAAACTATTGCACGCGAGCTTAAAGTATGGAAGATCATTTTTATGGGATAATTATTTATTGCGTGAACCGATTTTCACCGTTTTTACTTTATTTGAAAGCACGTCATTTCATTGTGATTTTGTAGTAATTACAGGTACAATAAACACCCGCTTATACGGTTAAATTACAAACTTAGTTCAGAAATAATTTTGTATTTTTTTTTCAAAAACTATTCAACCTATCAAGTTCAAAATAATTTTCCTAGAAAGTTTTTATAAAGTTCTACTGTTGAATTTTTTTTCATATTTTTAAAACTTATGGTTCAAAAGTTGGAGGGGGACACACATTTTTTTTTACTTCTGGAGCGATTATTTCTGAAAATATTTACATTATCAAATAATGATTTTAGTAAACCCCTATTCATTTTTAAATACCTATCCAACAATATATCACACGTTAGGGTTGAAATGAAAAAAAAATCACTCCCCACATTACGTATAGGGGAGGTACCCTAATAAAACATTTTTTTCCACTTTTTATTTTACCACTTTGTTGGCGTGATTGATATACATATTTGTTCCAAATTTCAGCTTTCTAGTGCTAACGGTCACTGAGATTATCCGCGGACGGACGGACGGACGGGCAGACATGGCGAAACTATAAGGGTTCCTAGTTGACTACGGAACCCTAAAAATTGCGATTGTCATTTTCCAAATTATATGTTCGTATGGTATGATACTCATGATATGTCACAGCCTTTGCTTCACGTTATTACCAAAACGACAGTCGCCAGAACTAACTTCATTTTTAGCCAAATTAGTAATGAAACCAAACCGAATAGGTATGTACGGTACCTGATAGTTTGAATTTGGCTATAACAGAGCAACTGCAGAATTTCAGCTCGCCTGTTTGTGGCAATGCTTTATCAATACCGCCATAGCTTTTGGACCCTTTGGTAAATAAACCTTGTTCTGGTTTATATAGTCGTCCAATACAGAACCTATCGTATAGGCGTCTGTTTTTGTTATAACAACTCAATATGTATGACTTTGGACAGAAATTGAGTCTGCTATCACAACCTTATAATGACTAAAACATGACCGTGGCTGCGTTTTCACCAGAGATGAGCGCGGATGCGTTGCAAGGAATGTGTAAATGGTAAATCTTTACTTTCTATATTTAAGAAAAGTAAAAGTAGCCTAAACAGCTCAAGATGAAAATAATTTAAGTCTTGTCTCGTTTTGTCCTATTTTGAGATCTGAGTAAGTATATAAAAAGTAGTATTTTATTAGGAATATCCTTTTCAGGATACTGTGTCATCCATATACCCAAATAGGGTATACGAATAAATCCTTGACTAGAAGGTATTAGGTATGTAGTTTACAAGCGTTTCTTTAAGCGTTTCGAAACACGTTTTATTATATTTAAAAAATATGGTACACACAGAAACCTCTACTGTTTATGAAATACTGTTAACATACTCTTAATAAGCAGTAACATTAACTACCTAAATTCAAAATTTATCATAAACTTTAAGAATATTTCGTACAATAAAATGTCATGTTGTACGAAAACTTTTTCGAAACCGACGGTTAAAGAAGTGGTGCCTGGGTTCTACAACTTGATGATATATTTTAAATATCTTCAACAAACTAACTAGTTAATGGACCAATAGATAAACACGCAGTTGAATTCAGTTTCAGCCATATAAAACGTCCTGGTCTATCCCTGAGATAACACAGTAGATCCTCATGCCAAATACTCTGGAATCTCGACAAGCTAAGCTAGTCTAGATAAGTGTTAGCCGCACCGCACTGCGCGTATATCTCTTTGAGCAAACCACATCACAGACATTGAGGTTTACCTTTAAATGCGGCTTCTGACTTGTCAGTCAGCGTGCTTGCCTTTATTATGTCAAATCGGTGTTTATTATGTAGGCCACCACTACCCCAAGCGGGAACCTTTTAATAACACTCTTAGTGGAGTATCACCTATTTATGAAATATTATATTCAATGAGAGCTATAATATTTTTATAGCGGTATAAGCTGATGACTGATCACTTATTTTGTACTGTAAGATAAGTACTAGGCGGTTATCTGTGTATAACATAATGACAAAATACAAATGCTTAATTTGTCTGAAATATTTTAATTGAACTGTGATGTCTTAAATCAGTATTGGCCAATTCTTTTACCGTGATCTGATAACAAGTAATAAAAAAAAATGAAAAAACATAATATACCAATTAAAAACCAATTGTACTTAGTTATAAAATGGGTTTCATTCGATTTTGTAAGTACTTAGAACTATATTTACAAGTAACTACAATAATGTGCCTGACCAGTAATGAACACTTTATTTCGTTGAATCAGTAATTGCAATATTCAATTAATATACTGTATTTATGATTACAACGGATTTAAATAATAATATTAATAATACTCGTATTTAATGACAAACAGATACAACAAACTTAGGTAATACGATTCAAAGATAAGTAATTGCATCGGCAGTCCAACCCATGTTTTTTAATTATAGTAGTCAACTTAACATGAAAAGTCAACTTAACATGAAAAGAGACGTAAAGAATGATAAGGATAAAAAAAAACATAATGATGATAATTCAGGACAATCCTAACCATATCAACCTAGTCCCACAGTTTCACCCGGGAAACGACGAAGCTACAAGGGTTGTAACTCTGGAGAGATCGCAGGGAGCCGACCAGAAACGAGCCATCCACACACTTACACCATTACCAGTTAATAAAAACTTAGAGACAGCAACGACTAAACCGCCTGCCAAAAACACAACCGCAAACAAATATACTACAAATCACTATACAACAAAAAAAGGAGCTTTATATTGCTGCATGACAATGTGTTTGACCATGTTGTCATTGTGTAGTCTCACAGGAGCGAACTACACAACCAAGAACCTTAGCCCAGGACTCTATATTGAGCAAATTGGGAAATGCGACTCTAGATAGAGGAACATTTAGAATCGAAGTACATTACGAAAGACGCGTGCTAGAAGAAAACTTAAACAAGACAAAAGACGTGTCAAACCAATTTCAGGCGCTATGTAATTACGCGATGTCAATTGAAAGTAAAACTTACTGTACACAGTATTATCACCACATACAAGAAGAAGTTTAAAAATTTTAATTCTAAATAAGGCTTGTGTTGTGAGTACTAGAGGCGACGATATATTTATAAATAGATAAAGATAAATACTTGAATATATAGAAGACATCCATAACTCAGGAATAAATATCCGTGATAAGCACACAAATAAATACCCCGACCAGGATTCGAACCCGGAACCTCTTTCTTCATAGGCAGGTTCACTACCGACTAGGCTACGAAAATAACCAAGTTTTTTAAAACAGGAGCCTAATTTATTGAGCATAAATCCCAAATAGATGCTAACGTGCATAAGCATACTTAATGCATAAGCATACTGTATCTACGAAAGCCTTCATTATATTCTCAGCGCGAGAGAAATTAATAACATTTTCGCTAATTCTTCGCACCAAATGTATTCATATGATAATGTGAGAGTTGCATTCTAAAAGCAACGGATTATATAGACGAAGCAAGTTAATCCTCGGCTTTGTTGAAACATGTTCATAGAAGACACCAGTATATCTAATTAGTTTGCGTTTCGTATGTTTAATTTGAACAATGAGTATAAACAATGTTCTTGGCTTGCCTCATCTCATACGTATGTTAGTTTTCCAAATCTTACTCGATTTCGGTATATTGTATGATTTTTTTTATTTTTATTTATTAAAGATCAAAATAATTAATTAAATCGCAGAGTTTCATGGGTACTTAACTGCTAAAGCCATTTATGGCTTATTTACAGCAAGGTTCAGACTAACTTAACTAGCTATGATATTTTTTCTCACAGTGCATTTCCAGTTTTACAGAGCGTAGTCGTGATTATTAGAAGACAATTTTTTTTTTCTAACATCCTTAATTGACTTCAAGTTGGATAGGTATAGATCTTGTATGTGTTTTGGAAGGCTATTTATGATTTTTGTAAGAATGTAGATATTAGTTCTCATTCCATAAACATTTTTAATCATAAATCATTGGGTTTGCGCTCGCTATATAAAAGCATGTTCACACGCGTAAATCTGACATTCATTCTTCATATATCTAAGCGTTTATTTGACGTGCAGCAGCTTACATCTGAAACTTCAATAGCGAAACTTTCAAAAACTCTTCTCTGAAGAACCCCCCGTAGTCCCATAAGAAAATCTCAGAAGGAGGAAGTAAAAATGTAGAAGAGATTTACACAATATGAAATTAAATATATTTAACCAATAAAATCACAAAGAAAAGCGATGTCGCATAAAACAAAATTCCGATAGCACGGCCCAGCGGTTGGCATCTGATCGAACCGATGACCGGATATTTTTCATTTAAAACCTTCTATGTAGGCACATGCCCCCGTGATTCCAACTGTAGTCATATTGGACCACTGGGTTATTTGATACGAGTCTGTTTGCTTAGTAAAGCTATTACAGTACGATACTAGAATTCCGTTTTAAAAACAGATATAGGGCAAACCAAATAGTCGCGAGTACTTTATAAACTTACATACCTATTATGTACTTCTGAAAATGTCAAACTAAACATTGGCTTTTTAGCATTTCAATAATATTAAAAGATAAAAATTGCGGAAATTATAAGATGCAGCTAGATTATCGTCATCGATAAGTAACGCATTTGAACCAATAACGGTTCATTTTCAGGAAGCAGAAGCAATTGAAAGAAAAAAAGTGGACGAATTGCTATTTCCACGGCACCATACATAATGTGGTGCTCTGAATGTGCAATGTTGGCGTTTGTAAATATTGGTTACTCGTGAACGTTAAGAGCCCTAAATGAGTTTGACGAATGTGAATGCGGACTGAGTATTTCTGTAGTTAATCCTACTACAATACCTAAATAGTTCGATGGTCTTGGACGTAAACATAGAGTTTAGAATAGCAATAAAAAAAACAGGAGAAGAGGGAGACGCAAGACTGTGCCCCTAACGAGCTTCACGTGGAAGAAATCGCGAGCAGTTACTAGTCAACCATAAACAAAACTTTTCTTGGCTACAAAACAAAGTTACCCACTGCAAAATTCATCTTAATACTACATGATAAATCGTCCCGGGTTGACAGTATATCTTTGCCACTTTTTGTACTCAACTCCATTGTGCATTGTGGAAAGTACTTAACAAGTAGATTAATGCGCGAAAAGATAAGTTTAAAACCCATTTAGATATTGCAGTGACTAATGAGGTTAAGTAAAGACGTGCAACTAAAGCTTAGTACAATTTAAATATAATTTTACATTTTCAAAAAGAATAATTATGCCTGCGTAACAGAAAACCCTTTTAAATAAAATTAATTAAATGTAGGACCTACTTACAATGAATCATTGTAGGTATACATATGTACCTATAATACGAGTATACCTACAGATTAAATCAGCAATTTATTTTAGAATTCTTGCTTCGTCGGTCCAGCAATGAAGACGAGTCTAACGACATTTCACATATTTAGTTTGTCCGGAAAGTTTTCAGACTCTAGTTTCTGTAGTTAGTCTATAGTGCCATAAAAACTGAACATTCACTCTATTTATCTGGACGAAAATTATACTCTTCTTTTCTCGGCAGCTTCATAAGGCTGGGTTAGTCATTGCATAAACCAGTCACTGATCGTCACTGCCAATCACGACATCGTCATTCGTCACCATATCCAGCATATAGTTAGGCTAGACGGAATCGAATGCGCTAACATGGTTTAATGAACCGTCAAAGCAATTACTTTGCCAACCATTGCAAATACAACTCTTATGAGATTAAATCACCTCATGCCTCAAAGCGCTTCATCCTTGTGACTGAATCGGGGCATGTATGTATTCACAAATAATATTAGGTTCGGAACGAGACATACCAAAGAGACATCTTGCATTCGGAAATGTTCACTCACAAAGCTGGAAAGGGCAGCAATCAATTAAGACGAGAAGCTATTGAAATCTCGTAGTCTTGCTCACATTCACATCCATCCCTATCAGTTCGAGTTTCCACATTAATATATTAGGTTACTGGGCTTGTCCTTTTCCATAGGTTTCCACGTTTTCGATAAGATATAGCCATTCACAGTGCCATTTCTTAACCTATTTTGACATAACTACTGTTGAAGAAAGAAAATACTAGGGGTGCCTTCACACTGGCGATTTTTGAGCTGTGTAATGACTATATAAGCATGCACTGCGAGAACGCAAGTATAAAAAAAAAACAAATTACTAGAGGCTAAACGACTCTGAGACGTCATTCAGATCCGTTCGAAGTAGGCAGCACGAATCAATATAAGGTACCTATGCCAAAAGATTCCGTTTGATGTGGATGTTATGAGACGTGGTTAAATTCACTCAATTTATGGTCCTGACAAGCTTTCAACGCCCACTGATGTTTAAAGCTTGTCAGGACCATACATACTCGTTTCGTTTTAAGGACGTCGAGCCGGGTTATGTGAAGTTAGTAGGTTAGGTAATGAGCGGGTGAGCTGATTGTGATATTTCGATTTGTTCAGGCATTTTTATTTTATCATTAATCTTATATCTGGTAAGCGACTAACATAAGACTCATAATATTACATAATATAACCCAATAATTAGCACGCTCTATACCTGCTTTTGTAAGTTAAGACGCTTGATAAAATTTTCTTTGGATATTTTTACGAAACAAAACCCGTGAATAGAAAACAACCGCGAAACGTGGGCCTAGATTAAACAAATAATTAGGAAATAGTATGTACAAAGACAGTATGGACAAAAGTATTTAGTTTGATTAATCTACTAAATCTATTAAGTACCGCTGCCTCCGTCGCGGAAGGCCGCTCGTGAAAATGATTTGATCATTTTAATTGTATCACTCACTAATGGGCAAATTCTAAAAACCATTACCATATCTTTTGAATATTAATTTGAGCTTATGATGATACTAGCAGCTTAAGAACATTAGGTACGATATAAGCAAACCTGCACCGTCAACAATGGTTGGCCATAAAACTCCCTTCAAAGAGTTACGCTGACGGGTCGACAGATAGGATTTGTGTTGTGCAACTAATTTTATTCAGAAATGCAGCCGAACAATAGTAAATTAACTTTCAGAGCCATTTCACGTACTTTGAATAAGTCTTTAAAGTTTATTTTAAAGACAATGCTGAGATAGTAAAATCTTAACATTAAGTTTCAATTGCTTTATCTAAAAGTTTTAATTAGCGTGTTGTATTAAAACATTGATACTAATAAAATTGTGCCGCATTAATTTATGAATTGGGTGTTATCTGTCAAAAAAGATCGACTAGGTGCCGGATTCTAATTTAAAAATATATTAACAATACAATAAAAATACAACCTATCTCAAACATAACACCAACATTACCAATATTAAAGTTGTATTGGAGTTGCAATATTTCTCAAGCAAATTCTGCTATTTCTGATTCAGATGTTTATGCCGTAGCTGTATTGCGTTGTTAATGCATTGGAGTTGTATTGAAGTTGGATCGTGTCTTTACTTGTTTTAAAGTTAAAATACGGCCCACTGAGTTATTATTAGAGATACTACAAAATAAAAAAAATCTGCTAAAATATATTTCAAGAAATAGTGACGGTCTAACGACTCGCGTAGATCAATTTCAGATTATAGAGTTACGGATATTGCAAGACATTTTTCGAAATCCACTCTACTATCTAAGAAACTCGATCTGTAAAATGTCAAGGATTTCAAGAGCTCCCTTGAGTATATTTGTAATTTATAAAATGGGAGTAAAAGGGTTTGTTCATGTTTTACGAGAATTTCAGTGCAGCACAAGCAGCAGTACTTCTTTTAAGCATCAAAAGGTTGCGGTTGTTTGCTTCAACACGGTAAGATTAAGTTATAGCACAGAAATTTAAGTAAGCATAGAGTGTTCACTTCATACAGAGCTAAATACGTATATATAATAAGTTTTGAGCGAGTTTTGCTAAACGTTATTATTAAAAAGGTTAGAGCTAAATACGTATTACGATTTAAGTGTGCTTAAAACATACGCAAGAATAAGTTTAACCATACCTGCCATACGACATACAATGACTGGGCCTAAAGATAATGACCTAAAATAAATGCTTAGTTATTGATTATTTATAGGTCTAGTCTAGCTATTGGTAAACATGGTAAGCGTAGCCGATAATTTACACATTGGAGGAGGATTAAACAAATAAATATAATAAAAATAGATTTTAGAGAGCGATTAGAACTTATAATCCGAAGCCACATCGGTGGTATTGTTTAAGCAGTCACTTCGCTATAACAGTATCTGAGGTCTGGGGGTATGAACATAACTGAGCCACTGACAGTGCCTGTAGGGTACTATTCGCAAATCAGCCTAAACTAAGGCAAATGGAAAGGATTGGTCCACATAAAAGGTTATTCCAAAAAAAATGTCTGTTAAAGGTATATTAGCAGCTAATCATGGAATAACAGGGACTTGTGATACTAAAATGTACGTCAATAATGTCGTGCAAAGTGAAATGTGTCCTGGTTATCAAAAGTTCGTATGGCTTGTTAAATTCTAAAAGCTGAATTGACATTCAAGTGTTATTATAAATAAAGAGTAAATTTGCAACTATATTCAATAGATCATTCGCTACAGTTGAATTGTATTTTTTTTTATTTGTCATTTTGTGTGCCCAAGTTTTGGCGTGTTCAAGCTTTATTCCGTGTCTCAGTCAGTCAGTCAGTCAGTCCTTAAATGTCAGTTTTGATAATATAGATAGTATATTTAACGTGCATAAGTGAGAATTTGTATGGTTGACTAAGGCGTAGTAGTGTGTATGTTGTTGTTTTTTACAAGTATATTATATTGTATCTATTTTATTGGATTATATTTTTAATAAAGGAATCAACCTTAAAAGGGTGGAACCTAATTGGCTTCTCCCTTTCACGACACTCAATGAATTTCTGTCATCTACAAACAGGCTATCTTCAGGTCGTAAACAGTTTCATACTGATCAAGTAGCTATTGAACTTCTCTGCTGACTCTGACCCTCTGCGTACTACTTTATCAGATTATCCAGATACTGAATTTAGAACACGTTAAACCTATTTCGAGATTGGGGCCTAATTGCTCCTACTTACTTAAGCTCCTAGTCTTATAACTGTCATTTTCTTTCAAGCCCAGTTAGAAAAGCCACAAGGGATGAAACTAGTATAACTTTTTACGGCCAGGATGAGGATTAGAGTATTCCCATAGCTTCGCGTTTATTACTGCTACAGGCCACTTATTCCGTAGAAGGACCAAGTAAAATGACTCGTGAGATTTTGGCGCTGCCATATTAATTTAATATGAGTGCGCAACAGCTCAATTCAATCTTCCAGGTTAGGTACTCGTAATATCAACTAGGTATACTAAAATTATAAGGATAAACAAAGTGCCGTCTAATTTTAAAGTGCATAAACAATACAGTAAAAAAACACAATTTATCTCTCCCAACTTCAAAACACCACAAATAATCTACCAATATTGAAGTTGTATTGGAGTTATGTCGCAATATTTCTTAAGCAAATTCTGATATTTCTGATTCAGACGTTTAGGCGCTAGCTGTTTTAGAGTTGTATTGAAGTAGGATCGTGTCTAAACCTGTTTTAAAGTTAGAATACGGCCCAAGGACTATTGTGATACTCTAGATATAAAAGGGTCTAGAAGAGAAGCTTGGCAAATAAAAGAGCTCGCATGTGTAAGGCCGGCAAGGCTATAAACGCTTCATAATGCGGAGTCTAGGTATTTACTTCATAATTATAGCATACCCGTCATCAAGTACATTTGTCGTTAACGCCAAATTTTATTCAGTTCTGTAATTTGACATAATGCTTTTTACGAGGTGTTTGGTCCAAATTAAGAAAAAAAAAGCGTTTAATTTAAATAATATACGTTAAACTTTCACCTTCAACGGTGAAAAAAACACCAGTAACTTAATAATTAAGTTAAAGCCTGACCAGAAATATATGAATATGCGCCATGTTGCGGAATTTCATTGGAACTAATTTCTTACACTGGTAATACCTACTTTTAATGATGGGTTGTCATGTCACTGTTGTCAGTGTCATTGTTGCGGTTTACTTCAATAATTAGTGAAGTGTTGAATAATAAATATCAAGAAATGCCCAAAACTATTCATAGTCAAGAGCAAAACATTGTAAATAATGTATGCAATAAACTGCTGGAAATAAAACGCTCGGGAAATAAAACTATTTTGCTACGAAATGTTTACAAATTAACGTCGGAGCTGAGGTAAACAAATCAAGATGACATTATACCATAAACATCCGGCTCGAAGGACCAATGTTGATGTCTGGAGCTTATTCGCATTAAAATAAAACGGAGCGATACCAAAATGTGTGCGAATTTTATTCATTGACATTAGTGACAAGCAGGGACCGGAAAACCCCTTCATTTGATTAATTGTTTCGATACGGTAACCCTATTAAAATCTTACCCTTATGATAGGGTTACCCTATCATTGGGTTACCCTATCGATATGGAAATCATTTTGAATAGGCTTAACCCTTTTCAATGTGGTTTCCGAATCGAATGGGGTAAAGATAGCTTTAATATTTACCGCTTACCATATCATAGGGCTAACCTTTTCCTGTCTCTTTTCCACGCAGGCAGGCGGTTCTATCTTTCTCATTTGAAATGGAACAGGAGAGGTGACGGCGGAACAAATTGAGTGAATATAAGATTTGCTGTCGTTTATTCATTCTGGAAAAGTCATACTCACAGTCCAGTCCTCTGCTCGCGTACACAACTTTACATTAAATAATTTATGTTAAAGAAATGTGTCTTACCTTCAGTTTATTTTTGCATAGTTCGCACGTACTGATGAGGTGGGCAATAATTATTTTGAATAATAATAAAAACACAATTTTTATTCATATTCAAATCGATTTGAAACAAACCAATACATTCATCCTCCTAGCGTTTGTCCCGGCTTTTGCCACGGCTCAGTTGAGCCTGTGATCCGCTTGGCAACCTAATCCCATGAATTGGCGTAGGGATTGGTAGTCGTTTTCAGCTAATTATGGGATATACGATTTAAGCTCACATGGTCATTCACATAATAAATATTATTTGAAACGGGGTATTTACCATGTATATTGTTATGTATCAAATGGGGTAGATACCAATTTATAAAAATGTATATGTGGGTGGGTTTCTAAAAGAGTTCAGTCTGCGAATAAATGTAGTACGCACTACACGCTATCTTTTATTTATCAGTGGCTGACGAGGATAATTGCGAATTAAGATGTCGGTGGGCAAGATACGGGAGTTCGACGTTCAAAGTGGTAGCTGGAAATCGTATTGTGAAAGGCTGGAGAGCTACTTTGTTGTCAACGACGTGAAGGATGAGCGAAAATTGCCGACAATAATATCGGCTGTTGGTGACGCGGCTTATGAGTTGATGGTGAATTTGTGTAGTCCGAAGAAGCCGGCCGAAATGACCTTTAAGGAAGTGGTAGAAGTGATGGGAAAACACCTAGAACCAACTCCTTCGGTGCTCGCAGAACGGTTCAGATTTCGACAGTACCGGCAGGTCAAAGGTAAACGGTGGCGCAGTACGTGGCGGAATTGAAAAAAATGGCGCGGTTTTGCTGTTTCGAGGCAACGTTAGATGAAAATATGCGAGATCAGTTTGTGTGCGGGTTATCTAGCGATTTGATACGGCAGCGATTGTTTGCGGAAACTATAAGTAGAATAAATTTTGCAAAGTCAGTGTCATTAGCGTTATCTCTGGAAGCGGCCGAGTGGGATTCCGTAGCGGTCGAGAGGGGCGGCGGCGGGGCAGCCGCAGGTGACTTGGTAACAGAACCATTGCATAGTGTTCGCGTGGCGCCGGCTGGATGCATGGCTTGTGGAGATTTCCGCCATATGCAGGCTCAGTGCAAATTTAACAGTTACGTGTGTAGTCGGTGTAACGTTAAAGGACGTTTACGTCGCATGTGCCCGATTATGACCGAGGGAACGGTCAAAGAGACTCCAGCGACGAGAGACAACGCCCGGGGTGACTTTACGAAAAGTTCAGCTGATTATGGCCGAAGTGGAGCGTTCCGGTACGGGCCGGGAATAGCGGCTACGCCACGCGACAGCGGAGCGCGCGGTGGTCGCGCGGGTGGTCGCGGCAGGAGTCGATGGGGTCACTCACGTATGCACTGGGTGGACGGAAATCGCCAGACGGAGCAAAAGGAGGTACCATTTGAGGAGGACGAAGGAGAAGAGGAACCTATATACCAAATGAGCCTCGACCAATACAAACCGGTATGAATTCCTGTGTGTGTTAACAAGAAGATAATGGCGTTTGAAATTGATACCGGTACAGCCTTAACTTGTATAAGTAAACAAACATATGACACTTTGTTTAAAGATGTACCTATATTACCTTGTTACATGTCCATCAGGTTCTTTGATAATAGCATACCGAAGAGACCGTTCTTAGGATTTATTGTTGTCGACGTGGAATATAAACATATAAATAAAAAATTAAATATATATGTGCACGAGAAAGGTACGACGAGCCTATTAGGTCGCCAATGGTTGGCGGAATTAGACGTAACGATACCGGTGGTACGTTCTTCATGCGAGAAAGTGCTTTCGAACGAGGTGATTTACGAAGATAAAATGTCAGATGTAATTTCCAGATATAAAACAATCTTCGACGGGACCCTGGGCTATTGATTATTATTAATTTTTTCATAATTGTTTTTGAATTTTCAACGTGTGAATTTATTACACGTACATTATAGATACTTGTTTTCTGCCAATTCATAAAAATATTTCGGCGCATTTCTAAACTATTATCAACTCCTATTTTATTTGATTTAATTAATTATAGAAAACACGCAATTCAAATAATTATAGCAAGAATATAATAAAATAACAAGTTTCAGTATTCTACGAAATTTTACTGCTTAATTAAATTGTGAAATATATTTTGACTCTGTTTGGCTGTTGAGCCACATTCTTAGTCTTAGAAGAAAATTTTACTTTATACCCTAGAGCTTAAAATGCGATTTTATGTAGTCCACGCACGACTTAAAGTCGAACTTTACAAGCATGAGAAGTGAAAAGAGTCTATCTGCCTACCTTGGATTTTAAAACAGATATAACTTTTGCTGGGCATAAGGGAAACTACGCCTTATTGGGATTAGGTCCAGTTTCCACACGATGTATTCTTACACCGAAAAACCCAGATTACATTCTTATACGCGGAACATTATTTAAAATAAAAAGCATGATTAAATAATTCTGTTAAGAATAAATTATATTTATTACTTTTTCTCGCATATGAATTAGTCCCGATGAAATTATTTTGAATCATTTTAACGGGAATAAAATCAACATAAGTTTATTCTTACGATATTTTTTTCAAATAATGATTTTATTCTTGAGTGTCCAACACTGACTGATATTGATCGTTTCATTATACTAGAAGTATCGGTGAACGGCGTCACATTTTGCTGGAGCCGTTGAAACAAAGTACTACCTATAACTAGAATAACACAAAATTATATATTTTAACACTTCACAATGTGCATTTGATTTTGGTACCTATAAGCCTGGGTCTAAGATTGAATCGATACGAGCCGTCACGTTCGAATGGCAAAAACAAAAACACTGGCACCACACAACGATCTTTTAGCGCACTAACAAGCAATAATAGCGTCTAGATCAAAGGCGTAAGTACGAAAACATATGCAAAAAGATTATTGTTTGTTTGTAGGCTCGCTCGTGCCGCCATATCGGCAGCGCTTAGCTCGTAGGGTGCTCGAATAATAAATAAGCCAAATGTATTGTTCACAGAGTTTAAAATAGCTTAATCGCATTTGAAAAACCCTATCTGATAGGGAAACCATATGCTGGGTTGTAACCACTTACCCGAATTAACTGTATTGATATGGTTAGCCTTTCGTTTAAAAACAACTCTATCAAATACCCAATCTAATACCCCTTTATTGGTTACCGGTTCCGGTCCCTGGTGACAAGTAAAAATAGACAAAAGTATAGAAAAGTAATAACATAGGTTAAACAAGGTACATTCTAAAAAGGCCGTCATCAACACATACTTTACAGACAAACAAATAAAAGACGTATTAGTGTAGAACCAACAAATGGACCCTGCTCAGTAAAATGGCGCTCAAGAGTGCCGGCCAGCTCTCAAGACGTTTACCGACGGAAACACTATAGGAAATCGCGGACTTTGACGCGTGGCACCTTCGAGCTGCCGATCTAAACCGCAAAATGCTAGACAAGATTGCAACTCTAGGTATAGAAGACCTTGTCACCCTTGGCGACGCCTACCTGCCTCATGGTGAATTTAACCCACTCTTAACAAATAATAGAATAGGCGATCATCTATACTCCAAATAACTACATGAGACGCTGGCCTCGAGGGGCGGCGGCTCCCCGTCGCTCAGAATTAAATAAATGTAATGTAATATCATATAATTTAAAATAAAATACATAATATTAACATCCATAACAACTGTGACCTAACACCTTCAGCTTACACAGATCTTTTAGACATAATTTAGCTAACACAATTCTACGGGAACGTAAAGATGTAACCATTAAAAGGTAATAAACAAATTCTCATTCTCTGTAAAATGCTAGCTAGTACGAAAGCTAGCGCTGGTCTTCCGTAGGGCCCACGGTGATGCCACGACATATAACACAAACCGAAGACAAAAATAGAAAATAAACTTATATTTAACACAAACAATTACAAAATAAATGGAAATAACGATTGAAAGAACTACCCATGTACAGAAAATTATAAAAAAAAAAATATCTAAAAAAAAAAACAAAAAAAAAATTATTTAAAGCGCTCCATGAACGCGACAGCGCTTGCCTATAGCTAGCGCCACAAGCGGGAACCAGAGAAACTAATACTGTACAAGCAAAACAAACAATAACCTCAACTGCATCATGGTCGCGTTATGAAAAAAAAACTTAAACACATTATTACTAAACAAAGAAAGTACAGCACAATACATTACAACGGATCATAACTATTACTAATTTTTTTTATTGATGCGAACTCGGAGGGACTTACTTCACTTTATTATGTACCTACAGGAGTACACAATAAAGTGAAGTATATTTAAGTGAAGTGTGAAGTGCTGTGAAAAGTGGATCTGCGGCAATTGAATTGTCCTTCAAAGATTCTGTTTTGAAACATTTGTGGCCAGTTTGACCATGGGATAATATTTAAAGATATAATATTAATTTATTTTATTATAAATATTCATTTACAAAACACCAATTCAACGTTCACCCTAGTCAACACTTCATATCCCTGTCACGATTAGATACATGTTCAGTATGTAATATATCCCTTTAAGGTAGGCAGTTTATCAGTCCTGCGATACAAAGGGCACTTTCTGAACATTCGCATCTAAACCACTAGTGATAAATAACGTGGGATGGGAGACAATGCGGGTTCAGGGGTACTTATCTGTTCGGGACAACTTGCTTATTTTACGTTCACAGTTTGTGTAGCATTACTACGTTTTACTTTGCTTTAGCTATGTACTATCTGGTTGGTACACTAGTTCGTTTAAATGATAATACTTCTTTAATTGAAAACTCTTTTAGTTACAGTGTCCAAACTAAAGACGGCTGCTAAAGAGTAGCCGTGTATGGCTGTGAGTAGTCTTTTACTAAACGGGAATAGGTATTCTAACCAAATAACTTTCTACAAAATCCAATAGCCACATTTAGTAACATCACATCAGTACTGCCTTTTTACTATTAGACCGACTTTTAACCATGATTGTACCTATTTACTGCCAATCTAAGCAACGACCTGTTATATTTTCACTGAACATGCCTAGTAAAATGAAACTACTGGGATATAAAAATTAAATATTTAGAAAAAATATATCTTTCTTATATTCAAATAAAATGGACCTTCGTCATCGTCTCCATCTTATCCAAATTAAATTAAACAGTGAGTAAAGTTGGCAGCAACTTCACATGTTTCTATAATATCTTAACTTACTTAACCCGTTAAGACAATCGCATTACAGGAAAATGTGATTTACTCAAGACATTGAAGAATTTGTGTTCTCGTTAGGAAAGCTTGAAGTAGAATTCGAATTACCTACTTAAACGTCCCCTACACAAATTTAACATCGCGTGTTTCCTGTGTACATTGCCTAAGTTTTACACATAATCAGCATGCACGGTAAAAACAGAAATAAAATAGGTACATGTTGAAAATTAATAAATATGTATTAAATTGTCAAAAAATCTTTATTCGACCAAGGTGCGATACAGGAAAGTCATTCAGCCACTTAATGTTGAAAGAATACCACGATCTGCAGAACCACGGATTACTTGAATGACTGTAAGGGGCAGTGCAGTATAAAACCGAATTCGAAACAAAACAAGGACAGGACATACTTTAATAAATAATGTCTCTGGACTCTGGACATGCTGTGTTTACTGCGAGATTTCGAGCGCTCCCTAAAGACGCAGTGGCACTAAAGTTGTATTTTTCAGCATTTTAACTTAAGTCCCCGAAGGAAAAAGTTTTTCTTTGTGTTTTAATGTAAAAGTAATGCCATGCACTGGTAGAAATGTTTTCGTTACATGGTAATGGTAAATATGAACTCCTTTTCTCGGCGATAATAAGTACAACACAAAATATAACTGCTACAAACGATCTGGTTTTTCAACAGGTGCATCAATTTGAATAATATGATTGGTACACTGCAGGAAATGAAGATGGTACTTAGTGTTGTGTTGTCCCGTGGCATATATAAATACGACACATTTCAAGAGCCTCGCGAGAGTGTCACCATTATTAAGCTTTTGCGAATAGACGCAGATAAAATACCACATCATGTCACGTTGTTATATATGTGACATATTTGTGGATGTATTATCATTAATACGTTATTATGAAAACTAATTACATCGATAAAGATAAGAATCTTCAAAAAATATTATAGATAAAAGCAAAAAACTAAGTACGATTGCTAAAACCAAAGATAATTAATACTTATTTATCTTATTATCTATGCTAATACTAATCGTACCCACGGAGAAAAAGAGTTCCTATTTATTCATTCCGCCCTCGTAGATAACTTCACCAGTTTCACCTACCAACCTATCCCCCCCCCCCCCCACCTTAAATATGCTAACTCCACATAATATATATAAATATTTGTACAAGCAAAATGTTTCAGCGCACCATTTTGTCATAATATATCAAAGTGAAGCGCCAGCCATTACGTATTTTAGGGTTACGATGGAACACTAAATTTTGTCACCGCTAAGCCGGGTTCACATCAATAAAATATACGTAAAGCGTGGTTCGTCATGTATTTTTACTTGTTTAAAGTATGCTATTTCATAAAATTATTACGTATAACTAGCTAAATACCTTATATTATTTACTTAAGCCTTGACATATTTTAGTTAGTATATTGTACAGTCACCGGCAATAGTATCTTCCTACACGAAAGCCGCAAAAATATGTGACACGCTCTTATTTGTAGAGAGTTGCTTTCAGATGTAGGAAGGAATAATAACACATTCTGTTTATAAAATCTCATTTTGATTTAATTGTAAAACCTCTTGTATTCTACTAGATGTGACATCTAGAACAAATTTTGTGCGCCATGTTTGGCGGTTGACAGCTATGACCGAATCAAAGAGTAGTATAGACTTGTACTGATTTTCACTACAACTTTTGGGACAAAAAAAATCTTAGGGATGTCATCTCCTGTTACTCAATGTAAAACCTACTTAAAACATTACACGAAATTATTAGTGGTTCAAAATATTTGTAAAGGGTAACCCCCTTTGTCACTCCATCACTTGTGTTTTACTAAGGTATTTGTGAAACACGAAACTTGTTTGCGAGGCAAAAATGAGCGGCCTATTAATTTTCGGGATAGCTTTGAGCTATAGACCTTACGGGGATAATAGGGCTGCGAAGCAATATTTTATATCCTTACCAATATTGCTTTGTAAACGGTAAACAGGTTTGTAATTCTCAAATCAAAAGAAGATGGACAGTTTTCATAAGCATAAACATAACCGCCCATTCTTTCTGGTTTCTCCGTAGAGGTAAAATTATTGAGCTATTGCAAGATTTCTTACAATTATTATGAAGCGCCCTGTATGATAAAGCCACTTTTTGTGATAAGCTTGCTTATACAGTGAGATTCAATTGTGAATCCGGGTGTACCTAAGGCTTAAAGGATCGCGGTAACTAGTACGAAAACTTAACTGTTTGCTTACTACTGTCAAACTCCGTAAGCACTGTTACTTACTTATTCTAAATCTTTACAGTAGATATAAACATCAATCTTTACTTTACTATACATTATTTACATATTGATTTAATTTTAGGGTACGTATATGCCGTACTAAATTGACCCAGGATTTTGTTAACACTATTGAGATTACGGCTTTTTTGACCTCTGCAAGGAATTAATTACATTGCATTAATACTTACTTACTACTTAATATCAGAAGTAAAACATTGTGGTACGGAACACAGATATTACTAATCCATTATGTAAAGTAATTGCGAAATTGTCACTTTTGAAGGCAATTTTCCATGACCGGATGCAACTCGAGCGTTCCGTATAAATTTCTCGAAGTCGTTGGACTTTTGCTCACGTACTAGAAATGTAATGTCCCCTTTTACAATTCCGTTGTAAATTCCACCATGTTGCTAATATTATGCGTCGAACTAGTAGAATGTTCTATACATTTTCTGATTTTGAGAGATAAAAGCGACCTTCCCGTTTGTTTAAATGACGGCAGGTATTTTACTCTTTACCAACAGATTGCATTTTGTGTGAATATTTATATATTTTGAAAAATTACTAGGTATATAATACGTATATACTATAGTACGAGTATTGTATTAAATAATCGAGCAAATTAGCAAATATTTGTTCAACTGCTAAGGTCTGATGTTACAAATTGCGATTGCATCCATTTGTTTTGTAAAAACAATTGTTAGATCAACGTAATAAACACATTATACTATATACGACCAAACATAATATTCATTGTATATTTCATATAACTTAGTTTCACGTTTCTATTGACAATTCGGAAGTAAGCATTTTTTTTAGCAACTACCAAGTGAAACAACACGAACAAAAACAACTTGTTCCTACTTCCTGAGGCTATTACGGGTCCAACAGAGCCAATTCCGGAGATTTAGTAATATGTTTGTGAGCCTTGATAAAGCCCAAACGATACTTTTACTTCGTTTGATACAATAAATATAAATATATCAAGGAAAAATAGAAGGATCAACCAAAACTTCGACTAGTTTGGTGTAAGATTAGTGCAGCGTTTATTACTTCAATACACTTACTTCGTAGCCTCGGTCAGATTTTTGCTACATTATAAATAATACAAGCGAAATACGAATTATGAATTCATTAAAACCCACTGACCTACACAGGTCAAAACCGTAAACGAAAGGAAACTACGTATCCAGAAGAGAAGTATTAAACGCTTACCTTTTACTTAATAAATTGAAAGCCCCGGTAAGTCCACGTAATACGATTCCTAAATAACTGGAATTCTTATTTGGAAAGACACACAACATTATTTATTTAAGAGCAGTTTCAAGTAGTAAATTTGAGTAGCACAAATGCGTCCTTAAGATACCTACTACGAGGGACCATTATCCTTAACGAACCCTGCCGAGTTGAAGTTATTTTGCAGAACCTAATAAGCTCTAAGTAGGACATTAGGCGGTGCCGGGTTTTCCCCAAGTCAACGTAATGTCACAAGGGTTCTTTTTGGTACTGGTTAAAGATGATGACTAAAAGTCAACCTAAATGCTTGTTCGTTTCAATACACTGTTATTTATCTCATCTACTTTGTGCCAAATGTAAACATAATTCATTGTTCAACGATCTAAACAATTCACGATCGTACATTTGTTACAACTCATTTTTTTCTTGTTCATTGTATGCATGAAATAGTAAAAAAAACTATAATCCGTGTAAATAAAATGTTACTTAGTCGGTCCATAAGTTCTGTCACTAGGGTTTTGACTGGTAAAATAGGAAATGTTAGAGATTGCTTACTATGTCAATATATGGTTAAAATGCCTATTTAACAGTGACTAATTTACGATCCATACTAATATTATAAATGGGAAAGTGTGTGTGTGTGTTTGTTTGTTTGTTTGTCCGTCTTTCACGGCAAAACGGGGCGACGAATTGACGTGATTTTTTAAGCGGAGATAGTTGAAGAGATGGAGAGTGACATAGGCTACTTTTTGTCTCTTTCTAACCCCCCCACTTCCCTAAAATGGGGGGTGGAAGTTTGTATGGAGCATTACGGGGGGCAAAGGGGAACCGTGTTACCCCGAATTTAACGCGAGTGAAGCCGCGGGAAAAAGCTAGTATTATATAAATACCACGTCAAAAGCATGCGCCCTGTTCGAATTGATTTTGACCTTAATTATTTTTATTCATTTATAAGAGGCCTTTACCCGAGAGGGGTCCAAACCTACTTAGTTAAATTTATTTTTTATATATATATTATTTTTTTTACATGTAAACCTAATCCTCAGTTGGTCTCTTGGAATAAACAGGCTTTTTATTTTTATTTTATTATTATTATTATAAGAGGCTTCAGTCTTGCATACTGCGTTAGCTTGATCTTTTACCTTCATTTTAATATACACCGTGGGCTGGAATAACCCGACAGATCTTAACCACGAATTTCTAAGACCAAAAGAAGTAAAAAATATATTATGTGACTTTAGGTCAATTTCGCCAAAAAAAAATTTTTTTTGTTTTTTTTTCCATTTTTTTAATGTTTATTGCACATGAAAAGCTATTGTTTTAATTAAAATTGTCGCCTAAAACAAATGGTACATTTTTTTTTGTAAAAATTTAGTTTCTGCAAAGTTTTCCTTGTCACTTTGATATCTGTCAATAAGGACGTGTAAACTATTTCCAATAGTGGCAACAACGCCATTAGAAAGGCGTTTTGTGATGAGTTATAATAAAAAGTGTATTTTTTTAAAATTGGTTTTAACTCTGAAACTAGGCATATTCCAGAAATGTTTATAGGACATTTTAGTATCTAAATATGATCAGGAATACACTATTAAAATCTGTCTAGTTACATGGGCCCACGGTGTATATAATTAACGTGGGTCTGACTGACAACAAGGCTGGTATACACAATTTTGGAAAACTACCTTGATGTATGGCATCAAAATCATCGTGTTTCATCATCAAAACTAAAAAAATACGTTAAGGTTCAGGAGGAGAATAACAAAAGCACAGACTTGTAAGTCAACTAAATATAAGAGTATACAGGTTGATTCATGAGACGTGAGCAGGCTTAACACTACGGATTCAGTTAAAAATAAGCTATTGTTTGATATCAGTATTAGTGCGATAAGCGCAAAAAATTTTTTTAAAGTAAAAATAAAACGTTTGAAATTATTTACGACACGCATGGTCACTCTACAATTAGAATACTCCGTCGAGTACTGATATTCTCTTGTTTTTCTGTGATATGTGTCAAATTGATGTCTGGTTACTTTTGAAACATCGTATCTCACTTAATTTTTTATTTTTATTTTTCATAATCAAAGTGCTGTCATGGTTGTCAATGAGGTTTTATCTTTATTGATTTGTTTATGTGGGGTGACCATGATTACAGAGAATAAAATTTCTACGAAACAAAAAGGTAAAAAAAAATTGAAAGGCGTTATTGTTTCACTTAAACATGATGGCGGCCGATTCATTATCGTTAACTAAGTGTGTAGGGTTGTTCCTGCTCACGTCTCATGAATCATCCTGTATATGTAGGTTTCAAAATATGCCTTAATCTTCTACTTAAAAAAAAAAAACAATTTGTAACTCCTGGACAACTACAACAGTGATCTTCACATACTTTTGTTAAGTATAATTTTCATAAATCCGATCGGCGTGTTTGGGTTTGTCAACAATCTTCCAGTCTACAAGGATCTATAAAATAGGCGATCTTGATTTTAAGTTAATCATTGTATATTTTAATCTGTATGAAATAAGCTTTCTAATCATGTCTACATTTTTTGAATAAAAGCTTTGTATTATATTTTATCACTCAAAACTCTTGTGACAGAACATATGAACCGACTAAGTACAACTACGAAATAGTACACTGAAAAGGGTACAAATATATATGTATAATGACAACAACTATTTATCAACGTCGTAATTATATAGGTAAAATTAAGTAATCAAGAATAGGTATGATGTTTTTTTTTATATATGGTATCAATCGATTTGTTTTGTTGTGAGGATCAAATTTCTTTAAGAAATGAGACTTAAAGTTTGAGATTTTCATTTGTTCCTGAAAACACTCCTAAAAAAATGACGTGCAAAAGTCACGTCACGATCAAATAGTCGCCCTGTTTAAAGTATGGAAATAGCTATTTTTACAGTGAAATGTTGCGTTTATGTATATGGTTGCCATACAATTTATTTTACAGTAAGACGTTAAAAATCGAATGGTAACTTTTATTTTTAATTTCTTACTTAAAAAATCGTCATTTTTTGAAGTTTTTAAGCCATCTTTGAACCATTTCATAGTTTTTTTTTGTAATTTTCACTTTATCCATACTAATATTATAAATGGGAAATTGTATGTGTGTGTTTGTTTGTCCGTCTTTCACGGCAAAACGGGGCGACGAATTGACGTGATTTTTTAAGTGCAGATAGTTGAAGGGATGGAGAGTGACATAGGCAACTTTTTGTCTCTTTATAACCCCCCACTCCCCTAAAATGGGGGGTGGATGTTTGTATGGAGCATTCCGGGGGGGGCCATCAGGAAAGGGGAACCGTGTTACCCCGAATTTAACGCGAGCGAAGCCGCGGGAAAAAGCTAGTTTAAATATATTAATGACTATGCATCCTATCAACTTTTTTTTATTGCATAATTAAACATGTGTCATCATACCTATTCCCAAATGTTGAACTAATTCACTGTACATTTGATTTATTAATTTACATAAATCGAAAGTATATATTGAATAAATCGACAGTAGTCTGCATATAAAAAACCAGTTCTCTGCTATACTATAATAATGCACAGGAAATAATATCGCACACCACACTGATACCGCACCGCACTGTGTTGGAATACCAAAACCGGAACGGAACGTACCTACACAACTTTATGCGAAACAACAGGAATGCGATGTGGCATAATTATTAAATACAATTATCTATTTAAACTTTACTACGGAAATTACAAAAAATATAAATGTACAAATGGCGGATTTAATGGCAAATTGCATTCTCTACCAGTCAACCATACGGAAAAACAGAGACAAAGAAAAATTGAGGAAGAATTTATCGATACAAACAGGTATTATAGCGGAAATTAACACTTCATGTACTTTTGTAAAGATCAGTAGCACAGAATAAGTAATAGTAAAAGCAGGTACAGAAAATTCTCCTCCTTAATTTGGCATTTATCCACAACGACGAAAACCTTAGCTGTCATGGGCTTTCAAAAAATATAGGGTATTTAACGTGCAGTGTTTGAAAGTTTTGAAACAGGTCTTATTTACGCATGTCATAAACACGTACAATTGAGAGACATAGTGAAACCCCCCTGCGAGTAGAGAAGAATGGCCTGCCCGATGGTATTTAAGTTCTTTAATCTCAAAATGCTGACCCACTCTCGTGTCAAACGCATGGTAACGACGAACATGCTCAATTGGTCAAAATTCAAGTCCAAAAGTTTTACCAAATACTAACAGAAGCGGACACATTTCAAACAATACGTGGAGTTTACAACTTTTGTTGGTGGAAAACAAAGTTACTTCAATATTGTAACTTTGAAGAAACCGTGATTCTTCTAGTTTGAAAAAGCTTGCTTTTGAAAGAAAAACAGCAGAAGCAGTTTTTGAGTCTTATTGTGGACACTGGATTTTGGTAGGTGCTTAAAACTTTTCCTTGTGCACTACTAATAAAGTCAAGCTTACAGTTTTTGCAATAAGTATGTAGAAATAAGTTATGTTTAGTAGTGAAACTGGTTTCGTTGCCATTTTTAGTCCGAGCGGAAAACCACAGCCAAATAGCACTAGACCCTACTCATAGTGTTGTGTTCCTGCTGGTGAGTAAGGTTGCCAAAGAGCTCAAAGAGGTAGTGTGTTGGTAGTGTGTTGACGATGACGGACCTTCTTCTCCTAGGTACCTGAAAACTGTTTTTTTAATGAGACGTTGAGTGACATTTAAAGAGTATATATTTCAAATTTAAGTTTTACCTTCAATGGTTTTGGCCTAAGAGAATTCAACCAACCGGAGTCGCCATTGACAGGCGTTCCCAACTGCCGAAAACATATGACCAGTGGTCATACTCATGTATGGACTGAATTTTATCTGACGTAGCTATTTGTACGTTACGTACGAATAGCCATACATTTGACGTTTCCCTCCCCCGCAAAAATCGGCTGACTTTTTTTGTATCGGAAATGACAGACATGGCTACTCCATCCGGGTTTAATTCTCTAAGGTTTTGGCTGTTGGTTGTCTGTTGATCTTTGAATAACGCGACTGTTTTATATATTTACATTAAAAGCTCTATTCATTAACAGGTATTCCCAAAAAAACAAGTCAGCCGCCAAATCTTGTACTTGCAAATTCACGTATAATAGAACAACAGCGCACGACACTTAATCTAATTCGATAAGTCTCCTAGATGAAATATATACAATTAGTCACGTCTTTAATGGGGGAACACGAAATGCCGATGCTGCAATGCAAAAATAGTGGCGGAGTATTTAACTATTTTTTGGCATACATACATCTACAATCTTTTGATGCTGCTGCCACTGACAAGGCTAGGCACGGGGGCTTGCAGCACCGCATTATCGTGTAGCCCTACCTCTCCCCTGCTTCGAGGAACAAAGGAAATATAGGACACTTATCATACTAGAAACCGGATTAAAAAAAAAATACGCCGTCACTTTTTTTTCATTGCAGCATCGGCATTTCGTGTTCTCCCATTAAAGACGTGACTAACTAATTATATATATCTCATCTAGGAGACTTAAGGTTCAGTGTTGTGGGCTCTTATACTATAAGTGGTACAACGCCATCATGAATTAAAAAAAAACCGGCCAAGAGCGTGTCGGGCCACGCTCAGTGTAGGGTTCCGTAGTTTTCCGTCCGTCACAGTAAGTGTCCCCACTTAAGAGTTAAAATAACACCGCCATGTAGGATATGATTTGAGCGTTCCACGTACAGCGACATCTATCGGCAAATTAAGTAAACTATTGCGCGCGAGCTTAAAGTATGCAAGATGATTTTTATGGGATAATTCTTTATTGGGTGAACCGATTTTCACCGTTTTTACTTTATTTAAAAGCACGTCATTTCTTTGTGATTTTGTAGAAATTACAGGTACAATAAACACCTGCTTATACGGTTAAATTACAAACTTAGTTCAGAAATTATTTTGTAATTTTTTTTCAAAAACTATTCAACCTATCAAGTTCAAAATAATTTTCCTAGAAAGTTTTTATAAAGTTCTACTTTTGAGATTTTTTTCATATTTTTAAAACTTATGGTTCAAAAGTTAGAGGTTGGGGGACACATTTTTTTTAACTTCTAGAGCGATTATTTCCGATAATATTTACATTATCAAAACATTATTTTAGAAAACCCCTATTCATTTTTTAATACCTATCCAACAATATATCACACGTTAGGGTTGAAATGAAAAAAAAAATCACTCCCCACTTTACGTAACCGATTTTCACCGTTTTTACTTTATTTAAAAGCACGTCATTTCTTTGTGATTTTGTAGAAATTACAGGTACAATAAACCTGCTTATACGGTTAAATTACAAACTTAGTTCAGAAATTATTTTGTATTTTTTTTTTCAAAAACTATTCAACCTATCAAGTTCAAAATAATTTTCCTAGAAAGATTTTATAAAGTTCTACTTTTGAATTTTTTTTCTAATTTTTAAAACTTATGGTTCAAAAGTTAGAGGGGGGGGGACACATTTTTTTTAACTTCTAGAGCGATTATTTCCGATAATATTTACATTATCAAAACATTATTTTAGAAAACCCCTATTCATTTTTTAATACCTATCCAACAATATATCACACGTTAGGGTTGAAATGAAAAAAAAAAAATCACTCCCCACTTTACGTATCGGGCACGTACTAATAAAAAAAAATTCCACTTATTGTTTTACCACTTTGTCGGCGTGATTGATATACATATTAGTACCAAATTTCAGCTTTCTAGTCCGAACGGTCACTGAGATTATCCGCGGACGGACGGACGGACGGGCAGACATGGCGAAACTATAGTTTACTACGGAACCCTAAAAAAACAACGGTTTAATAATAAAGCCCGACAACTTTCTATTTGGCCCTCGCCTTGTTGCGGAATTCCAGTGATACTAATTTATTTTTCATCTCTCCTGTTCGGAAAGTTTTATTTTCCTGGGTAGATAGCCGGGTGGAAAATTGCTTTTCCATCCCTAGGGTGGAAAGTAATTAGCTGTATTAATTGTGGATTGAGCTGGTGCCCACCCGGATGTCCTGCTCCCCGACCACCGGCAAAACATTGAATTTGTATTTTTCAAATTGTTCAAATTTTACTCAACATTTTTATAGACTATTCTTTATATACAAGTTTTATAAAACGTGCGTGTGGTATGGTACTTTTCTCACAGTCGAAATGAAAAGCAGAGTGTTTAACTCGGGTGAAATTACCCATTTCACCCTCGGACTATTAGCGCTCTCACTTCGTTCGAGCGCCAGAAATATCTCGGTTAAAATAGGTCACTTTCAGCCCTTGGTTAACAATCTACTATTTCTGGCAAGGAGTACTTTTTGACACCAGACGTCGAAAGTCATCGAATGTCACCAATATATAAGAAAAAAAAAATTGCAATGAATTATTAACGTTTATACCACAAAGATGCCAAAAAATTTTTCAAAATATTTACCTCAAAAAAGGATTGCGTTGCATTCCAATTTATTTATTTAATCGTATGGCGTATTTTACATTGTAGGTATGTTCTTGTTAGTCTGTACTATTATAAATCGACAACCAGGTCGCACAGCCAGTCGATCGCGTCCTTTCGGCCGCGTATGTAACCGAGTTTTGTAACCAGGTACAAAATAAGAAAATTTTCTCTTTTCTCGTAACCAGTTACAAACTAGTAAAAATATTTCAAGACTTAGAAATATTTTGAAATTTCTTTTCAAAAAACATTTCCTTTAAAACTTAACTAGACGGAGCCCCGCGAACGGGGCTTCTATTTCTGGGCGGTTTGCCCTTCGGGCATCTGAAGCTACCTAACAAACCTAACCTATCTACCTATTAATTTAGTGTGGCGTAAGTAGGTTAGGTTCGTTAGGTAGCTTCAGGTGCCCGAAGGGCAAACCGCCCAGAAATAGGAGTCCCGGAAAGCGGGGCTCCGTCTAGTTGAATAATTGGTAATGAGAAAAGATAAAACGTTCTTCTTTTGTAACCTCGCAGTTTGTAACTGGTTACGAGAAAAGAGAAATTTTTCTTATTATGTACCTGGTTACAAAACTCGGTTACATACGCGGCCGAAAGGGATCGCGTCTGATGTTAAGTTAGTATAGAGGTCCTTCGGGTCGCCTTGATAACGTTCCAATAAACAACGTTTTTGGGTCTTTGTTTTTGCAATTTTTTCTCCGATTTTTTTTTATACCACGACGGTGGCAAACTAGCATACGGCCCGCCTGATGGTAAACAGCTACCGTAACCTATGGACGCCTGCAACTCCACAAGAGTCACATGCGCGTTGCCGACCCTTTACAAAAAGGAGGATTCACTGTGTTGACGGCTAAAGGAACAAGAAGGTCCCTCATCGTCAACACACTGGGTCCTCTTTGAGCTCTTTGGCAACCTTACTCACCAGCAGGAACACAACACTATGAGTAGGGTCTAGTGCTATTTGGCTGTAGTTTTCTGTAAGGAGGTACTTCCCCAATCGGGCTCTGCTCCAGATTTGAGCGAGATGATATTTGCTGAACGTGCCCTACAACACTTAGCGAGATGCCATTCGCAGTGCCCATACCTCTCTTTTTGGCGTAGTTTTAGGACATACGCAAGTCCGGACGTAGTTTAAGGACATACCCCGGGTCCAAAAACGATTATTCGAAGATGGCTGAACCGATTTGGAATAATATTTTTTTGTTGGAAAGAGATGGTCAGGGTCTGATGATTGGGATCCTGGAGAAATCGAGGGAACTCTTCAACTATTATAGGTACAGCTATAGTGATTTGAGTATTTTTTACAGCAGCTCGAGTATTTCCTTTTGGAAAGGCGGAGGCTAAGTGAAGTCGGTTCTTTTTTGTTTAAAATTATTTTAGTATTGTTTTAGACTATACATCACGTACGCACATTATTGCCATATGTACTCGTAAGCTGTTTGTAGCGACACTTTCCCAGGGCCCACTTGTCAGGAAACTAACAGACTTTAGTTAGACTAATGCCAAACTCTGACTTATACCTATTTAAAATAAGAATAATTCCTTTCTTCTCAACTTAATAGAACAAGTTCCGAAAGTAAAAAGTTTTGCTGTATTAAAAAAGCTCACATTTTACAGGACACGCCGAAGTTACTTGTTAGATAGTTGTATGACTTCACAGAGTCGTTTTCTCTCGACAGTTTGGAGTGTTATAAATGAATTGAGTTCGAAATTATTAAACGCTGCCAGCATGATGAATACCTTACAAGAATTATTTTACGGTGAGTACATTTGTTTCTTTAAGTTAGGGCAAAAGTTTGAAAGCAGTTCATCTACATACATATTCAAGAAATGTTTGTGTTATTTACAGTTTCTAGAAATGTTTGTGTTATTTACTCTTCGTAGCTACTACGCGTTACATACGACAAATACGTGGCTACGGGCTAAGAGCGTAGCACGTAGCACTAGCTGGTACGGATATTGTTAACGCAAAAGTAATCTGACTTACTACGATACAATAATGAATTCGACCTTTCTGATAGGTCTTTATGCATATTTGGTTTAAATAGATAAAAGATCTTAAAAGAATATTACGTCGGCCTGAAGTTTTGTGTATTTCCAGCAAGTATTTATTGTCATATACAATAGGCATGGTGATTTCTTTTCATGTATGGTATCAATCGATTCGTTTTGTTGTGAGGATCGAATGTCTATATGGGGCCAATTGCGTTAAAGCAACACAAAAGTCAGAAATGAGACTTAGTCCGAGATTTGCATTTGTTTTTCAAAACGCTTCTAACAAAATGACGTGCAAAAGTGACGTCACGATCACATAGTCGCCCTGTTTAAAGTATAGAAAAAATATGAAATTGCTATTTTAACAGTGAAATGTTGCGTTTATGTATATATGGTTGCTATACAATTTATTTTACAGTAAAATGTTAAAAATCGAACGGTATCATTGTTTTTTTTTAATTTCGCACTTTAAAATATCGTAAAATTTAGAAATTTTGCGATATAATTTATAAATTTTCATAATGCATTTCAACATAATTTATAAATTTTCACTTTAGTTAGATATTTGATGATTTTGCATCCTATCAACTAAATTTTATTGCATAATTCAACATGTGTCATCATGCCTATTTATATTTATACTTAATAATTATAACAAATATTAATAGTAGTTACACCTACTACAACTGAGAACAATATGTGAGAACTTTTCTTGCTGTAGCATTTATTACCGATAACCAGTATTCGTAAGAGCGCTGAGAGTAATATTCAAGAGCGCTGGTAGCCTGGCGGCAAGACGTCCGACTTTCAATCCGGAGGTCTCGGGTTTAAACCACTTGAGTTTTTCGGAACTTATGTACGAAATATCATTTGATATTTACCAGTCGCTTTTCGGTGAAGGAAAACATCGTAAGGAAACCGGACCTAATCCCGATAAGGCCTAGTTTCCCCTCTGGGTTGGAAGGTCAGATGGCAGTCGCTTTCGTAAAACTATTGCCTACGCCAATTCATGGGATTAGGCTGTCAAGCGGACCCCAAGCCGGGAAAAACGCTAGGAGGAGGAAAAACCAGTATTAGTTTTTTGGTGGTAATGCATATCTAGATTTTATTTATTTATCTATTTATAGGAGCCAATAGTGTCCCACTGCTGGGCAAAGGCCTCCCTCCTTCCCTTCCACGTGTCCCGGTCTTCCAGCAGCCGTCTCCCACCAAAAAAAAATACTCAAAAACTGTCATTAGTAGTGAGGATGTTGATACCGAGCATAAATATGCTTCATTATAAGAAGTATTCACAATACATCCAGAGTCCATTTAATGTATGGACCTAATCAAGTAATCTCTATATGGAAAGCCGACTATATTAGCCTTTATAAAAGTGAGTAAGTTGCACGGAAACTACAAATTAAGATAATATTTTTTTAAACTTTGAATAAGTATATCTATTATCTCTATTTTCCGTCTATAACGAACTACATTGAAACACGCCTTATATTTGTTCGTTCCTTTTATTATTACCTGACTCGCTTCTAATTATACAACAAAAACATACTCATCATACCATTTCGAAGAAGACATATTAAATATTTTTCAAATATATTATGAACCGAATTTTATGTAAGCACTCACGCTTCGGTATAATTGCCACCATTCGACTGGAACCTCTGCGACATCGTAAAATTAATTGCTCTTTACGCCTCATATAACCGACGGAAAATAACATATTTTCACACGTCTAGTCTATACACATTTGTTTTTCCACTTCTCCCTCTTACAAAGGTTCCAAGCACAATGGGAACACTTCAGAGTCTCGCTTAACGTGGCCCAAAAGCGTAAGCTCGAGATTGTTTGAGGCCCGCATATGGGCACTTAAGTGAAACTGAGGCTAGGAGGCTTGCAGAGGAACTTCTAGCCAAATCCCTGCAATTAACGAAGTTTGGTTTCCAATTAGTAAGAGTATCGAGTCGAAGACACATCGACCTTAATTAATTAAGATAAATAAACACATTTGATTTTGAGTTGATTTACGAGTATAATGATGAGATGATGACAATGATGACCTAAGTTAGGAATTTTCCCAATTTAAAATCATCAATCACAAGCAATTGTAGCTGCGTTCATCATTTCTAAATAACTGTTACCACTGACATAACAAGATTATTTTAATGAGTGTTGCTTTTATTTAAAAATTATTGCATGAATTTATAATAGTTAAATGAAATGATGATGGTTTTGATAAATGACAATTGCTGTAATTTAATAATGATTTACAACTCGAAAAAGGAGTAAGTAACTGAAATCGTAGAATTTATTATTTTGGAGACACAATGAATTTGTGTATATTATAACTGTTGATTAGTTAATTGTGTTTTCTTGATAATTTTTAAAAGTACACACACTAGAAATAATAAATTGAACGTGTAGAACAAGCAATATTCTGTTGTCACTCATTACATTCTCATTAATCTTTTGATATTGCCTCCAGCAGCGGTGCTATGGCGGGAACTATGTCGAAATTATATTTTGAACGTTTTTACATCGAGCGAGACTTATATTACGGAATGTAAGCGTGGGAGTGTAAGGACGTACTGGAAAGAAGTAATAGTAAGCAACTGTAAGCCTAGCCTACAAGAGTTTATGAATAAATGAAATAAATAGGACAAAATACTTGTATCGAGGGTGCTTTTTCAATAACTAGCCCTAATGTGAGAGGTGATTAGGTATACACATAAAGGAATAGTAGAAAAATCCACTGCCTCAGGCGATACTCGAACTCGCGACACTGGGATACATGCCCATCGCTCTGACCAGTTGATCAGTCTCAGTAGCTCAGTTGAGCTACTGAGACTTATGCTGGCTTTTTTTGGGTAGCGCATTGTTGCAACCTCCTCATTTATGCCGTAAAACGTGGAACATAGGAGATAATGATAATATTTTGAATTTGTTGCGTTTTTCAGGTTTAATTTCCAAAATATCAATTTTGGGGGGAAAAAGGTAGGAACCAAAATTGTTCAGAATTTGATTCTCTACAACTTTATTTCTCTTCATTCATGCCGTAAAACGTGGAACATAGGAGAGAATGATAATATTTTGAATTTGTCGCGTTTTTCAGGTTTAATTTCCAAAATATTGATCCTAGAAGAAAATTTGTGTGGACTAAACTTGTAGAGAATCAAATTTCCTACAATTTTTGTCCTCACGGTTTTACTGTAAAATCAAAAATGGCCGAGTTATTGAAGAAAAACTATTTTTCGAATATACACAGGAGCCTGATTCAGTCTACTTTTTAACCGACTTCAAGATTTGAAAAGAGGAGGTTCTCAATTCGGCGTGTATGTTTTTTTTTTTTTTTTATTTTTATTTTTTATTTTTTATGTTTGTTACTCCATAACTTCGTCATGTCTGAACCGATTTTGAAAATTCTTTTTTTGATTGTAAGTATATATATACAGATTGGTCCCGTTTTTTTCAAAACGCAGTTCTGATGATGGGATCCATGAGGAATCGAGGGAACTCCTCAAATCTTAAAGGCATACATATAGTGATTTTTGTATTTTTATCAACAAAACCATCATTTTCATTCAAAACAGTGACATTTGATGAAGTAGAACTGCTGATGATGATCAGAACGGAACTCTTCAACGACGCATAGTTCACGTTTGGCGATTCGTCCTCTTCGCTGTGTTTGTTTAGCAAGTTTAATTGTCAGAACAAATGTTCGTCAAGTTCAAGTTCTGATGATGGGATCCATGAAGAATCGAGGGAACTCCTCAAATCTTAAGGGCTTACACATAGTGATTTTTGTATTTTTATCAACAAATCAAGCATTTTCATTCAAAAGAGTGACATTTGATGAAGTGGAACTGCTGATGATGAACAGAACGGAACTCTTCAACGACGCATAGTTCATGTTTGGCGATTCTTCCTCTTCGCTATGTTTGTTAAGCAAGTTAGATTGTCAGGACCAATTTTCGTCAAGCTCAAGTTCTGATGATGAGTTCCACGAGGAATCGAGGGAATTCCTCAAATCTTAAAGGCATACATAAAGTGACTTTTGTATTTTTATCAACAAATCAAGCATTTTCATTCAAAAGAGTGACATTTGATGAAGTGGAACTGCTGATGATAATCAGAACGGAACTCTTCAACGACGCATAGTTCACGTTTGGCGATTTGTCCTCTCCGCTGCGTTTTTTAAGCAAGTTATTTCATTGTATGAAATCTAAGTGCACCATCTACAATAATCCTTCACCGGCTACCCCCATTGAAGTCGGTTTTTTTTTCTTAAAAATTATTGAATTTACACTCCCAGTGACCCGTACGAAACAAAAAGAGTGAGTGAGTGGGTGAGTGTACGAAAAAAAAACCCAAGAACTGATTATTCACGGGTAGGGTCGGCTTTTTGGATATAATGACTGGACTATTAGGTATAGGTAAGTCATACCTACTGAACATTTTTTCGGGGCCAAACGTCGACATCTGATCAGCCGAAATGTAGGAAATAGCCACATTTTTTATTTTATTTCTGAGTTGGTCCCATAGTAAAAATTGCTTAGTTATGGCCTACCAAAACACCTCGCGCAATATGGCTCGTTATTGATAAAACATCCTGTAGTATCTACTGCTTTGCATGGCGATTCTGATTTATCTTTTCGATTTTTGTTTATTTGTGGATATTGTACATATACACGAAGAGGCAAGCAGCTCGACGACCTATCCTAAATGATGCCGATAATAAGGGAGTATGAATAAAAAATAAAGCAAGGATTTTTTTAAATAAAGCATGACTGATTTTGATTATGATTATAAAACATAAAACAACGAGTTATAGCGCACGAGGCAGACTTCGACATACGCGTGTTTGCGCAAACTTGTCCTGGATTCGACAACGTTTTACTTGGATACTAGCCAATAAGTTCGAATACACATTATATAGATATAAAGTAGAGTTATGTCTCAAGCTCGATGTAGATATTAAGGAAGGAATAGGTAATTTACAGCAAAGGTGCAAAAAGTCATGACAGTTCGCAAATGGCTCTTCCGTTACAGCGTCCGTTCCATTATCATTACCAAGTTGATTCATGGAAAACAATAAATCGTGAAAACGACAGGATCTATAAAGATATTAAAATGAATTCATCGATTCTTTTTATTTAAAACGATATCAGATCCTCGATACAGTTCCTGCGAAAATGAAGGCGGAAGGAAACGATTTAACTGAAGAATATACAACTGTAGGCAACGTACCCCAGTTAATTTTGTATTTCTTCTAACCAGGTATACTCGTAATTCAATTTTGATGCGATCAAGGGCTCAAGGATGTAAAAGTACGGAAATGTATTAAAATATTCAGGATTGTTTTTGTTTCAACGAGTTAAGAAAACTTGAGTAAATTTAGTTAAGAATTCTCGCTGTAGCCACAAAAAGGGTAGATTTAGTGCCACTAAAATGTAGAATTTCAAAGAGTTTAAGGCGAAATAAAACGATGTTACTAATTTAACTTAAAAATAAGAGTAAGTCACGTTTAGTTACACTAAAATTAATTTACGTCGCCAACTTCGTATCACATTTAAATGCAAAACACTTGGCTAAATAAATGTCACAAACCTAAATAAGGTAAGTATTTTAACACATTCTATATCCTCCATACTAAGTTTCATTTCATCCAAATCAGTACTTAAGGTGTTCTGTATGCACGGTAGCATGGAATAAGTAGAACCATGTAAGCACTATGTACGTGGAATCCATACATGTGCCTGTATATGTGCCTGCTTTTAAAAACATAATCTTCATGCAGATAATTTATTCCAATTACGTACGTCACAAGCGTGGAAAACCTAATCTAAGATTTTTTTAAAGTATTAGTGAAGATGTATAGCTATCACTTATCAGTCTTATCACAAATTACTGAAAACCAAGTTTTAATAATTTTACTACACTAAATATCGCAATAGTATACCAGTATTTACAACTATAATGCAATCGGCTGATAATGTGTTGGTGATGTTGTTTACATCCCCAAACAACGTTCATGAATAGATACAAAGCAAAGCTATGAAGTAAATACGCAATTTATAAGCTTTTCTAGTACGTGATTATTACATCGGCATCGCTAACTATTTTTCATGCAAATGCTGTACAGATTTGGTGGAAGGTGTACACAAAAGAAAACCGCATTTCGATCTACAATTTAGCCGTTTGGCACACGCCTACTAGAGGTCAAAACAATATGTTTGACCCGCAGTTCTTTAAAAAAATCCCTTATGGCGAGTGCCGAGTCATAATTTTTTCTTTGTATAATTTTTTTATTGCGTGTGGTGCTAAATGAAGGGCTTTGTGCGACGATTTAAAAAATATACCACATCATTGAATTTTAGCCATTTTTTTAATTACAGCAAAAATAATTTTAAAACATACCAAGTTTGGGCTCCTCGAGATACGATTTGGCAGATTTTTTTGGACAATATATTGATAAAGGGTATAACACAACAACTAACATGTTATTATTGGGTATAACAGGAATTCGGTATAACAGACAGAGATTCGATATATCAACTTTCAACCTAACACTAAGGTAGTAAAATATAGATTTTTCATAATACCATCAGATAGATATAAAAAAAAATCAATGGGTATTATTTTCTGTAAGTATAATCATAGAGATATCATCTTTGAAATTCGATTTGTAAGGTAAGCTCGAAAAGTGACAGAAGATTATCATTTGACGGAGTCAAGGTAGGTGCGACGACGAGCGAAGCGAGGAGGGATGTGTTAGGTGAACTACGAACTAACAGAACGAACACTTCATTTCGATGGAAAAAATATGTTGGTACTTCATATATGTATTATACCGGTAGATGTAATGTTATACATACATTATACTGGGTAATTGCTATACCTGTACCGAATGTCCGTTATATCTACTCTATGTTACACGGAATGTAATTATGTGTTGTGTTATATACATAAAAAGTATGTCAAAGTCTTACATATAAGGCCCACAAGGTAGAGATCAAAAAGCAGTTCATGAAAGGCAAAGTTGTTTTCTATTTGTGATAACGTGTAGGACTTCAACGAGAAGACTCGAACTGTCAGCAAACGTTTCAAAGACTAATTAAATTACACTGGAAATACCCGTGACACGGCTACTAAAAATAACTCAAACTTCACGTCAATTATTGTTTAAGACACAATTATGAATCAGACGAATTATTAAAAAAAATGCTATACATTATTCAGAACAGCCTACGAGTTCTTTCAGATTTCTGTAAATTCGTCTTATTTACACGACCTACCAGCACTCACAAAAAAAAGAAAGAAATAAAAATATAAGTTGATATTTTCTAAAGGTCTAAAACTATTTAAGTACTACACTTTGTAAACTGCGAGTCTCTTAAATACATCACTACATTTTCCGTAAGTTTCTATTTGGAAATATAATGGCTGGTTAAAGCCTGAGTCACAATGGTTATAACTATTTTTATTAATACAACGCTTAGATTTTATTAGAAATATAATAAATGTAACACTCACACACGCGGGAACAGGTTACATTAATTAAACCAGTTAGCGAAATATGGCTTTTGGTGCTGTTATTTTTCCCCGTGAACGTTTTTGAGCTTTACTTTACTTCGTACACATTTTGGGCATCCTGTCCAAAGTTAAAACAAAAAATATATACTTCGAATGTCGCTGCGAATACAAAGAACCGTATTGGCAACACATAAATGTTCCGCATACAAACGAGCAATAACTATCATAACTGTTTCAGTAATAGTTTCTCAATACACTGATAAAATACAGCGGCATGTAAGAAAAGGTTACAATGTATTTGCCGACCCGCGCGAAAAAGGTTTATTTAAGTATATTTATAAATTTGCATAAAGGGTTATTTTCCATCGATATACCTGTCTACATATATCAATAAACATTTTCTTTGTTATTAAATTAATTTATACTAGAAAGAGTATTGTAGGGATATTTGAATGGGTAGCCTGAAGGCTCACACAGATAGGTATAACTATTATCTATAAGATAATTTAATTTACTCTTAAAACAAGTTTAAAAATTAATAAAAGTAACTTAAAATTATAATCATAAACAACTAACGCTACTTAACTATAAGCTAGGGCTACGTGTGAGTGTTTTCGTTTTTAGGTACGGAATCCTAAAAGTAGTGGATTCAATTCACTCGCTGAAATAGGTCTCTGCAATGTTGAAATTCTTGTTATAAATAATAACGCAGCAAAACCACTAATTAGCGAGTTAAAAGTTACAAGTAGTTATTATAATTAAAATTGGGATGAATTATTCGGTTTAATTTCAAAGTACGTATTTGTACATTACACCATAACCTGGTAAAAGTATTTTGTTTATCACAGTAAATACTTGTTCCTGAGTTATGGATATTTTCTATTTATATAACATAAGTAAAAATGTATCGTCACCTAGCACCCATAGTTAAAGCTTTGTTTAGTTTGATAGATTTGACTTTGTTCAGATAGTTCAGATAGGAAAACATATCAAACGTTTCGTGAAGCAATCAGATTTGGATTTTATTATTATTATTTTATTATAATTAAACAATACGTACATTGTATATCTCTCAAGCTGTTTTGATATGTCTTCTTATAGAACTACGCATTATTGTGTATCTTTAAGATATAATATTACTGTATTACTGTTTTGAAAAAATAAGTCCCGCCGAGTTTCTTGCCGGTCATAAATAATACTTCTCGGGTCAGAGGTGTAGGGTTAGAACCGGTGGTAGTTTTTCTTTTTCTCTCTGACGTTCATAAGTGCATTGTAATGTGCCTAAATTGAAGAATAAATATCTTTTATCTTTTTATCTTTTAGGTTAGACTAGCTTTTACCCGCGGCTTCGCCCGCGTACTAAAAGTACTAAAAAAGAACGTAACGCATTGTAACGCACGAAAAGAACATGTCGCGGGGACTGTGCGTTGATAGATCACTATGTCAGTCAGTCAGTCAGTCACCTTCAGATTAGATTGTAATTTGGCACAAACACTTTCATGTCCACAATATTAAACTTCCAAATCTTAATTTACGTCCCAAAAAACCATAAAAACGACACCCATATTGATATTTAGACATTTCCACCCCATCGCACCCCAACAGGAGAGATGGTATTTCACGTCCGCCACGTTAGATTTTAAAATCGTTGTTGTTTTCGTAATCAGCGACCCGATAAACCATAGAAACAATACCCATGTTGATTTTTAGACTTTGTCACCACATTTCCCCCTTTTAGGGGTCGAATTCTCAAAAAACCTGCAACACGTATTTACTCATTTATTGTTAGGAATACTTCTGTGAAGTTTCGAATAAAATAGACTAACTAATCTTGTTTCCCCATACAAACTTTGGACCCCCATTTCACACCCTTAGGGGATGAATTTTGAAAAATCCTTTCTTAGTGCACCCCTAAACCTTATAAGGAACCTACGTGCCAAATTTGGAATCTCTAGAACCAGCGGTTTGGACTGTGCGTTGATAGATCACTATGTCAGTCAGTCAGTCAGTCAGTCACCTTTGAGTTATATATATATATATAGATTATTTGTTGATTTATGTCCCCAAATAAGGATTGATTTCTATTCTTTATTTAATCATAGCGACTTTGATATAGTGATTTTATTTTGTCGTATTAATGATATCTTTCACCTACGTGCACGCTCAATCTACACTCAAGGACGAAACGGAACATTTTATGAAATATCTACGCGAAGTGACCCCTTTTCGTAGTCTTTGAGTATATATAAATTAACTAAAGAACACAGGAGGGTGGCGTAATGATTTCAACACCGTAATTCTATTTTATTGGTATACTAAGAGTATTTGTTCCTATTTAAAACGCCTTTCCTCCACTTACATTAGAAAGAGTAGCAAAAAAAAAATACTACGCGCTGCTGCTGCAAAACACACATAGCTGTCATTGGGGAGAAAACTGCCAGGTTTAAGTGGGTTTGGGCCAGTCACGTCTGCCGAATGCATCCGGATAAGCGAGTGGATGCCGCGAGAGGCGTTGGACGGGGCAGGCTCAAACAGAGATGGCGTAACGATTTGGACGCTTTCCTTAGCGTAGAGTAGTGCAGCTGTCGAGAACGCTCTCCGTTTACTATGGGAGCGAGAACATTTCTCGTACAAATCGAAGAACGTTCTCGAGAACAGATCATCTCTATCTTTAGCGACTGGTCGTAAATAAGCAACAGGCATTTGCCTAGCAGTGGGACACTATTATAGACTAGCATAACTTAGTTTCTAGGGAATATATTAATTTTATTAAATATATTAAAACTTGTAACCTTCAACTTTGCAACTTCTTAAAATAATGCTTAGAAAAAATGGAAAAGTAGAAACATCCACTGCCTCAGGCGAGACTTGAACTCGCGACTCTGGGATACATGCCCATCGCTCTGACCATCTGAGCTACTGAGACACACCTTATGGCTGCGAATTTCTCCACTATATCCCATATGCGTCTTAGGGGGACGCCTAGCGACATCTGCCGAAGAAGTCTTACACTTCTCAACCGGCCATCGCCGGTCAGGTGTGTCTCAGTAGCTCAGATGGTCAGAGCGATGGGCATGTATCCCAGAGTCGCGAGTTCGAGTCTCGCCTGAGGCAGTGGATTTTTCTACTTTTCCATTTTTTCTAAGCATTGTGGTATCGTTAGCAGACGTTCTGCTTAATACAAAATTAATTCTTAAAATAGTTTCAATCAAAGTTTGGAAAGGCACGTACATCACTAGCTAAATTAATGCCGCGATGTAGTTCCACAGTGTCGAACTCTTGTACCGCAAACAGTTTCATAAAGTTGTTAATTACCTATAGAGCAAGATAGGCAAACTAGGGAATAAAGACAATTAACAGAGAATTCCTGAGGACGTGTTTAATTAAAATGGCGCCTGGTGTTATAACAACAGGTATACGTAAGCAAGTATAGAGGTTAGCGACCCTTGAATTGACACCACAACTAATTAGACCCAAAAGTTTACTTACGTCAGTTAGCGTAAAAACCATGCAGTTATCATTTTAAACTGGAGTATATTTTTTGGTCACAAAGTGAGGCCGAAATATAGGGTTATCTAGGGAGCTGTGTCTCGATTTGACTAAAGAGATAATGACGTCATCAGATAATCAAAATGTCAATATGTGTCAAATGTGACAATTTTGTAACGAGTGCGAGTGAGACACCGCCCCTATATTATGCTCTCTATCGGATCGTTTTTACTACTTTTTACTAGTCACCTATGAACCACTGTTTTGCTTGGTAATAAGGGTCAACTGTGGTCAGGGAATAGAGTAAGAATAATGTCCGGTTTGTCTCTTGGTCCGTAGTCAAAAAAATTGCCGGTAAATCCTGACTTCTGTGTTTTAATAGGTGTAATACGAAATAGGAATTTAGTAAGTGTAATAAACATTTTAATTACATTAAATGAATCCGTTGTACCGTAGTTTTAGGACATACTCCGTTGGACCCGGAGTATGTCCTAAAACTACGGCCAAGACCACCGGGGGATGGGCAGCAGCAACCTCGGAGTGCGGTGGAGATACTGCGATCGCCAACCCGCATGCCAAGCGTGGCGATTACGGCATTCACCCCCCATGTTGGGGGAGGCCTATGTCCAGCAGTGGACGTCTTTCGGCTGATATGATGATGAATCCGTTGTTGTGAACATAATATACGAGTATAAAGGTAGTAAGACCGCGTCAAAGATATAATTATTCATATTTATGTAATTTAGAAAATCAAAAATGGTTAACACTGTTTCCTCTTAAGGTGACGGGTATCGCGGTTGACGACTGCATTTTGCGTTTTTATAATCGCAGCTTCCGCTTCTGCCATCTAGTATACTTGAGATGAACTATGACAATTCAATGTTGACATGTTTAAATAGTCAAGCAATCGCGGTCTTTTACAGTAAGATGGCGCTTTGATAATGATTCCATTTTATGTGTACTTACTTAATTAAAGTTACTATTGTATGTAGGTAATCAATGACGAAATAATTAAAGTTACCTATAATATAAAACTACTTGACCAACGCACGCCATTACCTACAGTATCATAATCGCACAATTATAATGTTTTATTCTAAATATCCAAAATAAGCATTCATCATGGCGGTTATATTTCTATGTGTCAAGTACGTGTCAAGTCTTTCAAAATAAAAGTTCAAATAAAATGTACTTAACTGAAGATAATATTCTTTGTAACTAATTTGTTTTATGTCCTCTTCTGCTCTGAAAAATCCAGGTTTTTAGTATCTATAACGAAATTAGAGATGGTCAAAATCGCTTTCAATGAGGACGGTAAAGTGCGTTGGGATAAGACCGCATCGGGAGAACATCGGATAATTCAATTACCTATCTGGAAAATTATCCTTTAGTTGCAAATACAAACCACACATCCTCCAACACTATTGTGTACCTGTACCTAGTTGCATTTTGATATAATGGCGATGCCGCTTTTTTCAGGTACATTAACATTTTACTTAAATGTTTCTTCCGGTAGGTATGCTTAATAAAAACGACTGTTGTTTAACTGAAAGGTTAAAAAAACCGGCCAAGTGCGTGTCGGACCACGCATAGGAGGGTTCCGTACCTTCAATGGAATAAGAACCAAACTAATACCAAAAGGTCGTATCTGATGCCTATGGAAGAAGTCAGTATGGAGTATCAGCTTCTAACCCTATACAAAGCACAGGTTCGTTCGTGTATGGAATACTGTTGCCACCTATGGGACGGTTCCGCCAAGTATCAGCTGGCGACCCTGGATGCGGTAGAGCACCGGGCTCATAGACTTTTTGGCGATGACCCTGCTGTCAAGTCAAAATTACAGAGCCTGGAGCATCGCCGTCGAGTCGCTTGTCTATCGGTGTTCTATCGGATACATTTTGGGGAGTGCGCACAAGAACTTCATGACCTGATTCCACCTTCCCCTTTCCATCATCGGACTACCAGGCGCGGGGAGCAAATGCACCCGTTCGTTGTTAGCATTCCCTTTGTGCGCACGAAGCGATTTGCTTCATCTTTTTTGGTGCGGACTGCCAAGGAATGGAATGCGCTCCCGCCATCTGTATTCCCTGATAAATACGATCTCGGCATTTTTAAAGCAAGAGTGAATAGGCTATTACTGAACCGGTGAGCTCCATCTTAGGCCCTGTCTTCACTTTCCATCAGGTGAGATTAGGGCCAATCGCTGGTCAGTCCCATAATAAAAAAAAAAAAAAAAAAAGTTTTTTGGAAATAACTAAAAAATGGCCAAACAATTTTCGTAGAAAGAATATGCTAAGGCGCATCTCCTCAAATTTTTTCATATTTTTTGGACTTACGGTTCAAAAGTTACAGGGGGGGCTACACAATTTTTCTGACTTTCGAAGCGATTATTTCAAAAAATATTCACTTAATCACAAAAAGATCAAACAAACCTCAATATTATTTTTAAAGACCTATCGATTGATGTGTCACATGATGATATTCGGTAAAAAGATTTTTTTGAAATTTAGTTACATGTATCGAGCTGAAAATATATATTTTTTTCAAATTTCAAGTAGCGGCATACAGAAATACACCTTATGTGTAAATTTTATTCAGATACGTCGTATAGTTTCCGAGTAAAATGGCTGTGACATACGGACGGACAGACAGACAGACAGACATGACGAATCCATAAGGGTTCCGTTTTTTGCCATTTTGCTACGGAACCCTAAAAATCACCTATTCTTTATTTGACGATCTCCTAGCCCAGTCGGTGGTGACCCTGCCTACGAAGCAGGAGGTCCCGAGTTCGAATCCTGGTCAGGGCATTTATTTGTGTGTTGATCGCAGATATTTGTTCCTGAGTTATGGATGTTTTCTATGTATTTAAGTATTTATCCATATTTATCTATTATATATATCGTCGTCTAGTACCCATAACACAAGCCTTATTGAGCTTACTGTGGGCCTAGGTCGATTTGTGTAAGATTGTCGTATAATATTTATTTATTATTTATAGTAAATGTATGGAAAATATTTAATTTGTAGCTTTTTAGTACATTACCGTAAGTTGACCCCTAATAGGAAACTATTAGAAACGATAGGAATGGAATCGATTGGCATAAAAAAGCAGCATGTGAAAAATAAAAATAAATAATTTTCATAAAGTATGGGAAAAGTTTTTCTCAATTTGTGGCTTTTCTAGCCGCAAATTATTTTTGATCCCATACAAGAATGGGATCGATTGGCATCAAAAAGAAGTTTACCAAATGTGACCTCTTTCTCGCATCCTGTATGTTTTTTCCAAAATCCGTAACGTTATTAATTTGAAATTGAGGGAAGGTCTTCTAATACCATTTTCGCGTTGCAGCGAGGGATCTGGTAGCTGCCCCCACTGACCCAAAAATAAATTGAACTTGTGTATTATTTCAAATTATCGAAGTTACAAGTAAAAGTAGTTAAGATAAAAGTAATTGCAATTACAAATTATATGTAAACATGTAATCTCAATTACAAGCAATTTCAATTACTTAATATAATTGATTTTCGTGTAATTTAATTAGCAATTTAATACATTACAAAAGTAGGTACCATCTAATAAATTACGCCCAACACTGAATAAACATCAGGTTCAAGAGGGTCGTATGGAGGATGTATGCTATCTGTTGCCGAAGTCACGTATACATGTGATCTTTATAGACAAAAAAGTTTCGTTCTATAAATTCAATTGTTTGTCACAAAAAATGGTTTGATTTCTTTTTGCGTGGCATTTAAGACTGGATCTTATTAATTGTTGCTGTGAAAATTTTTTAAATGTGTATTTAGTTGGTTACTAGGAACAGGTTTAGACACGGGTATGTTACGTCCAAAAGGGAGGTATGGGCACTCCGAATGTTGTCTCGCTAACTGTGGTAAGGCACAGTTCAGCGAATGTTATCACGCTCAAATCTGGACCTGGCTCAGAGCTCGACTAGGGAAGTACCTCACAGAAAACCATAGCCAAAAAGCAAATAACTTAATTCAACCTAAAGTTTAAGATTAATTTTTTAACATGTTTTAATCATTTTCATTTATACATATACCATAAGTGTTCTTTACTAAAAAAATTTTCAAATATAAAAGCGTTTGTCGTCTCACATAAGAATTATAAATTGAAATTACACAAAATAATTAAAAACATGAAAAGTCAGCACGAGTAAGTTAATAACATATAATACCTGCTTTTGCCCGCGGCTTCGCTCGCGTTAAATTCGGGGTAACAATCCATACAAACTTCCACCCCCCAGTTTAGGGAAGTGGGGGGTTAGAAAGAGACAAAAAGTAGCCTATGTCACTCTCCATCCCTTCAACTATCTCCATTTAAAAAATCACTTCAATTCGTCGCCCCGTTTTGCCGTGAAAGACGGACAAACAAACAAACACACACGTACACTTTCCCATTTATAATATTAGTATGGATTAGTTGTATTGTGTCGTGTATAGGGTCGTCACGGTTTTTTGGGTACATTTTTGGGTTAGTTTTGGTTAATTGCCATCTATTTCAAAAGTTTTACCATATCAAAATCCATTACAATATTAAAATACTAGCTTTTACCCGCGACTTCGTCTGCGCGAAATTAACATGAGCGATATGGAATTACATAATAAAACGCAAAATAAAAGTTACTAATTAGTAAAATCTAAGAGCAAATATAAAACTAGTACGTATGCTATTTCAAGTCAACAGGGAGCAACAATTCCATATAAACTTCCATTCCGTTTTCACCCCCTTATACATACCAAATTTCATCTAAATTAGTTGAGCGGTTTAAGCGTGAAGAGTTAACAGACAGACACACTATAATATTAGTATGGATACGTCCATATAATAGAAAAAAAAAGAATTATAGCCAAAAGAGTTTTTTAAATTTTTTTAAATTTTGAAACATCTTACTTCAAAGGTTTGAAACATCTTGTCTTTCCACTGTCAATATTTTTAACTCACTCGTTTTTGAAAAGTTTGAGAAAATGCTGAAAGGTTGACATGAACATAATACAGGCGGTTTATAATTATATCTATTATTTGAAACCGTGCATAGGGTGGTTATGCTAGTTTCCCGTCCGGGTTGCCGTCCATCTGATTAAACTGCTACAAATTTATTGGACTAAGAGCTGGCCACGTCAGATATGACACAATAATGAGAGCAATGAAACCTGACTATTGTGTCATATCTGACGTGGCCAGCTCTCCGTCTACATGGAAAAAACTTTTTGAGGTCAAATTGGCCATTGATAATAATTATTTATTCTTTAATTGATATATTAATTATAAGCTTTAATTTGAAAAACTTGAATATCAATATAACAATAAGTATGGACGGAAAACTGACACATACTCCACTTTTACAAAAAATGTTTTGGTATAAAAAACCTTTCGAGTATGATTTATTTTCGTATAATATTAATCTAAACAAGATCATATAAGCTCTAGAACGGGCACTTCAAAATTTATTATTGCATTACAAAGCTGGCAAAATCGATAAGTGGAAGAAAACTAGCACCTAAAAACTTACTAAGAGTACATTTTATTGAATAGTCCAATCTTAAGTAGAAGGAGTAGATTTTGAAATTTTATACACGACAAACAGCTTAGGTACACTTCATACTGATTTGAAACAAGGATTAATATTTCGAGAAATTTTTACAAAGGTAAAGCATAAAAGTCAGCCCTGAAAGCTGACCAACTAGTTCAAAAATGGTCCGATCTTACCCCATCGTACCTTACGAGTACTTATTGTTTTTTTCATTTTAGGGATTGTGAGAAATTATATTGGTATATATACTTATACGATTAAATTAATTCCATATCTACTTACCTACCTAATAATAACATTAATAATTCACTATATCTTTTAAATCGTACGAAAACGAACATACAATAAGCCATATAAATAAACCTAATGGCGCGACCAGACATCGCAGAGTACCGGGACAGCCGAGCCGATTGTTTCTTTCTTATTCCATAGTAAAGAGAGAGAGATAGTACCGGGACAGCCGAGCCGATTGTTTCTTTCTTATTCCATAGTAAAGAGAGAGAGATATATAACCTATCACGATGATGTGGACAAATCATTGACAAATGCACGAATGTGTTTCAACTTCAAGCGCATTTGATTGTATTCAATGAATCCGTCATTCATATCATAATATAGATCTAGCTTGCAACAGCGCAAAGCAAGAAGCGATATGAGCAAATGAAAGTAAGCTGGTAACGTCGCCTCGGATGGAAACTGCTCGAACAAACGTGCTCTTGTAATACAAATTATGGTAAAAACATGGACGAAGCCGTCTATGGTAAAAAGTACCCATACCCACTGTAAAAATTGAATAATGAATTAGTCTCTTTTATAAGTTGGTAGTTTAAATATATTGGGTAAAAAAGTCAAAATAAAAAGATTAAACTAACTAGTAACTTGACTATAGTATGATTTGACTTTTTTTTGTCCAAAAATACCTATAAATCGCTTAGGATCAGGATTGAAAATATAAATGAGAAATGAGATAAAAAAATAAACAAAAAAGTTAACATCAGCCTAGATTTGAACTCGGACATATCTACTTAGTAAGCAAGCGCACTATAACCTAAGCTATGTGGAACGAATTTCCGCACTCAAAATTACTAATCATATTACTCAAATTTGACACATGAAACATGTCTCTGGCTGCAATAGAATAAACGCCTATAAGTTTTATTAGCAATTGCATAGTTCTGATTATTACAGGCTCTTACAAGGTTTTGCGTCTTAAACCTTTATTAAGCACTTAATACGACTATAGTATCTGCCGAACATTAGTAATGTGCTAAGACGTAGTTATGTTTAATTTCGCAACATAGAATTATTTCTGACCGACATAAAACTTGCGACAAGTTTTCTCCAAAACAGTTTCTTAACGATGATATATATACCTAATTATGTTATACAAGACCAAGCACGTATCGGTACAGCGAACACAACTATATGCCCCTACAGAAAATGTAACATTCATGCTCCAACGTGGTTTGTTTTCTTCAAAAACCTTGCACAAAAACACCTCGATTTGACGTGTTTGCATATATCGTCGCCTTAATCTTTAAAATTAGACACATAGTGTCAATCATTTTGACACCATGTGTCTAATTAAAGTTTAATTTGAAACGCGCTACCACAGATTATATAATAGTTCTTACGAACAGATATGAATCACTCATAGAAAAAGCAAATACCTACGGTTTACGTACCTACGCAATAATACAATAGAGCGGCCTTCAACGCGCGGCACCCCGCACCTCCCGCGCACCCGCACAATCGCTAGGGTCGCCTATGTTTGGAAATGTTTTATAGCTAAGAAAATAGGTATTTTGCATTGATTCAGTGTTTAAATGGTTCGCATGGTGCATAACAATTATAGTTACATGAGTAATATTGATTGATATTTTGTTGCCGCGATGAGAGTATGATTAATCTTGACAGATTTGCCACACACTGTCAAAATTAATATGGATTGACAGCTATCTCAATCTTATTCTAATCGCCTTTTAGCAATATCATCATAGTTATTTAAGAGATTAATAAAGATAACATGTCTATTATTATAACATAAGCGAATCCTCCTTTTTTGTAAAGCGTCGGCAACGCGCATGTGACTCCTTTGGAGTTGCAGGCGACCATAGGTTACGGTAGCTGCTTACCATCAGGCGGGCCGTATGCTTGTTTGCCACCAACGTGGTATAAAAAAAAGTTTGTATGCCTACTTACCTTTCCCCATCCGATAAAAAATAAGCGAAAAACGATAAGTTTTTATTAGCTTTGCTAGTATTACATCCAACCACATCACAATAAATTATTTTTTTTCGTGATGACATTGTTCCGAGTTGCGACGCGCGCGGTACGACGTGCGTTCAGTAAGCGCGTTGGTAACCCACTGACTTAGCTCCCTCGGCGGAGGCGCAAAACGTAGGTATATAAGTATAACTCGCTCGCGCGGGCATGATTCATAGGCCTGGCGCTACGCTTTTTTGTATAGTTTGCAATAAACTGTAGTAAACTCTGTGTTGCAGTTAACCCTCACATGGCAGCAATTATTAGGATTCAACATGTTTACACTTCAAAAAATGTTAAATTAAGCAAGTTTTTCGGGTCTCCCGCAAACCGATTTGACGCTTAGATAGGCGGGTTACTGAAGAACGAAATTAAAATAACCCGAGCGGCGAGAACCAAAATGATCCCAACCCGCCAGGGAATAGGTAATACAGTAAAGCATTGAAGGGTTTATCCGGACCGAAGTCGATACATTAGTAGGGTACACATGTACACGCGATCAAAAAACAAAAACTGAATGCTGCTGCTGAAAGATATTACAATACAAGCGTTAACATTGTGGCTTAGCATATGTATAGAACACTATATAATAAAGGAAAGCTGTAAATAGCTGTTGTTTAGGTAATTAAGATTCGCTACACGCTATTACTAATTTATCGAATACATATGGAATGGACATTTCATACTTTTCATAGCATTCTAAGAATATATCGTCAAAATCATTAACTCTTAAACTCGACGTACATAAGCCAGCAACATGTTATGTTAAATTAAATCTGTTTCAAGTGAAATTATAAGGCCTTGTGAATAACTTACTCATAATTCAAAGCATAATCAAAGAAATGAGAAACAACAAAGTGCTTTTATTACCATCAATTATATTTTGGGGCCTCTGCTAATATTTTCTATTAAAATTTGAAGTAAAATTACTTTGGACCCGACATCAATACGAAACAGCCTTTGTATTTTCAATGCAAATAAGTAATGTAAATATAATTTCAACGAAAGTCCAACAGGTGCGCATTTTATAACCTTAATTTCAAACGTAATAAGGTAAAGGCATAAAGCAAATTTATTTGCGTTTCTCATGTTGCATAGATATTTGAGATTGTAAAGACATGTTCATGATAATAATAATAATAATAATAAATAATTATAGAATACGCTAGGTGCTAAAGCTAATAAATGATGTACTATTTTACTATATTTTATGATTAAGGTGTACAAGATCTGTGCTGTTGTGTCCCTGAATAAATTTTAATATGGGCTAAAAGTCTGATATATGCAATATTGTAGGCACTATTTTTTATATTAACATTTAGTGGCACAGCTTCCAAAGAACTTGATTTCCTACTGCTTTTACTACGGCTTATGAAGAATCGGAATGCCAAACAACTTCCAGATTTCCTACAAATATTTCTGATCCGCCGCCACTGTTGTCTTCTATTTCGACCAGTCAATGCTTCAAGGAGCGACTTGGGTTATATACCACTTCTTGAACTGGCTTCATGTAGGTCGAAACGATAAGATTTTGAAATTCAAAATACTAGAATTTAGTTTCGCATTAAAAGAACATACCATCACGAACGTGTGTTTGAAAGTGCGCAGAAACTAGTTACAATTTTGGCGCTAACCCAAAGTTTGGAATGTGGACTACGACAGAAAGAGGACGCAATGGAGCTAGAATGACTTTTCAAGCGATCAAGATGGATGCAGTCTATGTACAATTGTACATATTTAGGTCAAGGAAATAGTGCGTTCAAATACAAATATAAAAGTATTGAATTGCGATTATTTTATATTTAATCGAAAATTATACCATAGAATTAGACATCTTGATTTTAATCAAGTATTTTCTAACAGCAATAGGTTGTTCTATTAAACATTATGTACAACAAACAAAAAAAACAGATGTTTTTATATTTAATTTAATTTGTAGTATTTTATTTTAATGCAAGTTTTTTTCCAACTATTTCAGTTTTTTGTCATTGACCGTTAAATCATACTATGATAGGCGTCTCGACTTACGAAGGTTGTCTGGAAGAGATCACTTTTTAGCGATAAGACCGCCTGTTGTTACCTACCATGTCAGACTCTCTTTGTACCTATGTTATTAATCTTCTTTGTATGTTTGTAGTGTGAAATAAAGTATTTCATTATTATTATTATTTGGATATTCTTTTCATATCTCGGGACCATGGGGTCCCGATCCTTTGGAAGGCAATGCGTGGAGCTGAAGCCAACAGCGCATAGGCCCTTTAAAACAATATCTAAATGTGAGGGATACACACGGCAGATACCATCACGGAGCGTACAATATGATACATCCGGAGATGGTCTCCGCCAGGTGCAAAGACTATTGACGTGCAACAATTTTGTGCTGCGATGGGAACTAAGGTCATAGGCATTGAATTTTGGATGGACTAGATATCGGGCTATAGGAGGAGACAAGCGGACACCTGCCGTGACAATCAGTCTTAAAATTGTAAAGGACAGGTGGTGACTCGCCAACTCATTGAGTTGGCGAGTCGGTTTCCTTGTAAATAGGAGACCCGGAGTATGTCCTAAAACTACGGCCAAGACCACCGGGGGATGGGCAGCAGCATCCTCGGAGTGCGGTGGAGATACTGCGATCGCCAACCCGCATGCCAAGCGTGGCGATTACGGCATTCACCCCCCATGGAAAGATCACGAAAACCACTGCCCCGAGTGTCCGGCGACCCCCGGTGCCCTGGTTATGGTAGCGGCCAGGGTACTAGCGGGGTCAGGGGTGCTAACAATCTCCGGCAAAGATCCGGCTACCACCACTGACGACTTTCGGCCCTGGCAACTTATAACACGCGTACACTGCGGACCGACGAAAAGATAGTGGAACTGGAGGAAGGATTGAGCAAGTTGCGTTGGGATATCATAGGGTTATCTGAAGTCCGAAGAGAGGGGGAGGAAACGATAATCCTAAAGTCCGGCAACTTGCTTTATTTCCGGGAGGGCGACCAACAGTCCCAGGGAGGTGTCGGGTTCATCGTCCATAAGTCCCTCGTGAACAACGTGGTGAAGATCGAGAGTGTGTCGACTAGGGTGGCGTATCTTATACTCAGAGGATCCAAGAGATACTCGTTGAAGGTCATACAGGTGTATGCGCCGACTACGGCACACTCCGATGACGAGGTGGAGGCTATGTATGAGGATATATCGAAGGCCATGCATAGCTCCCAAACCCACTTCACCGTTGTTATGGGGGACTTCAACGCGAAACTGGGCAAGAGAGATGGTGAAGAGCTGAGAGTGGGGCAATTTGGATTTGGAAGTCGGAACCACCGGGGCCAACTACTGGCTGGCTTCTTGGAGAAGGAGGGACTCTACATGATGAACTTCTTCAAGAAACGTGAGCACAGGAAGTGGACCTGGATGAGTCCCGACGGTGCAACTAAAAACGAGATTGACTTCATCATGTCGACGAAGAAGCATATATTCAATGATGTCTCTGTGATCAATACGGTTAAAACCGGGAGTGATCACCGTCTGGTGAGAGGCACATTGAATATATGTGTTAAGCTAGAGCGCTCTCTACTGATGAAGTCTACGCTCCGTCTAGCAGCACTTCAAATCCAAAACCCTGAGTTTCCAGCTGGAACTCCAAAACCGTTTCGATTGTCTAGGCGGCGATGTGGACGAATTCAACGACGGGTTTGTGGAAGCTGTCCATAAGACTGGGTCTAAGTTTTTTAAGGCCCAGCGGAGCAACAGAACCAAAAGGCTCTCTGACTCCACTCAGAAACTCATCGAGGAAAGGAGAGAAATGGTTCTGCAATCCTCAGCAGATGCGTCATTATACCGGCAGCTCAATAAACGGATCTCTAAGTCCCTTACCCGTGATTTGCGTCAATTCAATACAAATTGTATTGAAGAGGCCATTGAGCAGAATAAGGGCTCTAAAGTTTTCGCAAGAGATCTGTCTATTGGGCAGAGCCAGCTCGCCAAATTAAAAACTGAGGATGTTAGAATCGTTTCATCCAGACCCGAGCTTCTGGGGGAGATAGAGGACTTTTATGGACAGCTATACACATCAACTAGCAGACCTGAAGTTGATCTGGCGGAAGACCCTAGAGCTAGACTGACCCGACATTATACCGAAGACATCCCGGACATCAGCCTGTACGAGATTAGAATGGCTCTTAAACAGCTCAAAAACAATAAGGCACCTGGTGAAGACGGAATTACAGCCGAACTTCTGAAGGCGGGTGGTAGAAATTTAAATTTTTGGCTGAAGGCAGTGGCCACCGTCTGCGGTCGAGTGAGAACCTGTCACTCGCCATCCCGCCTCACAAAAATCGTGGCTACAGCAAGTCGTTTGTTGTGGGATCAGTCAAGTTCTGGAACAGGTTACCTGTTTTGCTCAGACAGTCACAGTCGGTCGCGTCGTTCAAGGAGAAGCTAAAGAAGTTATGGTTACCTGACTCTGATTGATATGTTGCTATTGTATTATTCTGTATATGTCTTAGATGTTCCTTTTCTGTGTTTTTATTATGTTTGTCTCCTCACTCCTCTCTGGTTTAATATATATATACTTTTCCTATAACTTTTGTATATATGTATCTATAGTATCTACCTTTCTCGTACCTTGTTGTACATGTTGCCGCATTTGTCTACCTCTTTTCACTTCTTCTCTCATCTACTCAAAGGTTAACTGGAAGAGATTCCTTAAAGGGATAAGTTCGCCTTTGTACTTACGTTTTCCTATTATTGTATTGTTTTGACTGGTTTTTGTACAATAAAGAGTTTTTACATTACATTACATTAAACCGGTGCTTATGGCCCTTCAGAAGTTGTTCGACTCCGTTTTACTAGAAGGGAGACCGCCTAAGGCATGGAACAGAGGTGTGGTGGTATTGTTCTTCAAAACGGTGATAACGCGTAACTGAAGAACTACCGTACCGACCCATTTCACTTATGAGCCATGTCTATAAGTTGTTTTCAAGAGTCATTACGAACCGTCTCGCACGCAGGCTAGATGACTTCCAGCCTCCCGAACAAGCCGGTTTCCGAAGAGGCTTTAGTACCGTAGACCACATCCATACGCTCCGTCAGGTTATACAGAAGACTGAGGAGTATAACCTGCCCCTCTGCTTAGCGTTCGTGGACTACGAGAAAGCCTTCGACTCGATCGAAACCTGGGCTGTACTACAATCTCTCCAGAGGCGCCAAGTGGACTATCGCTATATCGAAGTGCTGAAGTGTTTGTACGAGAACGCCACTATGTCAGTCCGACTCCAGGACCAGAACTCGAAGCCTATTCCGTTGCAGCGGGTAGTCAGGCAAGGAGATGTTAAAGGTTGAACACGCCAAAACTTGGGCACGCAAAATTTGTTTTTAAACCAGTTTGAAAATAAATAACTACATTATGAATACCACATTAAATGGCAAATTTAATGAACTCTAAAATCACATTTTTAATTCTAATTAATGTTTACACAGTAAGCCATAGATCGAATTTTCTACGCACACGGCTCATAAGACTTTGCACCCTCTCTTTAGGAAAGATTTTCGTCGCCCAGGTCCGTATTTTTTGTAGCTCAGGGACCGATTTTACTTCTCCGCCTTTCTTTTTTAGAATTCCTTTCATAATACTCCAGTACTCTTCAACAGGCCGCAGTTCTGGACTATTTGGCGGATTGCATATTTTGGGTACCACCATGATCCTGTTAGCGTTGTACCATTCCATAACTGATTTTGCGTATTAGTAACTGGCTAGATCTGGCCAAAACAGCGGTGGTGAGGCATGCTGTCTTATAAAAGGCAGCAAACGCTTCTGTAAACAATATTTCCGATAAATATCGCCGTTTATTGTCCCGGTGGTGATAAACGTGCGACTTATTTTACCACAGCTGCATATTGCCTGCCAAAGAAGGTATTTTTTTGGATATTTCCCTCGTTTTTTTAATTCACAATCTTCAGGAGCATTTGCAGGTTCGTGATTTGCTAACGGGTGATAACAAAAAAATGAGAATTCTTTCAGAGGCGAAAAAAAAAATCTTCTCTACCTTTTTTGAGTTTTGGATGTTCTTAGGCAATTCACACATAATAGTTATTTACAAAACCATAAATGGACATAAGAATAGGGCCCGTGGTCAGCTGTTCGTCAAAGTTCAGACACAATGTCCGAACAAGATCGTTGGACGGCATGTTTTTCACTTTTGTGCACATATGACCTTGATCCCTTTTTATCAACTGGGTAAAATTTTCAGCTCTCCGATTGTTTAAATACTAAATTACGACATGACTAAAAATATTTTGCATCCAGCCACATTGTGAAAAAAAAATGAGGTATCGGATTTTCACTCGACGTCTAAAATTAATGGTTTTCATGTGTGATTTCGCATCGTCCAGCGACACTGTGATATAAAATTTATTTTTGCTGATCTATGTATTCTAGTAATCTTATCTGCTAGCGGCATTCTAGACCTATATATTTAAACATCAACAAATGTAGGTACCGTTGGAAAACTTGAAATTTTTCGTGGCAACTCGTTGGCTGGTGGAATCATCATCATTAAAGATGCCATTCTGTTTGTTCAGTCTTCCCTTGGTCATTATGTTTGCTGATCTCCCGCTACCATTTCTGTAAACTACAGTCAGGGATGTAAGAATTCTACAAATAGTAAATACGGGTACATTTTCCTTTACTAAAATGACATACACAGTGGTTTTTGTCCATGTTTAAGTTTGAAATATAAAAAAGTACAAGGGATTTTCGCATAGCTTCTTGTTTCGACACCATTTTTTACAAATACAAGTGCTTGAAAAAATAAAATAAACAAAATTAAAGAACCTCTAAGACATCGCCACAACTTCATGAACAAACTATTTTGTTTACGTAAATAGTATAATTTTTATGTCTAAAGAAAATGAGTCTCATTTTTTTGTTATCACCCGTTAGTATAAAACTTTTGACCAGGTATTTGTTTAAAATCCGCTTTTATATACGTCTCCTCGTCCATCAGCGCGCATTCACATTTTGTAAGAAAATATTCATAGAGTTTTCGCGACCGTTTCTTTGCGGATAAGTTCTATTTTGAGTCAAGATCTGGTGAGGCCTGGGCTTTATAACTACTCAGTCCTGCCCCCTGTTTCACTTTTTGGACATAAGACTGAGAAATTTTCACTTTTTTACCAACATCACGAGATGAAATCGTATGATTTGAGGCAAAAATCTTTAAAATACTCTGTTCCTTTTTCTTATTCTTGACTCCCTGCAACCCACCACTTCCTGACTTTCTATCTATTGTCCAGCGTTCACGGAATGTTTTTAATACGTGACCAACCGTAGATTGTCGATATTTCAGCCTTTTCGCGATATCTTTGTAGCTTAACATGGGATTTTTTACATGTTCGTGCAGAATGCGTTCACGTTTTTGATTTTGTACGCTCGACATTTTGCCAATGAATAAATAAACGAAAATAAAACTATCATCATTTTATAGCCCAGTTCCTTGTGAGAAAATTGTTGTTTAAAAAGTTTGAATATCTAAATTTTTCGAATAACTATAGCTATTTTTACATGCCCAAATTTTGGCGTGTTCAACCTTTATTTCTCCTAAACTGTTTACCGCTGCACTGGAGGATGTTTTCAAGACTCTGGACTGGAGAAGGCTAGGCATCAACATAAACGGCGAGTACATCACTCACCTTCGGTTTGCTGACGATATAGTAGTCTTGGCTGAGACCATGGAGGATTTGAGTACGATGCTCGATGACCTCAGTAAAGCCTCCGAGCGAGTTGGTCTAAAATGAACATGGATAAGATGAAGATCATGTCAAATACCCATGTAGCACCAACTCCCGTTACAATCGGAGACTTTACACTCGAAGTTGTAGACGATTATATACACTTAGGACAGACTGTCCAGTTAGGTAGATCCAACTTCGAGAAAGAGGTCAATCGACGAATCCGACTCGGTTGGGCAGCGTTCGGGAAGCTACGGCACATCCTTGACCAGTGTGTGTTGCCAGTGATGACATATGGAACTGAAACGTGGTCGCTTACAATGGGCCTCATAAGAAGGCTCAAAGTCACCCAAAGGGCAATGGAGAGGGCTATGGGTGGAGTCTCTCTGCGTGATCGCATCAGAAATGAGGCCATCCGCAGCAGAACCAAAGTAACCGATATAGCCCTCCGAATCGCTAAACTAAAGTGGCAGTGGGCGGGGCACATTGCTCGTAGAACCTATGGCCGTTGGGGCAGAAAGGTTCTCGAGTGGCGACCACGAACCGGAATGCGCAGCGTGGGTAGACCCCCCGCAAGGTGGACTGATGACCTGGTGAAGGTCGCGGGAGTCCGCTGGATGCGGGTGGCGCAGGACCGGTCATTGTGGCACTCTTTGGGGGAGGCCTATGTTCAGCAGTGGACGTCTTTCGGCTAATATGATGATGATGAGAGGGATTTTTTTTTAATTTTACATGTTTTTATTAATGTTTTAATTGAAATAAAAGCTTATGAAATGTGGCTCTACCGAAGAATGCTAAAAATATCATGAAGAAATCGAATACCCAATGTAGAAGTTTTGCAAAGAATGAAGAAAAAAATTGAAATTTTTGAAACTGTAAAGAAAAGAAAAATCTTGTATTCAAAGACGCTGCTAACCTGAGCAGAATAGCACAGGATGAAATAAAGTCCGAGAGATGGTCGCCAACTTCCTATGAGGACATGGCACAAGAAGAAGAAAAGAAGACGTGTTTTTGCTTCAAAACGGTGTCAAAATGATGATGATAAATGAATTCGGCATCCCCGATTTATAAGAAAACGATACCAAACTTGGCCTAGTAGCAGTAGTAGCTTAACTGATGTAGATAGATATCATGATAAAGTTGAGAGCCTTCCCCTCCCAAAAAAATTACATCAATAATCTTGGTGGCTCCACTTTTCAAATCCATCCTCGGGTCCTGGAATAATCATGCCGAAGGAAATCTTTTGTTCACGAAAAGCAGTATTTTTTCTGCTACAACGGCCACTATACTGCATAGGTACCTAAGTATTTAAACCAATATTTATTAGAAAAGCTGACAGAAAAAACATTCACTGTATATTTTTTCGTAGAAAATTTGCTTTAAGGGAAGTATCAATATCGGCGGTGCCATATTGTTTTTAATGCCCGTGACACACATTAACTGCCCAAGTCGCACCTTCTACTGTCTGTGTGTTTCTGTTGGCAGTAAGTCTAAAATCTCCATTCCGCATCTATACCTTCAACCCAAAGCCGAGAATATCGATGAGACAACAAATACAAGTCACGTCATCGGATATAGCACAGCACCACAAAAGTGACCATTAGGAGAACACTGAGATTGTTCGTTTTACTCCAGAACTTTGTTTCCTCTACTCCCTACTTTTGTTTAAACATTAAAATGTTCTCGGAACTTATTTCAATTTCCAAGCTTTTCGTTGCGAAACATAAATAAACGGATCTGCCTCCGTATTATTTATAACAAGTTAACAAACAATGTAGCCATAGAACATAAAAGTTATTAACATCTCCCAAGTGAATAATTATAATAAATTGTGTCTGTTTTCGTTTTGGGGCTACACATGATTTTGTTGGTAGACTAAACTAATTACTTATGTACCTATATACGTTAAGACTTCCAATACAATTTTAAATGAATGTATAATTAACTACATTTAAATATCTTACTGCATTAAAACAGTCAGTAGCTATAAAATCATACTAGGTCCGTTAATGTTTCCAACGTTATAGCTATGATTTACTATTCAACAAAACAGTAAGTCAATGTTGAATTATATTATTATTAAATAAATAATGGAGTTCTGAAAAACTGCGCGTTCTCCACATTATATCTCAAAAATAGTTATACTCGTAGCGCATGGAAAAATGCTAAGAACAAAACCTAGCGCTAATCTTATTCTCTAGTCTATTTTTTACATTCGTATGTATGATTATTATATTTAAATATATACTAAGAATATAGAAATATATACTTAAATAAATACTACTATGACATAATAACGAGAGTAACGAAAACCCTCAAATTAGTTTGCTATGCCATTCTTAGTACTATAGTGGAGTCAAAACCAACGTGCCGGCCGGGCAATAAAACGAGCTGTCAGCAAGGATGCGGCTAAAGTCGATATTTCTTATCGATGAATCACGCTTGTTCTATGAAAAGTACTATGCATGTGCATGGTAGTTATAAGTAAAATCGATTCCATTATCTATAAATAAATATATTTACCTCGTTAGGTTTTAGTGATATCTAAATGGTTAATTATATATCGTAAAATGTCTCACGGATATCATAAGTGCCAACCAGTAATCTGGGCTCGAATAAAAGGAGAGGTCGCAGCAAAGAATAATACATTCCGTTTAGCAGATGTAGAAGTTTTATTTCACCAAGCCGTCGACAATGTTTCTCAAGAAGACTGGGCCAAGTGTGTTCGACACGCAGAAGATCTACAATTAGCTGATCTACAAAAATATATTGTCAGAGACCAGAATCGTGTGGTAATAAATCTACAAGACGACAGTGATACCGACACCGACAGTTCTGACAGTGAAACTTAGAGCTTTTTATTGAGTATAACTTATTATAATATTAAAATTAAAATTATTCAATATGTTTTTATATATTTTATAATTTATTTTGTCTACCTAAATATAAAAATAAACCTTTGTTACGAAATTTTCTTCTATATTCATATTACACTTAAATACAACCTTATTATTATAAATAAATCCATCGATAATGTGCGAAGGTTGCGGCACGCATCCCTACAAGCAGGTAGAAAAGGGCACGTGGCCGGCCCGGAGATTTATGGCCCCGCCGGCACGATGGTTTTGACTCCACTATAGGTCTGGGCGTCTGGCAACTGGGTGGTCATGGGTAGGAGTGTGACTTCGCATATAAATATACAACATACTACAGGTTAGGTTAGGTGTAATAATAATACTGGTGACACGTATAAATAAATAAGGGAATAATTGGTATCGTATTGCAATTAAGAAAACAAAGGGATAATTTTTTTTATTCAAAAATGTCCGGCAAGGTTGACTTTTACGGTTAAAAACTAGGCGGCGAAGTGCCTAGTTTATGGTCAAATAAAAATTAAAAAGTTACGGAAATTGCAGGCTCGATTTCGCGACATAAATGTTGCATACAAATTCCATTTTTGTCGAGGTATCAACTTTTTAAAAAGTTCAACAGCCATACAAAAATAAAGGCAAAGGTCCTAAACAGACAAAACACAACATCGGTATTTGTTATTTATAATGTTGGTACCGCGATTTTTTAGTTATCTCAAATAGCTTACGGTAAATTCAGAAGAAAAATACACTTCAAACTTTTTAATAAAAGGATATAATGGCGGCAAAGCTGAGCGTGTACCGCGAACATAGAAAATTGTAGTTTCGAATAAATCTGTCTCTCTCACTCATAATGAGAAGCGATGGAGATAGAGATAATTATAGGATTCGAATCGAAATTCGATGCTCGCGAAAGTGGTCATTCTTTTAACCTAGAAGTTATCCTGAATATATTTTTTATGTCAATATTGTTTGTTGTTCATCAACGTTGGCTGTTTTGCATTATTTTTGAATAAAGCACTATATTGGACTCGGCGCGAAGGGCCATTGCTGGCTTCGTATTAAATTAAACGGACTCCTAAAGTCGTCCGTTTAAACATAATACTCAGCCATCAATGTGCTACTTCACCGCCTCGACAATAATGTACTATTAAACGCGAAAAAATAAAAATGTTTTACTTTATGGTACCCGTCGTCGTCAACCCTCCATACAAAACCATTTTTTTTCTTAGTTTTTCGTAATTGGAATACGATACCAATTATGCCCTTAAACGGATCACCAGCATTTTTGTTACACCTTGTATAAGTAAGTATGATTCTAATGTGCCTAAAATGAAGAATAATAGTACATTATTGTCGAGGAGGTGAAGTAGCACATTGATGGCTGAGTATTACGTTTAAACGGACGACTTTAGGAGTCCGTTTCATTTAATACGAAGCCAGCAATGGCCCTTCGCGCCGAGTCCAATATAGTGATTTATTCAAAAATAATAAATAAACAGCCAACGTTGATGAACAACAAACAATATGGACATAAATAATATATTCAGGATAACTTCTAGGTTAAAAGAATGACCACTACCGCGAGCATCGAATTTCGATTCGAATCCTATAATTATCTCTTTCTCCATCGCTTCTCATTTTGAATGAGAGAGACAGATTTATTCGAAACTACAATTTTCTATGTTCGCGATACACGCTCAGCTTTGCCGCCATTATATCTTTTTAATAAAAAGTTTGAAGTGTATTTTTCTTCTGAATTTACCGTAAGCTATTTGAGATAACTAAAAATTCGCGGCACCAACATTATAAATAACAAATACCAATGTTGTGTTTTGGCTGTTTAGGACCTTTGCCTTTATTTTTGTATGGTTGTTGAACTTTTTAAAAAGTTTGTACCTCGACAACAATGGAATTTGTATGCAACATTTATGTCGCGAAATCGAGCATGCAATTTCCGAAACTTTTTAATTTTTATTAAAAAAAAATTAATTTTTTAATTTTTATTTGACCATAAACTAGGCACTTCGCCGCCTAGTTTTTAACCGTAAAAGTCAACCTTGCCGGACATTTTTGAATATTTATCTTTTTTTAAATCTTTTATAGATGCATTGATTTTTTTGTATAATCTACAGACGAAATGTGTTCATTTATCTACCATGTCATGTCTGACCGATTACTCTGTTGCTTAAAGGTTATATTATATGCAAGAGATCCCTTAAAGGGATACGTTTGCCTTGTTGGCCATGTTCTCGTTTTGTGCAAAAAGTATTTTACTACTACTACTAAAGTCGCAGGAAATTGTAATGGCTAACTATAGAAGTTGTCGGTGATGTTGCAGGGACGTCGGGGAACAAGACGGGGCTGTCGTCAGGAGATGATGAATGGGCGCTGTCCGGCTATAAGCACTAAATACGGACACGACTTATGTTTTAACCAAGTAGGTCAGGTTTAGTATATAAAAAAAAGTAATGTATTCAACTAAAAAGAAATTTGGCTTGAATGTCGGCAACAGCAAATGACAAAAGAAACCATCAATGATCAATGTGCATAAATAGTGGATCTAGCTAATCGAGTATTAGTGGATAAATTCGTTAATGAATACGTAAAAGAAACACCATAATATTTTTTACGACGAGAAAAACATTAAAACCGCTGAACCTGAGTCCCGAGTCCTGAGGAACCTGGTCTTCAACGGAAGGACATGTCACGATTCTCAGCACTGACGGAACAAGTGATGTTGATGATATGAACATGACAATACAACAGAGCTGATTAAGACAACGGAGCAGTGCACGAGGAAAATATATGTCACCAGAAACACATCTTCTCACTGTTACGACGTATTTTTTCCTATGCATGTCTCCTAATAGTCCGTGTGATGTAACAGTCCATATGTTAATAAAATAATTCGGTTCTAGCGTTCGCCAGCCGCTACCGCGGCACGCTCGCTTCGCTCGCTGTTAGTTCGCAATTCACTTAACACACTCCTCCGCGCTTTGCTCGTCGTCGCACCTATCTTGACTCTGTCAAAAAACAGTCTTCTGTGATTACATTATCTTCAATTTTTTTCTTTAATTTCTGCGGGCTATAACGGGAAAAATACGTCTGGCAACAAAAACGAGTAGAAAGTAATGCGTCCGCAGAAAAAATGTAATGGTAACAATCGCATATGAAAATAAAAAAAATGGCTAAAAATGCGAATGAGGATTATGCTACACGGAACTAACGCGTATGGGGAATTGACCGAGCTACTCACCATCTTGCACTTCTATCTACACGTTCCACACTCTAGTTTGTCGAATGTAGTATGATTGCCTCTGTATTTCGAAAAACAAAGTCGAATACAGTTCCAAATTCAACTCAAATCGGATCGTAGATTTATGATGTCCTTTCATGGGTATTTATTTACAAGCGGTTTCATATTACAGTGATGGATGATGCTATTAAATGAAAGGCATTGAAGGCGATTATCTTGAGCATGGTGTGCGTTCAGTCGTATCAGATCCTCTTTCTTAAAATGTAGCCGAACGCATAATCTATGAAAACGTTACCTAGCTTTTAATTTAAATTAAGGATTTGTGTTTACCTGTATATTTGTACCCATACACTTGTTTAAGACGCTGTTCAGTAACTTATGTTATATTTATGTGTCTAGTTACTTTTGTAAACTTATTACGTTTGCTAACTTTCGTCGCTGACTGTACTTAATGTCAAATTTATACCAAATTAAGATAAGATCTTTAAAGTTTGAATTTCGCTCTAGTCCTTCGGGGCATCAAGATACTATAACGGACATTTTGCTTACGCTACAATGACATTGATAACTTGATAAAGCTACACTGCTGGAGTAGAGCACAATAATTCAGAATTAAAATCCCTATTATTACCAGCATTTTCTCAATGCTTGCAAGGCACTATTTTCATAAGCCAACCAATGCCAAATCGTGTGAATTGAATAGTGGTGCGTGAAAAAATATAGATAGGTCGTATCTAAGCAAGGGTGAAGGGTTGTTCTCGTTTAAACCATTAGTTTTTTCTTCACAAAGTTTACGATAAACCAAATGAGAAACATTTATCAAGTCACGTGCTTTGGGTGAAAGATATCAGATTAACGATTACCTAACATCTGTTTGTTTTGCAGGGAGCATAATTATATGCTAACAAAATTATGATTTCAACATTAATGAAAATACTGTTCGCTTTAAAATCAGTTTATGGATAACGTTTTTATTTCTATTTTCCTCAACTTTTCGATTATTTTGCAGTAACCAATAAAACGTCTGATAGTTTGTATAATCTATTTTGAAACATTGTTTCTTTTTAAATTGCATAAGTAGAACACTTTTTTTATTTTATGTTTAATTTTTGCTAGGAGAGGTGAAAAAAGTAAGATTTTTATGGATTAAAATTAAGTTAAACTAGTACGTAAAATATATAAATACGTTGGAAAATGAGTCGTCTGAGGAATAAGTGATACAGTTTTTTTCATTTTGGGTATGTTTAGCTACAGCAATTTTATGAAAACTTGTTGATATTTTTGGGAATATATTAAAAAAAATCACAAAAATTAAAATATAGAAACAAACTTGACTTTATGCTCATATCATATAATCTAAAACAGATTAGGGGGCATAACAAATACTTAGTAAGAAAAAATCAAGCGACAAGATTGCATGAGTCAACGTCTTCGCCAAACAAGCTCTGTAAGAATTGAGTTTTCGGATATTTAATATTAATATATATGGACCAAAAGTATTTTTTACAAGAACCAGACTTCAATAAATCACATTAAATGCAATTTATGTGCGTAATTTAATTGTTAGTGTCTTTCGATTTCAAATCGCTACCAGACTCTTAAGTGTACATAATGCATTACTAAATTGCGTTATTTTAATATTTTGTCTAAATTTTTGACTTTTATGTATGTAAACACTTTATTGTACTTACATAAAAAGTAACAAAACAAACATGACAAAAGAAAAATAAACAAAGTACAAAGGCGAACTTATCCCTTTAAGGGATGTCTTCCAGTTAACCTTCGAGCAATTGAGAGAAAGTCTAAGATAGACAAACATGCACTATGTACTTAGTGTACTTACGGAAACAAATATCTAAAAAAGAAGAGATATTATCTACTTAACCTAAGGTATAATAAATACACATATAATACATAATCATATATATATATAACTATACATATACAAATAAGGTACCAACTCAACTAGAACACAAATACTGAGAAAGACCGGGAATACGACCTAGTCTTCTTCAACGGTATGGCAAGAGTGAGGGTCGCACTCGACCTCAAGCGGTGACCACTACCAACAGCCAAATAACTAAACCTTTCAGAGAAGTATTGTGGGGAGGTCGGATTAAAAAGGGTGTTAAAAAGAAGACATACAATATGCACGTCCCTGCGCTGGCGTATAGGTAGCCAACCGAGCTTAGCACGAAATTCGGAGATGTGGCCAAACTTCCGTAAACCAAAAATATACCGGATACACACATTCTGTAGACGCTCCAGCTTATTCAGTAGTTCCTCCCTGAGGTCCAAAAAAGCAATGTCACCATAGTCCAAAAGCGGTAGGTAGGAGAAGGGATCGAGCAAGAGTCAGCTTAGTGTGAACCGGAAGGAAATTCTGAAGACGATTTAAAGAGTGGACGGACGCAAATATCTTTTTACTAATCTCAGCGGTGTGAGCAGACCAGGAAAGTGTCTCATCCATGGTGACACCCAAATTTTTGACTGTAGAGGAGAAAGGGATGGGAATTCCGTCGAAAAGGATGTCAGGTACTACCATATCAGAGAGCTCACCAATGTAGTAAGGACTAACTATAATAAGGATTGTTCACTTTTTTTTACCCTTATTTTTATTGTATTTTCTGAAAATATAGGTTAATTTAAGATACTAATTTGAATGATTTTGTATTTCGTGTCTCAGTTAGTTATTTGTGATTTATTAAGAATATGAGATATGATGTCTCGTAAATTACATGGCTTAGCTGAATTGATAAAGCACAAGCATACAAATTCATTGAAAAAATAGTTGTCATTTTCATGATGTCATCTTGTCAGTATTACCGTGTCGAAAAGTTTACGATAAACCAAATGAGAACTCCTAAGGAAGGTGTGTTTGCTTCTATTTTTTACCATTACGAATGTAATTCTTACTGTCGCGTGCTCCTATTGTTTCTCCAATAAAGACAAATAAAATAAAATAAGCAAATTATTACTTTTGCATATTGCTCTAAATTCATTTCTAATCACCAAAATTAACTTGTACGTCATTAATCATAATTACATTACTGCTAACACGGATTTGCGTGTAACGGGTTAGATGCGGGTTGATGAGAAGAAAAGATTTAATTTAATGTTAAGATATTTTCAAAATATATAATGAACATTTCGCATGAAACAATTTATTTGATTAAAACTGGGCAAAATTTGAACCTAAAAACCTCGAATGTAATGAAATTTTGTTATAAGGTTTCAGCACATATCGAGTGTAAGTTGGAGTGTGTAATTTTCAGAACAGCTTTTGGCAACATTGAAATTCCCAGTAACTGAGGCAATTTCTTAAGAAACCGAGGAAGGTGATGAATATAACACACGACTCTATAAAAATTTAATAACCCCAATTCGATGAAATTTCGAATACTTTTCTATTCAAGTGCGTTTCAAGTTTATAAACCACTATCTCAAATTCTTCATAATATGGAATAGTTCTCAAAGATGTAAGGTTTCCCTTAGACGTGTTTTACAAATACTCGTTAAACAATCTATTACCTACTTATTATAATATATAGACAGTGACTGATTGGATGGAGAAAATATGATTTTAGCTAGCTTAACTACAAAACAAAATTGTAAGTAAACACGGTATTCGACTGAAATGCTCTTTATTATGTTACGATAGTATAATAGTATTTTGTGCAACAGGTACATAATATAATAACTTATTAATAAGGGTTCTTAAGATTCGAGGGTCGAAGTTTCAAAATGAGGCGAAGCCGAATTTTATAATAACAGACTCTAGAATTTTAGAACCTAATTATGTACCGTTGCACACGAAACTTTTTCTATGACTGTCGCAAACACTTAATTAATTTTAAAGTTATGAAGTGTCAAGAGCACATAAATCAATGTTGTTTTAAGATTTTTTTGTCAACTATTTAACTCTTACTTTTGTGCCGAAGTCTTCGCATATTCACTGTGAAGTTTTCTTGTCACTTGTTTTAACATAAACTTCTTGATATCAACAAAATATACGAGTTTAATTAATACAAAAACGAAGCCGTACAGCCGTGTGTTGTAACTTTTTAAATATCATAGACAATAGACCACGAGTTAAGTTTTCAATTGCAAAAAATATGGCTTCGTTCTAGGCCTTCTAGGGCATCAAATGCCGTGATCCCGGTATTTCGAGATCCCGCGCCATTTTCCAATCACGCTTGCTACGGGATTACAAGCGCGGGATCTTGCTGGATTTGCGGCACTGTGGAGTGTAGATTTGACAACAAAAACAAATAAGAATCTTACTTATTATTCCAATAATTTCTTCTAATTTAATTTTTTTTGTTATATTTTTTTAATATCTAAGAGCCTTTAAGTTGGACCCACCACACAGTACCAAAGCTAAGCTGATAACCAATTGCGTAAAATCTAAAATATAGGATGAAGTAGATGAACAATCGGACAAGACATAACTGCAGTTATGTCGACGAAAACAGCTACTTCGCCTAGGTTTTTTCAAAAGCAGGCAGTTCATAGAAATCGATCGCTGTATCGTAAAACCTAGAGTGCTTCTAGACCATGAAGATGATAATCAGCTCTCCTTAAAACGCAAAATTTTCGGTATTTATATCCTTCATACTTACACTTCATACTTCGTTCTTCTACCGAGATCCCACGATACCGAGATGCAGATACCGAGATTGAATATTAGGCTGCGGGATTGGAAGCCCTACTTCGTTCAAGTAACTCTCAATGCAATAGTTTAAATTAAAGTACAATTATGCTTTTCATAAATATTCAAACTAATGGAAACGTTAAGGTAAAAGTTAGAAGTAACTTCCATCAAACCTAAACACTGTGTACGATAAAATCTGGACATGTATGATCTGGTATATCTTTTTTCGGTACCACATATTCAAGCAAGACTTCTTTTAAATAATTTGTGGTCATCAAGCTACATAATAAAATTACAAACATAATATAACGTTTCATTATTTGTGACTTTGATCACGATATATTCCACAGTGCCTATAGTTTTTTGTCCACGGTGTTCTGACAGTGTTCACCAAATTTTCCTGTGAAAAATAGTTTTTTTTATTTTTAACTAGATAAACCAAATTATACCTTATTACATTCTCTTTTCATAATAGCTTACATTTTTAGGGTTCCGTACCTCGAAAGCAAAAAAACGGAACCCTTATAGGATCACTTTGTTGTCCGTCTGTCTGTCAAGACCCTTTTTCTCAGGAACGCGTAGAGTTATCAAGCTGAAATTTATATTAAATACTCAGGTCTACTGTCCTCTGGTGCTGTGAAAAAATCAAACTTCAATGCCAACGCAATCAAAAGATACAGCCGTTTATGCCGCAAATTTCCGCAAATTTTCGAAACTCGCAAGGGAATCAAAACCTACAGGGTACTTCCCGTGAACTCAGGATCATGAAATTTGGTACGAAGCAACGTCTTATAGCACAGATACAGGAAAAATTGCGAAAATCATAAATTTTTAGTTACATCATATAATTAAAATATTTTTAATAATTTTAAAGTTACTACCCCTATATACCTATAGATTTGTACGGAACCCTCGGTGCGCGAGTTCGACTCGCACTTTTTTTTCTAATTGTACTTAGATGTAAATAGTTCTGAGGTGTTCTAGCTTTGGTGAGTTTGACTATTTACAAAAATATGCCTCCCATATAAAAACTACTTTTAGTGCTTGGAGTAGAAAGTCTGACTGCCTCAAGTAGAAAAGAGTTTCAAATCGTTTTTTTTTTGTAAGATAACATTCTAGTGAGCATAAAACAGCTTGTGAAAATATAAATACAATTGTGGCATTGTAGCAGGAAGTGAGTGAAGATTATCAAAAAACGCTGGACAAATAATTCAAGATATGATGGAATATATGTGGCAAAAACTCACACAAGCCCATACAATTGTAATATGATTCTATTTTCAACCGACTTCAAGATTTCGAAGGAGGAGGTTATCAATTCGTCGGGATCTTTGTTTTTGCTATTTTTATTTTATTTTATTTTTTATGTATGTTCACCGATTATTCGAAGACGGCTGGACCGATTTGGAAAATTCTTTTTTTGTTTAAAATCGTATACTTCACAGTTGGTCCCATTGTAACCATGTCAGGATCTGATGATGGGATCCTGGAGATATCGAGGGAACTCTTCAACTATTATAGGCACACCTATGGTGATTTGAGTATTTTCAACCGACTTCAAGATTTCGAAGGAGGAGGTTATCAATTCGTCGGGATCTTTGTTTTTGCTATTTTTTTATTTTTTTTTATGTATGTTCACCGATTATTCGAAACCGGCTGGACCGATTTGGAAAATTCTTTTTTTGTTTGAAAGAGTATACTTCACAGTTGGTCCCATTGTAACCAGGTCAGGATCTAATGATGGGATCCTGGAGAAATCGAGGGAACTCTTCAACTATTATAGGCACACCTGTAGTGATTTGAGTATTTTTTACAGCAGCTCGAGTATTTGGAGTTGGAAAGGTGGATTGCTTAGTGAAGTCGGTTCTTTTTTGTTTAAAATTATTAGTATATATTACTACAATTCCAGATTATTAAAATAAAAGAAATGCTTGAATATGTGGTAACGAAAAAAAGATATACCAGATCATACATGTCCAGATTTTATCGTACACAGTCTTTACATTAGGATATTTTATGAATAAGTTTGCAAGTGACATTATCTCAAAAGTTTCTGAATTATCTTTTGGATTAGAAGATAATCATAGAATCATTTTAATTCAGAGAACTCCCAAATGCCTTTAATTCCACAGACATCCAATTTCTGACAGCGGCAAACTTGAAAATCTCCGAGATGGTACGCTTTAAATCAATGAATTAAGCGGTACGGAACTTTACCGGAACTTTAATGAGAGAGGAGCAATTTGTCATTTGGAGACGAAAGCAAATCCAGTCCCGGTTAGGGTTACTGTATCACAGAAGTCGCAAGCAAAACAGCCGTATAATAAATCTAGAGTCTTGCCGTAATCGGAGCAACAGTTCTCCAATGACATTTATCAAGTCACGTGCTTCGGGTGAAAGATATCAGATTAACGATTACCTAACATCTGTTTGTTTTGCAGGGAGCATAATTATATGCTAACAAAATTATGATTTCAACATGAATGAAAATACTGTTCGCTTTAAAATCAGTTTATGGATAACGTTTTTTTTCTATTTTCCTCAACTTTTCGATTATTTTGCAGTAACCAATAAAACGTCTGTTAGTTTGTATAATCTATTTTGAAACATCGTATCTTTTTAAATTGCATAAGTAGAACACTTTTTTAATTTTATGTTTAATTTTTGCTAGGAGAGGTGAAAAAAAGTAAGATTTTTATGGATTAAAATTAAGTTAAACTAGTACGTAAAATATATAAATACGTTGGAAAATGAGTCGTCTGAGGAATAAGTGGTACAGTTTTTTTTCATTTTGGGTATGTTTAGCTACAGCAATTTTATGAAAACATGTTGATATTTTTGGGAATATATTTAAAAAATTCACAAAAATTAAAATATAGAAACAAACTTGACTTTATGCTCATATCATATAATCTAAAACAGATTAGGGGGCATAAAAAATACTTAGTAAGAAAAAATCAAGCGACAAGATTGCATGAGTCAACGTCTTCACCAAACAAGCTCTGTAAGAATTGAGTTTTCGGATATTTAATATTAACATATATGGACCAAAAGTATTTTTTACAAGAACCAGACTTCAATAAATCACATTAAATGCAATTTATGTGCGTAATTTAATTGTTAGTGTCTTTCGATTTCAAATCGCTACCAGACTCTTAAGTGTACATAATGCATTACTAAATTGCGTTATTTTAATATTTTGTCTAAATTTTTGACTTTTATGTATGTAAACACTTTATTGTACTTACATAAAAAGTAACAAAACAAACAAAAGAAAAATAAACAAAGTACAAAGACGAACTTATGCCTTTAAGGGATGTCTTCCAGTTAACCTTCGAGCAATTGAGAGAAAGTCTAAGATAGACAAACATGCACTATGTACTTAGTGTACTTACGGAAACAAATATCTAAAAAAGAAGAGATATTATCTACTTAACCTAAGGTATAATAAATACACATATAATACATAATCATATATATATATAACTATATATATACAAATAAGGTACCAACTCAACTAGAACACAAATCATTCGGGGAGCCACAATTTATGTAACTTTCCCTTCAGTGATGCTACCGACTGGGATTGTCTAAAGGACAACGGCAACTCATTCCACAACTGCACAGCACGTACTGAGAAAGACCGGGAACACGACCTAGTCTTCTTCAACGGTATCGCAAGAGTGAGGTTCGCACTCGACCTCAAGCGGTGACCACTACCAACAGCCAAATAACTAAACCTTTCAGAGAGGTATTGTGGGGAGGTCGGATTAAAAAGGGTGTTAAAAAGAAGACATACAATATGCACGTCCCTGCGCTGGCGTATAGGTAGCCAACCGAGCTTAGCACGAAATTCGGAGATGTGGCCAAACTTCCGTAAACCAAAAATATACCGAATACACACATTCTGTAGACGCTCCAGCTTATTCAGTAGTTCCTCCCTGAGGTCCAAAAAAGCAATGTCACCATAGTCCAAAAGCGGTAGGAGAAGGGATCGAGCAAGAGTCAGCTTAGTGTGAACCGGAAGGAAATTCTGAAGACGATTTAAAGAGTGGAGGGACGCAAATATCATTTTACTAATCTCAGCGGTGTGAGCAGACCAGGAAAGTGTCTCATCCATGGTGACACCCAAATTTTTGACTGGGAAAGGGATGGGAATTCCGTCGAAAAGGATGTCAGGTACTACCATATCAGAGAGCTCACCAATGTAGTAAGGACTACCTATAATAAGGATTGTTCACTTTTTTTTACCCTTATTTTTATTGTATTTTCTGAAAATATAGGTTAATTTAAGATACTAATTTGAATGATTTTGTATTTCGTGTCTCAGTTAGTTATTTATGATTTATTAAGAATATGAGATATGATGTCTCGTAAATTACATGGCTTAGCTGAATTGATAAAGCACAAGCATACAAATTCATTAAAAAAATAGTTGTCATTTTCATGATGTCATCTGTCAGTATTACCGTGTCAAGTGGAACTTCATGTAAATAAACATAAATATTGTTATTATTTAGAAAATTTCGACGGAAATACCTTTAATTGTGCTAAAAAGGTATTAATGCATTTCTTAGTGTTACAATACACCATAGGATAACCAGTACCACCAACAATGTAAGTTGTATAAAATACTATTTTAACAGTTTCTACCAATAGTACTAATATGCTTTGGCTAGCTAAAATACGAATACTATGAATAATCGCAGTGAGATAACGTTGTATAAGTACAAGATACCCAAGTAACACATCAAAGCAGTATAACGGCCGTCTTACAGCATATCTGTATGCTTTTAGCATTTTGAGTTCGTTTTATAGTAGCATTATAAACGTTTATAGTGCTGATATAGGTCTTAAATGGGCACAAATTACCCAGCTTGAGATCCTATACAGGTCATTTAATAGCATTGCAGGCGCATTATGTCTGCGCTATTAGCATTATCGTTGTCATGGAAAGTGCCAATCGCCTCAAAGAAGCATTAGTACGCTCTATTAAGTTGCCGACTGCATTAAAGAAGCCTTAATACGGCCAAAAAACTTGCTAATCGCAGTAAAGAAGCATAAGTACTCTCGATTAACTTGCCAATCGCAATACAAACGCATTATACTAGCATAAGAGTGTAGTAAAATAAACCTTACGTCAATGCAAAAACGTCTCTAATACCGACGGAACAAATGTTATAATACAATGAACGTTGTGATTTAACTACTTTGTCTCGCAATATAGAATGGACGAAGACGGTACAAAAAACTGAATGAGTGACACGTCATATTTGTTTGCATCCTAACAAAATTTATAAAAGTTTTTGACACTTTTACGTTATTATATCCTTCAAATATGACTGCGCAATGTAGTTTACTGTAAATGTGTATATAAGTTTCATTGAAAATTTTCACGCGCCTTTGATTTATTGTGGTTTTGCTATAAAATATTATAAAAAGATATGCGTCAAATAAACAAAACAATTGTGTAATCCTCGTATAGAACGAGTTTTGCATTATTAACACAATAGTGTTGGTTGAGCAGTCTTAAATTAAGTAATTTCTTTATTATATAGGTATTTTCCTTGTATAAATAGGTCCGCATGATTTTATTTTTAGGTTATTAATTATTTACAAAATGGCGTTGGTCTATATAGACGGAGAGCTAGCCACGTCTACGTCGGATATGACAATAATGAGAGCAACCAAACCCCTCTAGTCAGTTTGGTATATTATGCTTATTTCTAGATCTGGACATCTGGCAGCTTTAAAGTAGTGGAGGTCAAAGAATGCAAACCATTTCAAGAAAATAAATCCTAGAGATCTGGGTTTGATGCAATATTATGAGAAACATACAAATACTATACAATATTAAGAGAAATTATACAGAAATTTATGTTGGGAGAAAGTAGTGCCAAACGATGTATAATAAAATATAGTTCATAGTTTTCGCCTACTGTTTTTGTTTCCGTAATAATCATATATCGGGGTTTTCGGTGCGGGAACGATTTGAGAAAGAGTAGAGATAAACAGATAGGTTGAGAGTTAGTCTGAGAAAATATCATATTATGCTTAATGAATAACTACCTCTCTGTGAATAGCTTACACACTATGATACGAGCTTTTTTTCTTAGAGGCATGTTTGTATTGACTATTATATACTTAGTATTTTAAAAATGCAATTGCATATCCGAAATTTATTAACTAGATCTACCTAAGACAAAGACACGGTATAGTAAGTGTCAAATATTAATCTTGACGTCCGATATTTATGAACTATTTGATTAACTGAAGAGGTTGACAATGATCAGTCACTACATGAGTTAATAAAAAAATACTTGAAAAAATCATAGGTTTATGTACCTACAATATATATACATAATAGTCAGCTATTTCATATAAATTGTATATACCTATGATTTTTTCGATCAATTATTCATTAGGTAGAAACGTGCTAGAGTACATTCTGTTTTTTAAGTTAATGCCTACTCTTTGGCTAATGTCAAACATTCCCGCACCGAAAACCCCGATGTATGGTAAGAATACACAATATTTTTTGGTCTAACGTTTTTTTTTGACCAGTTTTGAGTCGATATTCCAACATATTCACTATAGATAGAATTATAAGGCAAACGACTATCGGTTTTTAAATCTTTTATCTCCATTCTGTAGAGCCGGATCTTGAAATAAATGAGCCGTTATTTTTTTATGAAATTTTTAAAATATGGTCTAAAAAAACACTTTTATCGATATTCGAATGGTGTAAAGAATCTTACATATACGTAATCTACATATTAGGGTTCCTCTTTGATGTCTCTAAAAACTGTAGAGATTTTAATTTTTAACTAATTAAAACAAAATTTATGACCATAAAACCACTTTTTTAGCCTAAACCGGTTCGACTTTGATGTCAAATATCTCGAAGACAATGAATATTGAAGTAAATATAGGATACTATATTGTTTCAAGCCGTTACTGATAATATGATAAGCTATATAAATCATTAGAAAACTAAGGGAATCAGATCTAAGGTCGTTGGCGCCAGGGAGCCCCTTAAAATATAGGCCCTGTCCTTTATAACTGAGACAACTTCGGCAATTTTTACCTAGTTTGGTATTACTATTTTCCAATTAAAACATTTTGCTAGTCTGTCACTGTGACCTCCACCCATTAAAAGCTGCCAGATGCCAGGATCTAGCAATAAGAATAGTATAGCAATCTAACCAGACAGGTTTTGTTGCTCTCATTATTGTGTCATATCTGACGTGGCTAGCTCTTAGTCCAATAGCAGCTCAGTGACCCTTAAAAAATGCCTTATTTATGCCTACAGCATTACACGTGAATAATTATGCTATTAAACAACATTAAGCATTTATTTATGCTATTGTAGAACCTAAGGCACTAAAACCGCTAAAAGCTGTATAGGGGCTGTTCATAAATTACGTCATAAATTTTTGATAGTAAAGCTGCCAAATAAAGTGACGTCATTAAAAAAAAATGCGTTTTAAGCTTAATTGTAAAATAAAAAACTATTTAGTAGATAATATTTTATAGCATTAAAAGTTTATAGAAACACGACTTTCATTCCTTTTTTACACATTGATGATGTGATCTTCGGAATGACCGCCCCCCCCCCCCCCTCCTACGTCATGCTACCATCATCCGATTTCCAGACCCCCCCCATTTGAAATGACGTAATTTATGAACAGCCCCTTATAGTGAATTACTTGGCTTTATACTGCATTAGGAACGTATTACCTACTTATAAATGCTATTGTACACCCTAAGGCATTAAAAATAGCTGAAAGCTGTATAGCGAATTTACGTGGCATTATAATGGCTAATATTCATGCTCTTAAACAGCATTAAGCATTTATTTATGCTATTGTAGAACCTAAAGCACTAAACCAAACCGAAGCATTAGTGTAGCAAACCAAAACGCAACTGTACAGCATTCAGCTGTACAGTTGCATGTTGTTCGCTGCACTAAAACTAATGGCTAAACAAAATCATTTACATATGCCATTATACAACCGTTATACAGCGTAAAGCATCATAAAATGCTATTGTAGAACCTTAAGCACTAAAAACAGCTGAAAGCTGTATACCGGATTTACGTGGCATTATAATGGCTAATATTCATGCTCATAACCAGCATTAAGCATTTATTTATGCTATTGTAGAACCTAAGGCACTAAACCACACCGAAGCATTAGTGTAGCAAACCAAAACGCAACTCTACAGCATTCAGCTGTACAGTTGCATTTTGGTTCGCTGCACTAAAACTAAAGGCTTTAAAAAAGCATTTATACATGCCATTATACAACCGTTATACAGCTTAAAGCATTATATAATGCTATTGTAGAACCTAAAGCACTTAAGTGCTTTTAAACAGTCGAAAGCTGTACAGTTGCGTTGTGGTTTGCTGCACTAAAGCTAAAGGCTTTACAAAAGCATTTAGATATGCCATTATACAACCGTTATACAGCTCAAAGCATCATATAATGCGACAAGTTGCTCGGTGAACGTATATAAGAGTTTATACGGTCCTTAAGTTCGAAATAAGTTAACTATTCATATGTTATAATGCTTCCTGTGTTACTTGGGTATATATCATTAATATAATTTTGATAACCCCAACACGTGATTTCTAATAATAACTACGAATATTAATTAATATTTTTCAATGCATCTTGACAGTAAACATAACCCTAATATTACTTCCACTTTCAGCGAGAATTTAGGTCCAGAAGCTATAAAAGGACCAAAATACGAAGCCCTCATTTTGTAGGCAGCGAGAATCCCGAAAATGATATTGATATTGAAGTGGTGGCAAAACTGGAGGAATAAACATCTTTGAGTGGTCCTGCTCAGAACACAAGAGGTGAACAGTGAACATTGTCTTCAACATCAAGCAATAATCACCAAACGTTCATGTCCAAGACCGCTATCTCATGGACCAGCGGGTAGCAGTTGTTATTGAAAATGAGATATCTACTTGTAACTTTATTTTTTGTGCGATTTGGTTGGCGTAGTAAAAATTGCATACATGTACAAAGAAACATTTTTGCGGTTTCAGAGAAAATGGTAAATAAAAAGTGTCATGCTAATAATTCCTTCACACAAAAGGTTTGAAAGGTTTTCTTCAATTAAAACAACTGTTGAAAATAATAAAGCTATTTTATTTCATTATGTTGCAATTTCTTTATATGCTTACCTGTAGCAATATTTTTTGATCATAATCCACACACATCATTCATTGCACCATGTTAATATAATGATAAGTTACTTATAAAGACAAGATATTTTATTCACTACAATGTGAAACATAATAGACGGAGAGCTAGCCACGTCAGATATGACACAATAATGAGAGCAACGAAACTCTTCTAGTCAGTTTGCTACACTATGCTTATTTGTAGATCTGGACATCTAGCAGCTGTAAAGTGGTGGAGGTCAAAGAATGCAAACTACTTCTAGAAAACAGATCCTAGAGTTCTGGATTTGATGCAGTATATGAGAAATTTATATAAATAATTAGATTATATCATTGCAAAAAAGTGTCTGTTGCGGGAAAGTAGTGCCAAACGACTTATAAATGTAATTCATAGTTTGTCGCCTACTGTTTTTGTTCGTAATAACGTATTATTACGAACAAAAACAGTAATATGTTAAAATATAGGCCCTGTCATTTATCAATGAGGCAACTTTGGCAGTTTTGATCTATTTTGGTATTATATTACTATTAGCCAATTTTGCTAGTCTGTCACTCTAACCTCCCATTAAAAGCTGCCAGATTCCCGGATCTAGCAATAAGGATAAGTATAGCAATCTAACCGAACAGGTTTTGTTGCTCTCATTATTGTGTCATATCTGACGTGGCCAGCTCTTAGTCCATAAGCATCTTAATTCACAAAACTATCAATGAGAAAATATGTGATAGCAAGGAACAATTTAAATTTTTGGCATATGGTGTCTTTGTCCTCTGGCTTTCTTGTATAAGTTTAAGTTAGGAGGTGATTATATAGTTTTACTGCTGCATGCAAATTTATCACGAGAAGTTTGTATTTTAATCTTCTATTTAGTAACACTCAGAACAAATGCATGTTTTTTCTCACATGCATGCCTTCTAATTTATTTGGTGGAGCTGAAATGAATGAGGAATCATTAGTAATAAACCACTATATTGCCTACTAGTGACTAGATATCTAAACTGTACAGACATAAGAATGGCGATAAGTCAACCCTCTAGCTAGCTCCCCTAGCTATTTAATATTCATTTATACCATACAAAGTGAAATTATTGTAAGCTTATGTATAGTGTTATTGTAAAGCGCCAGTGAAGTCGCGGGGACAGGTCTTTTACTACCATACATGAAAGACTACTAGTTTCAAAGTATAATTACTGCAGTCATGGTATCATAAATATTTGAAATGCAGGTTTGGGCGACGATTTGGCCCTAATTTCCGAAATTTTATCGTTGTTTACCATCTCGGTCATTTTCGAGAAATGGGCTGCCTGGAAACATTATAGGCCTTTTGTGTTGTGTTGGTCATGCCGGAGGTAGTTTTACACCGGAACAACACAATGTTTTATCACTTTAATAATTTAATAGTTTTTCCTATTTTTCCATTTCGAAATGAGTTAAAGGACAGCTTGACACTGAGTCTTGCAACATGTTCATCCGCACGATGTTTCTAGTCAGTTTGTGTGCTGTGTGTCTATAGTTCACGCACGGGGTCCCTTATACAAAGGACCTCAAATTGCTCAACAATCGCGGAGCGTGATTGATGGTACATGCAACTTTTCGGAAATATTTTTCAAGAAATTCGTCGTCAAATTCGTTGTGCCCGCTTCGCAGTAAAACTCATTCCTGGTAAACGGTTAGCTTGTATGTAAATACTCTGGCTATACATTACCATATAAATACAATAGGTAGTGATCCTACCAACATATCAATTTTATACTTAGGTACATCGAACTGATACTCGTCGCAATACTATGTGTAACACTTAAAGTATTCCACATTTACTTCACGACACCATTTTTCACGTAGGTCTTCGCGGATTCGAACTATTATTTTTGCGCTATTACTGGAATCATTCCTACACGTAGGAACAAAACTATTTCATTTCTTGGTTTTGATATACTGTTTATTAACTATAACATTCAAATCGCAACAAACCAACGATTTAAGTTTAACTGAAAAAATTGAGATTTATGTTATGACAATGATGACTTCGACAGTTACGTGAGTGACGGATAAGAACAATGGTTCAGTAATTTTTTTATTGATTTTTCGATGACATTACATATTCAGCCACGAGTAAGGTCAAACTAAGGTCATTCATATATTTATGGAAATATCTTCAATCATTGATTATTATATAGTAGCAAATGTCGGAAACTGCTTGAAAACCTAATATCTCGAAATGGTTTTCGAAATAGGTACATAATTTAAAAAAAAATGAACAATGCTAATTATAGCCTGAGATTTATTTGCGTTTACCTTAAGACCGAAACTACCGGCCCAGCTGCGAATAGACTCAAGATCAGCATTTGGTCTATTTGAGAAGGAAAATCATCAATACCAGCTGCTGCATAGATCTGTAGGTCATCCGCATAAAGGTGGTAAGAGGATCTAAGTGACGCTGTGATTCTAAAGGTTGAACACGCCAAAACTCGGGCACGCAAAATTTGTTTTTAAACCAGTTTAAAAATAAAAAAACACATTATGAATACCACATTCAATGACAAATTTAATGAATTCTAAAATCACATTTTTAATTTTAATTAATGTTTACACAGTAAGCCACAGATCGAACTTTTCTACGCACACGGCTCATAAGACTTTGCACCCTCTCTTTAGGAAAGATTTTTGTCGCCCAGGTCCATATTTTTTGTAGCTCAGGGACCGATTTTACATCTCCGCCTTTCTTTTTTAGAAATCCTTTCATAATAGGTACTCCAGGACTCTTCAACAGGCCGCAGTTCTGGACTATTTGGCGGATTGCATATTTTGGGTACCACCATGATCCTGTTAGCGTTGTACCATTTCATAACTAATTTTGCGTATTGGCTACTGGCTAGATCTGGCCAAAACAGCGGTGGTGAGGCATGCTGTCTTATAAAAGGCAGCAAACGCTTGTGTAAACAATCTTTCCGATAAATATCGCCGTTTATTGTCCCGGTGGTGATAAACGTGCGACTTATTTTACCACAGCTACATATTGCCTGCCAAAGAAGGTATTTTTTTTGGAAATTGCCCTGGTTTTTTTAATTCAAAATCTTCAGGAGTATCTGTTCGAGATTTGCTAGTATAAAACTCTTGACCAGGTATTGGTTTAAAATCCAATTTTATATACGTCTCGTCGTCCATCACCGCCTATTCAAATTTTGTAAGAAAATCTTCATAGAGTTGTCGCGACCGTATCTTTGCGGATAAGTTCTGTTTTGAGTCTCGATCTGGTGCGGCCTGGGCTTTATAACTCCTCAGTCCTGCCCTCTGTTTCACTTTTTGGACATAGAACTGAGACATTTTCACTTTTTTAGCCACATCACGAGATGAAATCGTATGATTTGAGGCAAAAATCTTTAAAATACTCTTTCCGTTTTCTTGTTCTTGACTCTCTGCAACCCACCACTTCCTGGCTTTCTATCTATTGTCAAGCGTTCACGGAAAGTTTTTAATACGTGACCAACCGTAGATTGTGGATATTTTAGCCTTTTTGCGATATCTCTGTAGCTTAACATGGGATTTTTTACATGTTCGTGCAAAATGCGTTCACGTTTTTGATGTTGTACGCTCGACATTTTGCCAACGAATAAATAAAAGAAAATAAATTTATCATCATTTTATAGCCCAGTTCCTTGTAAGAAAATTGTTGTTTAAAAAGTTTGAATATCTCCATTTTTCGAATAACTATAGCTATTTTTACATGCCCAAGTTTTGGCGTGTTCAACCTTTATTGATAAAAATGGAGAAAAGAAGTTTTTAGTAATTACCTTGTATTATATAAATACAATCGTAATCATATACATTACGTATAAATAATTAACGTACTTTTAAATACTACGGATATCTTATAAGGCGTGTCAAGATGAATATGCTTGTAGAAATGTGATCACTGTGACAGTAACTTCAAATGATTTTATTGACATTTATATCTTCTATACTTAAATACAAGGTTTCATATCGAAATGGCTATTAAAAGTAGATTAAAATAGACTTTCAAGACTGTATTAGGTACAGTTATTAAATTTTAATTTTAATCACTTAGTTATGCGAGGCTAATCGAAAGGAATATTAATATAAAAAATAAAACCGCCCAAGTGCGTATCGGACCTTGCATAATAGAGGGTTCCGTAGCTTCAATGGAATAAGAACCAGACTAATGGCAAAAGGTCGTATCTGATGCCTATGGAAGAAGTTTTTGGAAATAACTCAAAAATGGCTAGACCTATAATGTTCAAAACAATTTTCGTAGAAAGTTTATGATAACGCACATCTTCTCAAATTTTATACATTTATATTAAATTATATTTTTTGGACTTACGGTTCAAAAGTTACAGGGGGACGGACGCTATTTTTCCGACTTTCAAAGCGATTATTTCTGAAAATATTGACTTAATCACAAAATGTTCAAATAAACCTCAATGTTATTTTTAAAGACCTATCGATTGATGTGCATGTTGATATTTAATAAAACATTTTTTTTAAATTTAGTACATGTATGGAGCGCCCCCCCTGAAAATATTTTTTTCTGAAATTTCACTGCATAACTAAATAGCGGTATACAAAATACACCTTATCTCAAAATTTTATTAAGATACGTCTAATAGTTTCCGAGTAAAATGGCTGTGACATACGGACGGACGGACGGACGGTCAGACGAACATGACGAAACTATAAGAAGGAAGAGGAAGAAGCGAAGGGCGCCCCGCAAGACTCTGTATGGCACTGCGGAACCGGGTAATTCTGGTATTCGGATTGCAATACCGAATAGGGCGCTCTACGTGTCGCGCTTGCATCAGTCCACCGTGGTCGACGATGTGGTGGAGTACGTTCACCGGAAGACTGGCTTAACGTTGAGGGTGCACCAGCTACAGTCCCGGCACTACGTGCACTTCAGCTCGTTTGTGGTGCGCGTGCCGCGGCCGCTGCAGGACACTATCGCGAGTGCAGATTTCTGGCCGAAGGGTGTCGTGTTTCGGCGATTCCGGGGCAATCTGCCGAATCCTACGCCCGATCAGACGACGCAACGGAGCCACGCAGTTGCATCGCCTAAATCAACCTAGTATTAAGTCATTTTATGTTTCTTTTGTAGTTCGCAGTGCCTTGGTTTTTACTGTAATGCTGTGTAGCTGTTTTTAATAATAAATAATAAAATAATAATAAGAGTTACTCTTTTGCCATTTTGGCTACGGAACCCTAAAAAGCTGTTATTAATAATATGACAAAATATTAAAATAACGCATTCTATTAAACTTTAATTTTCTCTTGTGCACTAAGAAAGCACTCGGATTCATTATAGACAAGACCATGGATTCAGAATAAGCAGTTTTAGGAAATGCTTCGACAAAGTGGGGCCTTTTACCCTGGACTAGTACACATTATGACTTAATCTAACTACAACCTACCTATCACAAATGTTTAAAGGTATTTGATTTAGGAGAAGTAAACTAAATATGGCGTCCAGCCTAATTTAATGGACCATAACATTAAACAAAACTTCTCCGGCAAATTTCCCGTGGGATTTCTTTATCTTGTTGATTATAAAACTTTTATTTCATAGCTCAAGTTTTTTTACAGCTTTCGCGTTTTTATTAGGAAAGGCCGACTTAAGGCTAATAATCTGTTACGCGAATGATTCTCTGACACTTTCCGGTAAGTTTGAATTATTCTTGTTTATGAATAATTCAAACTTACCGGAAAGTGTCAGAGAATCATTCGCGTAACAGATTATTAGCCTTAAGTCGGCCTTTCCTAATAAAAACGCGAAAGCTGTAAAAAAACTTGAGCTATGAAATAAAAGTTTTATAATCAAGGGTTTCAATGAATAAATGAAACAGAGATGCACGCCGTGGAGTCCTGACGTTTATTGGAATGGATGAGTTTGGGATGTGGAATAAATTATTTTGGACAGAGTAGGTAGTGTAGTAGAGGACTGCTAACTTTTCAAATGCGAAGGCGAAACGGACGTGACAAGAAATCGTATTTCTATTTTATTGTAAAATATCGTACATATAACTTGTCAAGAATGAAATAATTTCTACAAAATTAAGCTCTAAAAATATGAATAATTATTTTTTATACTTACATAACAAAGCATTTCGGCATTTATTTTTTAACCCAGTTCCATCATCTGGCTTTAACCCATAAACACTTCCGTATTTAGACCGTATAAGAACAACGTATTTAGACTTTTCCACAAAATTTTTTACACATGTTTATTAAAACAAATTCCGTGTTACGAAAAGTTTCGAGAGTGACAAAAGCGCGCAGTGTAATACGCACGGCCTCCCGGCGCGTAGTCACTCGTTGACTGAACGTGAACGGCCAAGTTCACTTTGCTCACTACTCTTCGCTCCCGTCCGGGAGACTGTCTACAGAATATTTCGCTAAAACACATCGAAATGAAACTATCGCTACCTACGTGATCTTTGATAAACACACGTGCATGCACACTAACACGAATGATCGCTGAGCAACAGGAATACGTATCCAGGATGACCACCGTGATTCTGAGCTACGTTCGGCCATCTATAATGCATTGAGCAGCTTTGCGACTTTGTACTCTTGCTATCAGGAAGTTGTAAGAAACACAGGTTACATACTTACTTACTCTCGATTTTGAAGGCATAGTGAAGATTGATTGCGCCATATTTAATCAGGGTTATTTATTAATCAACAATTATAAAATATTTAATATAAGATAGTTTAATTTCAATAATGAAGTCATATCTTTATCTAAATTCCCGTACTTTGCGCACTGCGATTTCTCTTCACCGCGCTACGAAAAGTGTTCGCTACAAGACTAAAATTACACTATGCTATTTAATAAGGTACTATTACGGCGGAGTAGCGCTTTCTAAATTTATTTAATTCGATATGTCTACGCATGATGAATACACTCGCGATCAAAAAAATCGACTCAAGCAACATTTTTTACTTTTGGTCGCATTTCCGGAAAGCGGGAAATATTTTAATAAAACTTTGAATGCAATTTTATTACGAATTTATTCAGCTACAAAAAACAGTAAAAGACATCGATCTCAGTTGCGTAGTTTTTAGGTTATCGCAGTTTTTGTACAAAATGGCATTTTACATGGTTATGATATGCACGAGTTGTGCCCTCTTGAGACCAATAAAAACCGGTGTAATCGGTTATTTCTTATCATTCGCTTATCAGAAGTTGACCAGTGCACATCTCCTCGCAATCTTACACCGGAATCACCTTCGAAAAATGGATACCACCGAAGCTGAAGCCACCGAAGTCGTCACCTTGGTGAATCGAGGATTCTCGCAGCGTTCTGTTGCTGAGCAGCTGAATTTAAGCCAGTCTGCTGTCTCCAGAGTTTATCGTAGGTTTTGTCGGTTTGGAACCTTGAAACGGAAACAAGGATCTGGCCGTCAGCGGTGCACATCGGAGAGGGATGACCGCTTCATCGCCACCTCCAGTCTTCGTAATCGCCACCGTACCGCTGTTGCCATCCAGCAAGACCTGATGCGGAACCGGGTTGTACCTGTTAGCACCTCAACAGTTCGGCGGAGACTCAAGGAAGCCAACCTTACCCCAAGAAGACCTGCTACTGGGCCCAAACTGACTCAGAGGCATCGGGACGCTCGGAAGGAATTCGTGGCGACCTACGAAAATTGGACCTACGACCAATGGAGCCGCGTACTCTTCAGCGACGAGTGCAGAGTGTGTCTCCATGGCAGCGACAGAAGAGGACGGGTGTACCGAAGACCTGGAGAGAGGTTCGCCCAGTGTTGCTTCGCTGAAACAGTCGCCTACGGTGGAGGTTCCGTCATGATGTGGGCGGGGATTTCCATGGAGGGGCGGACCGAGCTGGTTTTTGTTGATGGCGGGGGTCGAGGCGGTGGTTTGAATGCAGACAGGTACATCACCGACATCCTGCAAGACCATGTCGTCCCCTACGCCGGGTTCTTTGACGAGGGGTTCCATTTCATGCAAGACAACGCCCCTTGTCATACCACCCGCGTCACAAAGGAGTACCTTGACGCAGTTGGCATCCCGACTCTGAAGTGGCCACCTCTGAGTCCTGATTTAAATCCTATCGAGCACTTATGGGATTACCTGAAACGCAAGGTTCGAGCTCGCAATCCTGCTCCGGAGACAATTTTGGCCCTGAAAGAAGCTTTGGTCGAAGAGTGGGAAGCATGCCCCCAGGATACCATCAGGAAGCTGATAAGGTCAATGAAGAGACGCATGGCATGTGTGAAAAAGGTTTTTGGTGGTAACACCAGGTATTAAAGATAAAAATAAATTGTTATTCGTTCATGAAAATGTTTTTTCTTTCGTTGTTAAGGTCATTTTTGCACCCAAATTTTACACCTCCTTGGTATGCTAGCTTGTTTTTCATGAACTGAAATTTTTCGCCTGAAAAACATGCTCGTATTGAAAGCTGACACTGTTAGCTCTAAAATGGTACCGTTGCTTTTTTGATCTCATGATTGGTTCCTGAGATATTAAACGATGAAATTAAAAATTAGTTTGAGTCGATTTTTTTGATCGCGAGTGTACAGCTCTGGCAAAACTACAAATTTAAAATAAGAATAATTTAATGATCATTTTCATCGTTATGTGTACAGTCAAAACGACGTATTGTCGTATCGGTATCGGATTATGTACCTCGTAACACTTGTAGCATTACATTTGTAATGTCATACTACACAAAACCAGCGTGTTCTAAATATTTTAATACATTTCCTTATTATGATACATACATACTATACTACATATTATTATTATATATTAGTACATTACTGCAGAGGCCGGGAAGGCAGGGGTTGCCGGTTGCCGGTCGAGTACATATAGACGTATAGTACGGATAGTTACGAGGCTGGCAACCCCTTTTCACACAGAGGTATGTATAGTGCTTTTCTCAAACATGCAATGAAATAAATATGAATCTTATTTAAAAAAATCGGATATAGTATAGTTAAACCCTACTCGTAAACTTGTATTGATAATAGATTGTATGTTGTATGCACTTCAAACACCTTCGTACTTAGGTTTTTATGTAAAATGATACAATAAGTTCAATAAGCCACAAACTTACAACCAAATTTGCATTAATATCTAGAAAACATGTTAAACCAACGTTTCCACTATTACGACTAAGTACATATGTTCATCTTGTTATTTATTAATTATCCTATCAACAAACTACAACAAAACATTAACTAGACTTACCATACCACGTAATCAAACACAAGCGTAACGTTATGAAGTCTGGATTGCTAAATTCTGACTTTGCATTCCATTTTCACTGAACGGCTTTTAACAATGTGTATCTAGTGCGTGTATTGGCCATTTAAGTTATAATCTGTGCTTATAATATTCACTTGCAGTTGAACAACATCAAAACCTATTTCACTTTTATTGTACCTATAGCCAAATTGTTATAGAATAAAACCAATCGACATTATAATTCACAACAATATACGCAACATAATAAAATATTGAGAATGTTTTTAAAATTTTCCCACAAAAAAATGTTTTTACAGTATCTGCGCTGTTCGAGAGGTTGCGTTTAAGGTTCACGAGATAAAATTAAGAAGAAAATTGTAAATGGTGACTGAATAAATTCAGAACGTTACAAATATTAAACAACTCCATCTTTACAATTTAAAATTATAGGTTTTTTGTTAATAATGTGTTATTGTTGTTTTCATGTCGATTTTATATATAAACTAAATTACAAAATATATCACATCGTTTATTGTTTTATTTTTATAGGCATAGTGGCCACCACGAACCATAAAGTAAATATCGCTAATAAGCGATACACTATTGAAGGCAATACTCTTAAATAGCTGTACGCCATGATCCTGTGCCACAATCATATGTGGAATGGAGATTTAAAAAGAGACACTTGCCGGCCTAGGCCTCCAAATTCTAGTCTAGCCGCACCCGAAATGTAATACTTCGCAGCCTATTATAAGGAACATAATATCAATATTTCATTGCATGTTCGACAAAATAATATTTATCTATTCGTATCTTATAAGCACGTATAGACGGATCACAAGATTTTACGCGTAGCAAGAATTTTCGAAGGAAGTATTACACCGGAAATTAGAATTACCTGACGTTATTCGATTTATCTCGAATTTGCACGGAAAATTGGATTTGCAAGATCGATTCTCATTTAGAAACAGTGCAGTTTTTTCTTTTGTTTTTCATAAATACGGTAGGTACGTACCATGTCTACTATTTTCTTCGCATTATTATTGCTGTCAGATAATGTTATAAGCTTTTGCCTTTATGAGCTTATTCATTATATTTGTTGCCTACATATAGATAAATAAATTGTTTCCCAAGTTCAAAAACCGTCATGTAGTATGATTTTAATACATGGAAATAACAATGTCAAATATTCATCTTTTTGGGCTTTAAATTAATCCAAATAAGCAAATACTCATATGTAGGAGGTGGATACATCAAAGTATTTCGTGGTGTTATTAATTATTATAAATCATTTAGAGAGTTCATAAAAAGTAGCGGATTTGAATCGATAGGTTGTAAAATACATAGGCTGCTATTTATATATCCGGAAACCGGGATTACAATCTTCTTAAATAGCATATTTGACCTCCATGGTAAAATTTGAACTTTTTTAAGTACTGGCCGGTATATTTTTTCTTTCTTATTAACGCTCGTGTTTTGTTTTTGACGGGTTTTAAATGTCATCTCGCAGCAAGAATGGAACTCACTCGTGAAAATATTCGTGCTATGATTTATTATGATTTTCGGCGTGGTTTAACGCAACAACAGTGCATAGATCAACTAACTTCAACTTTTGGTGATGAAGCCCCATCTAAAACTACTGTGTATCACTGGTTTAGTGAGTTCAATCGTGGACGTAGTATGCTTACGGACGAATTTAAGGCAGGTCGCCCGAAATCGGTCGTTGTACAACAAAATATCGAGGCTGTGCGAAAACTTATAATGGACGACCGACATGTTACGTACTGCGAGATAGAGGCGACTCTGGGTATTTCTATGACCAGCATTAATAGCATATTACATAATTATTTGGCTGTAAAAAAAATTTGTTCGCGTTGGATACCCCACAACTTAACAAAAGAGCAAAAAGATGCTCGCGTCGAATGGTGCAATAAAATGTTAAAAATATATAACCGTGGTGACTCAAAAGCCGTTTATAACATCTATACAGGTGACGAATCCTGGATCTATGCATACGATCCCGAAACGAAGCAACAATCAACTGTATGGGTGTTTCAAAATGAGCCGAACCCTACGAAAGTTACTCGTGCAAAAAGTACATTGAAACAAATGGTGGCCTGCTTCTTCGGTATTAATGGCCATGTAGCTACAGTGCCACTAGAAAACCGTAGAACGGTTAATTCAGAGTGGTACACGACCATTTGCTTACCGGAAGTATTTGAACAAATTCGTAAAACTAACCAGCGACGAAGAATCATTCTTCATCATGACAATGCCAGCTGTCATACGTCACGCGAAACAACTCTATTTTTGGAGGGTCAAAATGTGGAATTAACGGGTCATCCGCCGTACAGCCCTGACTTGGCACCCAACGATTTTTATTTATTTCCAAATATAAAGAATAAATTACGCGGTCAACGATTTTCGACCGCTGAAGATGCTGTCGACGCATTCAAACAACACGTTATGGAGGTACCTCAGGCGGAGTGGCAGAAGTGCTTTAAAAATTGGTTCACGCGAATGCAAAAGTGCATAGATCATCAAGGGGAATACTTTGAAAAACAATAAAACCATTTTCAGCCGTGTACGTTTGTTTGTTTTTTTGTTTCCGGATATATAAGTAGCAACCCTACACTCTCCTAAGTACTTACATCTGTAAATACATATATCCTATTTTATACTTGTTGGCCAACGTTGCCATGGTTACTACGCTCTCCTGGGCAATTTTTAAAACCAGGTTTGTTAGTATATAATAGATCAAATATCTATACCTTTTTAAAGCAGATTTAAGCCCTTTCATGGCTTATTGATAAAACGTGGTATAATAATCCTTCTAACAAACTACTGCTGTCCCCTGGCTTACGGAACAAAATAAAAACAAGAAATAGTTGATTCACTTATACAAACGGAGCATAGAGTTAATTAAAATTACCTGAAATAAATGCAAATAGAAAATGAACGTTTATAGTTGTACAATCTAAATATATAAAAGAAGAAACTGACTGACTGATTGACTGACTGACTGACATATCAACGCACAGCCCAAACCGCTGGTTCTAGAGATTCCAAATTTGGCACATAGATTCCTTATAAGGTCTAGGGATGCACTAAGAAAGGATTTTACAAAATTCACCCCCTAAGGGGGTAAAATAGGGGTCCAAAGTTTGTATGCTGAATCAAAATTTGTTTGACTATTTTATTCGAAACTTTACAGGAGTATTCCTAACGATAAGTGAGTAAACACGTGTTTCAGGTTTTTTGAAAATGCAACCCCTAAAATGGGCAAATGTGGTCACAAAGTCTGAAAATCAACATGGGTATCGTATTCTTTTTGAGTACTTATAGTACGCGGGCGAAGCCGCGGGAAAAGGCTAGTCGTATGTAACATACAGTAAAACCGTAGACAAAGGAATGGCATATTTCCACTAGAATTTCAACTTGTCTATACATCGCATCGGACAGTACCGAGTTGAATGCGAGTTTAATATCGGTCGCATTAGGTATGTTTTATTTGAGCTGGAACGTGAATCGACTATCGATAGACCAGCAAGAAATACTGCGACAATAATGAAAGTGTATAATCCGTAAGTGAAATACGTGTGTAAGAGGTAACTCTGGAATAGTAAATAGTGTTTTGAATAAAAAACCTTCTTTGAAAAGCTTCTTAAATTAATAGTTAAAAACTTTAAAAATATAAAACACTAAATTAAATTGAATTTTTAAATTTAAGTTTTATGTTTAAATAATTCTACTTATAAGCGACTTGGTATAAAATGCTTGTTTGTAATTTAATCAATAAATAAAAGATCATTATAGTAAAAATTGCTCGAACTTGGTCGAAACTACAGAGTATCGCATCTATGTGTTTGAAAATATTAAAACTTGTTTCTAATTATGCATTTTTTAGGGTTCCGTAGTCAACTAGGAACCCTTATAGTTTCGCCATGTCTGCCCGTCCGTCCGTCCGTCCGTCCGCGGATAATCTCAGTGACCGTTAGCACTAGAAAGCTGAAATTTGGTACTAATATGTATATCAATCACGCCGACAAAGTGGTAAAATAAAAAGTGGAATTTTTTTTATTATTAGGGTACCTCCCCTATACGTAAAGTGGGGAGTGATTTTTTTTTCATTTCAACCCTAACGTGTGATATATTGTTGGATAGGTATTTAAAAATGAATAGGGGTTTACTAAAATCATTTTTCGATAATGTAAATATTTTCGGAAATAATCGCTCCAGAAGTAAAAAAATATGCGTCCCCCCCCCCCCTCTAACTTTTGAACCATAAGTTTTAAAAATATGAAAAAAATCTCAAAAGTAGAACTTTATAAAAACTTTCTAGCAAAATTATTTTGAACTTGATAGGATGAATAGTTTTTGAAAAAAAATTACAAAATAATTTCTGAACTAAGTTTGTAATTTAACCGTAGAAGCAGGTGTTTATTGTACCTGTAATTTCTACAAAATTACGATGAAATGACGTGCTTTCAAATAAAGTAAAAACGGTGAAAATCGGTTCACGCAATAAAGAATTATTCCATAAAAATCATCTTCCATACTTTAAGCTCGCGCGCAATAGTTTACTTAATTTGCCGATAGATGTCGCTGTACTTGGAACTCTCATATCATATCCTACATGGCGGTGTTATTAACTCTTAAGTGGGGACACTTACTGTGACGGACGGAAAACTACGGAACCCTACACTGAGCGTGGCCCGACACGCTCTTGGCCGGTTTTTTTGTTTCTAATTATACATATAGTTTTTCTTTGTTTCCAATTATGCATGTAATTTTTCTTTGTGTCTAATTATGCATGTAATTTTTCTTTGTTTCCTAATTACGCATATGATTTCTTTAGTTTCTAATGATGCATGTCATTTTTTTTTGTTTCTAATTATGCATATAATTTTTTTTGTTACTAATTAGGCATATATATTTTTTTGTTTCTAATTATGCATATAACTTTTTTGTTTCTAATAAAAAATATTTTTATCGATATCCACGTGTTAACGACACTTCATAGTGCGAATGGGAAGCGTGTTTAATCTTCTACAGTCTGTTAGCGTCAATGCAGTATAGCACAGACCAGAAACAGCAAATTGATTACACGCTTTCTTTCTGTTTTTCCCCAAGCACATTATAACAAATAGAGTACACGTTTAAGCTAGGTTAAAACCAGACGTCTTAGAAAAAGTCTCGATGCCTTGAAGTCGGATCCTGATGATTTTTAAGGACATTTTACACTTTCTTGAATGGCTCATTAGTCATTCGTTACGTTATAATGTTGCTCAAAATCCAAATATGACACATAGATTCTGGCTACGCTATCGTGGCCCTGAGATTTACTTAAAACTTTTTAAATGGCAATTATATTTTGAATGTCAAGTGTGTAATGGTATGTTATTTGTTGTGACGTTTAGGAAAAATATTACGATTTTTTTCATTGTTTTTATATAAATCCCTGACAAAACCCTCAAAAAAATCGCGTCGTATAAAGAAAAATGCCTGCCCGTCTTGGGCAGGAAGTGATTTTGATACGTAATTAACGAACTTAAGAATGGCGTCAGATATCGTACACAAGTACTCTGTGATAATTCTGATATTTAATATGCAACATAAATGAACAATTCCAGAACGTCCTTTTTTTAAGCAACTAATAATACGGAGCTTGTAGTACACAATATATAATTATTACACACCTACGATCACTGTAGAAATCATAAAAATATATCATTGTGTACAATACACACGCGATATCACACTTAGAAAGCCCAAAATTGGTATATATTTTTAAAAAACAATGAAATTATTGCCGAAGTTAAGAGTTATTTTCGCATACCTGATATGATATGATACAGTTAGGTGCATAACTGAACCAATGTGCATCACTTTGACATGTTTCTTTCATTATTTCAGAAGAGGCTAGTTATTAAGTTACCATTTTATTATTAATTGGTAACAACGCTAATAAACTTACTGACCTATTATGTTATTGTAGATAAAAATAAACATTTTCTCTATTAGATAATATTTGGTACTGACTCAGTTTTGCACCGACATCGTTAAATGAAGATAAGTCTTATCAATTATGAAAAAAATAAAAACTTTCAGGTTATATTTGTTCGTCTCGGTGTCAGCTATGTATCCATATGAAAGCCAATTTCGATTCATTGCATTCACAATCTTGATTTTTTTATTCGTCCATGATTTTGAACCAAAAACCGTTAAACTACATTTTTTTTATTTAACCCGATATTGATATTTTTCTTTTACACAACCAGGTAAGACAATTAGTTGAAATAGTACATTATATGCTCTTTAAAATGAGGTGTATGACTTTTATATCACTCACGTATTTTTATGGTTATCTCAGAATGAAGTCCGCTACAAAAATTAACTAACGAGAAAGTTGTTCGGCCATTTGCCTTGACTCAGTTTTGCACCTGACAATACATTGCCAGTAACTAATTACAAAAATAAGCCTGATTTAAATGTTTGATAACTAAAATAATGGTCGTGGAATTCCTTACTTTAAATGAGTTACTGAATTGGGAATGCCTAAGAAAAAATGAAATAATGGGAAAAATAAATTAGGTGAAATTTCACAGTTTTCGGTATGAAATTGAGAAAAATGTATAAGTCGGAAGAAAATAATTTGTGAAGCAGTTTTGTAGCGGTACCCAAGTATTAATATTTTACGTTTAGAACTTTTATGTAACTTTGATTGTTATCAAATTATTTACATTTTACTAAGGTACTAATTTTGACTCAGTTATGCACCTAACTGTATGTCTAACTATGTCGTAAGAAAGTTCAAGTATCAATATTTTTTCCCCTTATAGGTGTTCCAACACGATTTTTTTTTAAATTTGCCCCTTTTTTTTCAGGGCCACGATAGCGTAGCCAGAGTCTAATTAAATTAAGTTTTGTATAAATAGACGGCCAAAAAATGAATGAAACCAATCTTCTAATTCTAATTTCGTTTTGTTTGGTCAGTCACAAGTATAAGTAGGGTTCAAGAGGAGACCCTCTGGTACCTACTACTTCACAATTGGCATAAAGAAAGAGCTACTTACAGCTGAGAAAACTCATTTCACGACGGCATAAATGTAAGCGCTGAATGTCAGGTTGAATTCACGTCGGTTAAATGAATGAGGCAAAAAAATAGTTAATTTAAAGTTTTGAAATACGATGACTTACAGTTGGCGCTTAATTTCTGCTGAACCGTAATATAGGATAATTTAGTTACGAAGTTCTACAAGTACATGTAAATAGGAAGGGGGTGCTACGGTTAAACTGAGGCTAAGACTCGAGAGTATAATACAAACTTGTAACTCGACCTTGTCCGTCTCTAATTGAAACTCGGTTCTTGTGTAGTTGTTCTTATGACATAAATGACTAGATATTCAAGGAAATAATACCTACATGAACGGAAATAGCCACTTATTTCCACTAATTACATGCGCCAATTTGACGAATGAAGTAGAACGACTATACTAAAACACGTGATATATTTAACTAAGTAATTTAGAAAATATATTAAGCTGTATGATCCCGACGAAAATATAATCTTTTAATTTATATTCTTGAAGGAAAAGGACCCTGCAGCAAACATGGAAAAAGTGGTTTCAGTCAAATCTCATGAAATTTTAGTATGATGTAGGTTCAAGTCTCCTGATTATTTTTTATAAGGGCGCAACTGCCTCAGAAGTACTTGTATACTTTCAGAAATTATCAAGTTAAAATATTTATTTTTATATGAAGTGTTTCTTAAAATCGATACTTGGAAACTTAGAGAATTCAACCAACGGGAGCGGCCATTGATATTTTTGCTGACTGTACAAAATGCTCCAAGTTTAGCTCAGGCTACCAAGTACTAAAATACATAATTTTTCATCGTGCTACATAAGTCGAATTCTGCTACTCGATGAGGTAGGGTTGCCTACGGCCCACTCTTGACCTAATTGGTCGCGCTTAGTATACCAACGGCAAATAAGTTTGTAATCACATTTTTTTAGACAATATACAGATTTGCCTTTTGAGGTACGGAACCAAACACGGAGTAATAACGGAAAAACTGAACCAAAAGTGACAGGCGCAACACAAAGCACAACAAAATGCTCCCGGGCTTATTTTAAATCTCAAACTATGTATTTGCTGTAATCAAAATATATATTTTTCAGTCGTAATCAAATCATAAAGCTCCAGTACTAGGGGGGATGGGGGAACTTGGAGTAGCATTCGAATTTAAAAATACTGAAACTAGCAATATCTACTCAGAGTAGTAATAGTATAAGAGCCCACGATACTGAACCTATAGTGGAGTCAAAACCATCGTGCCGGCGGGGCCATAAATCTCCGGGCCGGCCACGTGCCCTTTTCTACCTGCTTGTAGGGATGCGTGCCGCAACCTTCGCACATTATCGATGGATTTATTTATAATAATAAGGTTGTATTTAAGTGTAATATGAATATAGAAGAAAATTTCGTAACAAAGGTTTATTTTTATATTTAGGTAGACAAAATAAATTATAAAATATATAAAAACATATTGAATAATTTTAATTTAAATATTATAATAAGTTATACTCAATAAAAAGCTCTAAGTTTCACTGTCAGAACTGTCGGTGTCGGTATCACTGTCGTCTTGTAGATTTATTACCACACGATTCTGGTCTCTGACAATATATTTTTGTAGATCAGCTAATTGTAGATCTTCTGCGTGTCGAACACACTTGGCCCAGTCTTCTTGAGAAACATTGTCGACGGCTTGGTGAAATAAAACTTCTACATCTGCTAAACGGAATGTATTATTCTTTGCTGCGACCTCTCCTTTTATTTGAGCCCAGATTACTGGTTGGCACTTATGATATCCGTGAGACATTTTACAATATTTATATATGTGGACACTAATTATATTGATTTTAAGAACCAATGAGAAAATAGCACGATAACATATTACTAATTAACGTTTAGGACTTAATAATGACCGCTATAATAATCTATAACTACTGTCACATTGTTAGGTCATTATAATACTCGTAATTACCCTAATAGGTACACTAATTATATTGCAACAGTAACAAAATGCCATGATATTAATGACTGCTATTTATAATTAACCATTTAGATATCACTAAAACCTAACGAGGTAAATATATTTATTTACAGATAATGGAATCGATTTTACTTATAACTACCATGCACATGCATAGTACTTTTCATAGAACAAGCGTGATTCATCGATAAGAAATATCGACTTTAGCCGCATCCTTGCTGACAGCTCGTTTTATTGCCCGGCCGGCACGTTGGTTTTGACTCCACTATAGTTCGATAAGTCTCCTAGATGAGATACGAGGGTTGCTACTTATATATCCGGAAACAAAAAAACAAACAAACGTACACGGCTGAAAATGGTTTTATTGTTTTTCAAAGTATTCCCCTTGATGATCTATGCACAGCGGTCGAAAATCGTTGACCGCGTAATTTATTCTTTATATTTGGAAATAAATAAAAATCGTTGGGTGCCAAGTCAGGGCTGTACGGCGGATGACCCGTTAATTCCACATTTTGACCCTCCAAAAATAGAGTTGTTTCGCGTGACGTATGACAGCTGGCATTGTCATGATGAAGAATGATTCTTCGTCGCTGGTTAGTTTTACGAATTTGTTCAAATACTTCCGGTAAGCAAATGGTCGTGTACCACTCTGAATTAACCGTTCTACGGTTTTCTAGTGGCACTGTAGCTACATGGCCATTAATACCGAAGAAGCAGGCCACCATTTGTTTCAATGTACTTTTTGCACGAGTAACTTTCGTAGGGTTCGGCTCATTTTGAAACACCCATACCGTTGATTGTTGCTTCGTTTCGGGATCGTATGCATAGATCCAGGATTCGTCACCTGTATAGATGTTATAAACGGCTTTTGAGTCACCGCGGTTATATTTTTTTAACATTTTATTGCACCATTCGACGCGAGCATCTTTTTGCTTTTTTGTTAAGTTGTGGGGTATCCAACGCGAACAAATTTTTTTTACAGCCAAATAATTATGTAATATGCTATTAATGCTGGTCATAGAAATACCCAGAGTCGCCTCTATCTCGCAGTACGTAACATGTCGGTCGTCCATTATAAGTTTTCGCACAGCCTCGATATTTTGTTGTACAACGACCGATTTCGGGCGACCTGCCTTAACTTCGTCCGTAAGCATACTACGTCCACGATTGAACTCACTAAACCAGTGATACACAGTAGTTTTAGATGGGGCTTCATCACCAAAAGTTGAAGTTAGTTGATCTATGCACTGTTGTTGCGTTAAACCACGCCGAAAATCATAATAAATCATAGCACGAATATTTTCACGAGTGAGTTCCATTCTTGCTGCGAGATGACATTTAAAACCCGTCAAAAACAAAACACGAGCGTTAATAAGAAAGAAAAAATATACCGGCCAGTACTTAAAAAAGTTCAAATTTTACCATGGAGGTCAAATATGCTATTTAAGAAGATTGTAATCCCGGTTTCCGGATATATAAATAGCAGCCCTTGTATATATAATTAGTCACATCTTTAATGTGGGAATACGAAATGCCTATGCAGCAATGCAAAAAAAGTGACGACGTATTTTTTTAAATAAAAAATACGGTTTCTAGTATGATAAATCTCCTAGATTTCCTTTGTTCCTCGAAGCAGGAGAGGGGTAGGGCTACACGATAGTGCGGTGCTGCAAGCCCCCGTGCGTGGCCTTGTTAGTGGCAGCAGCATCAAAAGTTTGCAGATGTATGCCAAAACAAAGCGCCTTTTTAATTACTTTTCAAAAAAAAAAAACGCCGCCACTTACCCACACTACCCGATTAGCCAAGGTTACCCTAGTTAGAATAAAATGACATTTTAAGATTTGACATAGGTAAAGGATCTACCAAGTTAGTCACTCTGAAGAATGACAAAAACACCGAAATATTGACTAAGTACCTACTGATTTTGGACTTTTACTATGTTTAGTCTTGTTTGCCTATAAATGAAAACTGCTAACGATTATCCAGGCACGATCGTTGGTTTACCGGACAAGTGTTTGTACGGCACAAGAAGTATTTATGTAAATCATACATTTCCATAACACTGAAATGTGAGGACCTCTCAACATTGGAACTTTATTGCATTCCCGAGTGTTGTGGGAACAAAGCAATATAATTTGTCATCGCAGTATTCACATTGGCGCAATAGCAGAATATCATGCATGAATTCGGGTTTGGTACTACAAAAGGATGATATGCTGACTATTATGAGAAGACGATTCGTAGTTAGTAATTAAAATTATGAGCGTATCCTGTTTAAAGCGGTTTTCAAGTTGAATTGGATAGGTACATCAACTTGGTACGGCAAGGGCGTGACAAGAACACGGTTGTAAAGATAATCGCAAAAGCGATAAAAAGTTGCCTCTAAGGAAATTGAAAGTAGATGGCATTTTGTGTACGGTCAACCAATTTAGACCACTCTAGAACCGTGTCATAATTGCTAGTTTTGTAGCGAATAGGTTACGTTTATACGTATCCAAGGGCAACAGTCATTATGACAAGGTTCTATAGTGGCCTAGGAATCAAATTGGTTGACTGTACCTACTAGTATAGGTATACTAGTAGGTACAGTCAACCAATTTGTTTAGGTAAACATCAAGTGTTTATGACATTGACATTTCATTAACATAAATACGAAATGTAAAATCAACCCAAATTAAAGCTGACGCCAAACAACTTTTCAAGCGAATATCATCACAAGGAAACGTTAATGAGACTGATCGTAGACATAAATATAATGTGAGTATTCAATGTAAATGCTTTCAGGAGATACAATTATAAAATCAATTTAATTAACATTGCAATCAACCAATAATAACATTTTATTGCACCAAATTTAAACTTATCCGGCTAACTCAATTAAGCCTTGCGGAGTATTCCAAAGTTAACCAAACAAGACTATCTAGTGATATCTGAGTCAGTGCTACTGCAGTCGACTTAAAGTTCCCTAATTAATAACTCTTAAATGTGAAAACTTGGCATGAATTAGTACGTAAATGCACTTAAATAGTATTAGAAACTACAGTGTAGGTGTTTGACTTAAAATTATAGCAAACACCTTATGAAACATGAATTTATTTTTTATTTATTTTTTATGAGACTACTTTTTTTCATTATTAGTGATACGCTTAAGCCAATAAGGTGCAAAATGACGAATTATAAAATTGTTTTCCTTTAAAATCGCACTACAACAATCGCACGATTTATGTAATCTGAAAAAAAAAACGAAGTATAGCTGTACACCTGAACCACCACTACTACAATGTTATTGTAACCCAGCCATTAATCCAACAATGTTTTTTTTCCAAGTAAGGCACGAGTTTAAATAGTACATTGTTGTAGAGGCTTGAAAGTAAGCTATAGGTGGATCGAGTTCGTTCGAGGGCCGACCCGCCAGGGGAGGCCCTGAAGATACGAGTCCACCTATAGCGCTTTCGGCCGAGACATTACATAGTGATTTTCACGACTACTGTGAGGAAATAAAAAAAAACATTTGTCATAATAATATAAATGCTTTAATAGAATATCCAATTCAGTATTCCATTCCCGCCTTTTTACTTTTTTTTCACTTTCAAGAAGCGTTTTTCTGTTGTTTGCTTCAAACCGACTCATTACTTAGAGGCGTTTTTGATAGAAAACCACAAACGGCTAAAAAAGTAAAAACGCCTTAAGGGTGAATAAATGGTTTTGACGTTTCTTTTTATTAAAAACAGGCAGTTGGCCCGATAAACAACTCTTATTTTATTTTTGAAACATAATGTTGTGCCAAAAAAAGACCTTTTAATGTTTTTAATTAATGCTATGACATAACTGGACAATTTACTTTCCAACTAATGACATTTCATCGCTACAATAACATTGCTGTACGAGCCCCAATGCAGATGAGTTCGTCTAGCAGGTAAAAAATGTACTAACCTAACTTTAACCTAAAAATTCAGTATGACAGCGATGTTTAGAAGATCATGTAATATAAAAACAATATAGAAAATGAATAATACTTTATGTATCGAATGAAAAAAATAACAACTTTCCACAGTGATAAAAAAAAACATTGTTTTGCCAAATGAGATATTCGCAAAAAAGTTCGTCTTCGGGTTAGCCGATGCATAATAGACCGTCTACCACTTGGTGGTATCACCTTTTGCATCCAAAACGGCTTTGATCCTGAGCGGCATAGAATCTACCAACTCTCTACACTCTTCGTTGGTTATTTCATTCCAGACACAGGTAAGTTTCTCCTTAAGATCAGCTTTAGATCTAGAAGGGTCTTTTCGCAGCCTTTTCTTCATTTTCCACCACAAAGTTTCTATGGGAGACAAGTCCGGGCTGCTGGACGGCCATGGCAGGGTAGGGATTTTTTTGGACTTCAGCCACGCCATCGTTGACTTCGCGGTATGGCATGCAGCACCGTCTTGTTGAAAAGTAAATGCATTTTTATATTTTAACTGCCGTATAGACGGCAGTTAAAATATGTGTTCATACTATGACATTGAATCTGTAAGAAGATTGGGGAGGAAGGGCGACAAAAACAGACCAGTCGTAATATCATTCACAACAATGGGCTTCAAGATAAAACTTCTGAAAAATAAAAAATATTATTCACAAAACACTCCATATTACATAAAAGAAGACTTTCCTATAGAAGTCCTCAATAAACGCAAAGAGCTACAAGTTCAACTGCAGAAGGAGAAGGAAGCAGGCAACACGGCCTTCCTCAAATATGATAAACTTATTGTTCTGCGTAATAACACACAAAGCCCAAGAAAACAACCACATAAACATTCAGTGAGGTCTTACTCTACCAATCAAGCAACACAATATGATAAGACAAAGAGAAACTTATCTATATCTCCTCAGTCAGCCCACTCTAGTGGCTCTACGGCACAACAAGTGTCAAATCCCCCCTCTAAGAAAAATAAAATAACCAACATGAAAGATTTTATACTGCAAAAACCAAAACTGAACTTTCATCAGACTGCTACGCCTCCTCAAAACCAAGCCGAGTCGACACAACCACATGACGCATAGCAATCAAGGATGGACCCTCTACCTTCAACTCATCTCCCAACACGGCTGGTCACCGCGGGAGAGTTCGACCATCACCCTCCAAAGAAATTAAAAGAAAATAAATGCATAATAAACATCTGTACTTTCAACGTAAGATCGCTTTCATCGGACATGAAATGAAACTATTAGAGCTTAAGGCGGCGCTACATAACTTCAATCACGACATAATAGGGCTGAGTGAAGTCCGTCGTTTAGGAGAAGACATCATTGAAGACGATGAACACATTCTATATTACGTAGGCGAAACGAAAGGGCTCTACGGTGTCGGCTTTTTAGTCAAAAAGAAATACAAAGAAAATATCAAAGCTTTTATTGGAATATCTGAGAGAATATGCATTCTACACATTGAATTAGGAAATCTCACTTTCGCATTTATACAAGCATACGCCCCTACTGAAAGCTCAACTGAAGAGGACATAGAAAACTTTTATCAAGACCTTGTGAAAGCACACGACTCCAGTCCGACAAAAAATATAATTACCATGGGAGACTTTAACGCGCAGATCGGAGCCCCAAAAGAGTATGAACGCGTTACCGGGAATTTCGGTTACGGAAAAAGAAATACACGCGGCGAGAGACTTATTCAGTTTGCCCACGAATATGACCTGAAATTTATAAACACAATGTTCCAATTAAAACCTAAGGACAGATGGACATGGATCTCTCCAGATAAAAAAAACAAGAAACGAGATAGATTACGTAATGTCTACAACGCCATATCTATTTACAAAATACGAAGTAATAGCATCGTTCCCCTTTGGATCTGATCACAGACTGTTATGAGCCGCATTACATTTAAAAGCAAAGAAAAAAAGCAGATGCAACTTTTCTAGTTCATCATTAACACTGAAAACACTGAAAGAACAAGAAATATATCGCGAAAACTCAAACAGTTATATACCAGAGCTTTTGTCTACCCAAGAAAACTGCAATAGTGACGAATACTGTGAAAAAATTAGGTACTCTATTTTGGAAAGCTTAAAAAGCTCTCAAAGAGCTAAAAGTCGTACGATCCTATCAAATAAAGCACTAAAACTTATGAAAGAAAGAAGCCAGTTACAAAACAAACCAAAACTTACTGAAACTGAAAAGGAAAAGCTAAAGGAACTCTACAAAGCTACAAACAAAGAAATAAGGAGATGTTATGACTTGCACAGAACTATTACCATACAGAGACACCTAGTTAAATCCAGATCCACGAAAAAAGCATACAAAGAATTAAATAAATCAAAGAAATGGATTCCATCACTTCAGCTAGACTCTACTAAAATAAGTTCCCGTTCAAATATCATAAACATAGCTACGGACTTCTATGCACAACTCTACAGCCAACCGGATTCATCACCGATTCCTTTTGTAGAAATAAAAAGCAATGAATCTTCCGTAATCCAGGAGTTCTCTGAAGCTGAAATCCTGCAACAAATAAATAAACTAAAGTCTGAAAAAAGCCCGGAACCTGATGGGATCACGAATGAATGTATCAAATTTGCAAAAACTCTATTACTGACACCTATCACGATCCTTTGGAATAAAATACTGGCCGAGGAAACTGTGCCTCATCTATGGACAAAGTCAGAAATCATCTTGCTATACAAGAAAGGCGACCCAGCAGACATAGGAAATTACCGTCCGATAAGCCTCATGCCGTGCCTCTACAAATTATTCGCATCCTGCCTGCTCACAAGAATAAGCTCAGACATCGACGCACACCAACCCATCGAACAGGCCGGCTTCAGATGCGGGTACAACACAGTAGATCATATTCAAGTAGTCGACCTGGTGATAGAGGAGTACTTAGAGTTTCGCAGACCTTTATATTTAGCCTTTATAGATTATAAAAAAGCATTCGACTCTATAGCTCACGACAGCATCTGGGAAGCATTGAGGACGCAAAATATAAACGAAAAGTATATAAACATTCTAAGAAATATCTACAACATCAGCCAGAGTAGAGTCAAACTTGACAGGACAGGTAAAACAATTAACATAAATAGAGGTGTCAGACAAGGTGACCCAATCTCACCAAAACTATTTATCGCTGTCCTTCATCACATTATGAAAAACTTACCATGGTCTAACCTGGGCATCTACATGAACGGTAATTATCTTAGTCACCTCAGATTTGCCGACGACATAATCCTTTTCTCGGAGAGCTCGTATCAATTACAGACTATGATCAATGACTTACATCATGCTAGCACAGAAATAGGATTAGAAATGAATCTAGATAAGACAAAAATCTTGACTAACTATTATAAAAACCCTATCGTAATAAATAACACGTCTGTCGAATATGTTGAAAAGTATATATATCTAGGAAAACAAATATCATTTAACAAAGAGAGGAATATAGAAGAATTAGACAGAAGAATAGCCATAACGTGGAACAAATATTGGGCCCATAAAGAAATACTAAAATCTAACAGCATACCGCTATCATCGAAAAAGATAGTTATGGATTCAGATATTTTGCCATGCCTCACCTACGGCTGCCAAACCTGGACATACGATCTTAAGACTCAAAGCAAAATCCAGACCACGCAGAGAAAAATGGAAAGGAGCTATCTAAATATAAAATTAAAGGACAAAATCAAAAACACTGTCATTCGCAAGAAAACACAGATACGTGACGCTTTAACATTTTCCCTGCAAAGGAAATGGAAGTGGGCCGGCCATATAGCCAGATATAATGACGACAGATGGACCAGAAGATCAATAGCGTGGGCTGGACCTAGAGGCACTAGAGGGAGAGGCCGCCCACGTGCTAGATGGGCAGACGAAATAGAGGCGGTAGCGGGACAAGGATGGCTAGACATAGCAAAGGATAGAGCAACCTGGTTTTCTTTGGAGGAGGCTTTTACCCGAAGGGGGTCCACACAGATTAATAATTCTAAAGATGTTTAAGTTATTGGATGCTATTGTTATTTTTTTATATCCTTTAATAATTATTTAAATTAATGAATTATTTAAAATATTAATTTTAGCCTATCAATAATATTTTTTTATATTTAATGCAATGTAAAAATAAATACCATAGCATGCAAGATGATAAATTGTAATATTTCTCTTACCTAAATCTGTATGGAATTTAATAAAGCTCTTTTATTATTATTTCTTATTATAGACGGCAGCAAACTCTCTTGGCAGCAAACTTATTTCTCGGCATTGACGGTTCCATCTATAAATTGCAGACGGCCCACGCCCTGTGCCGACATACAGCCCCAAATCATTAAAGATGCTGGAAACTTCACCTTTCGCTTGAGGCAGTCTTTATGAAATGCCTCTCCTTTTTCCCGAATGACTTTACTTCGTTCGTCACCAACTGAGACTTCAAATTTGGATTCATCACTCCATATTATTTTTCGCCACTGATTGACAGTCCAGTTTTTGTATTTATTAGCGAATTTCAATCTGTTGGTTTTCTGTTTTTTAGTAAGTAACGGTTTCTCTTTAGGAGTGTAAAAACTATAGCCCATTCTCTTCATTACTCTCTTGCAGGTATCGACTGAAATGTTTTTTTATTTTTCTTGATAATCTTCTTCAACATTCTGTTTTCTGCCTTGGAGGTTATTCGTCGATGGCCAGATTTCTTTAAACAGGACATTGTTCCATGTTTTCGGTGATGCTCGATAATCGTTTGAATTGTAGATCGTGGCAACGACATCTCCTGGGGTATTTGGTAAGTAGAATTGCCGTTCTTGTTACAGGAAATTATAATTTTCCGCACTTCTTCAGTCACTGGTTTACCTCGCACCATCTCGATAGAATAATGATTATAAAGTAATGAAAATTTGCACTGCAATTGCGTTTTTATATAGCCATCTGTCATTTTAGATGACAGAGAATATTCTATATTCAATTTGAAATATAATTAAATATTAAACTTCTTAAAAAACAGTTTTTATCTTATATAGACGACCTATTTTGCCTAAAATATTAACTATACGTAATGTTTTGCTTGCTTAATGTTAACTTTACGATACAATTACTCTAAATTAAATAACATTATTACACTTTGTACAACGCAACATTAAACTACTTTCAATTTGTATGTAGCGTATTCTTTTAATCATCAAAGTCAATCCGGATTTAAATAGCAGTCTTTAAAAAAATATCGTATTTTTAAGTGTGACTAGACGATCTAATATGCATTGGGGCTCGTAGTAGTGGTTCAGGTGCTACAGCAAATGCTTACTTTCCAGCTTGGATTTTGACCATCTTTTGTCACATTTCCGAACAGTAGCGTGAAAAAGCTTATTGTACACAATACAAAACTTTTTCTATCAGTGATTGAAATAGGAAAGCCATTTAGGATTAGGATTTAGAAATAGGAAGATATAATTAGGAAGCTCTATATATTCAACCGCACATTGACTTTCCGTATACGACCAATTATTCGACTCTATACATGGCTCACAGAGCCGATGTAGACATTCGTAGAATCAAAGTTATAAAGACAAAATGTAGAGCCGTAATATAAAGTGTTATTTTTTTAGTCGAATTTAAAGAATTAAACGCACAAATTCAAAATGTAGAGCCATATGTGAAATCAGTTATGCAGAGCCAAATTGTAGCGCCATATGTAGAGAGCTATAAGTAGAATCGGATGTATAGTCAAATGTAGCGTCATAATACTCATCATGTAGAGTCATATGTAGAATCGAACGTGTAGTACTATAATATGTAGTCAAATATGTAGAGCCATATAACCCTGGGATAATATTTATCTCCACATATGTATATTATCCGACGGTCGTCTGGCTCTTCTTATATGGACTAAGAGCTGGCCACGTCAGATATGACAACAATAATGAGGGCAACGAAACCCGTCTAGTAAGATTGCAATACTATCGTTATTGCTAGATCCGGGCATCGGGCAGCTTTTAATGGGTAGAGGTCAGAGTGACAGACTAGCAAAATGTTTCATACCAAAATAGGTAAAAACTGCCGAAGATGTCTTATTTATAGAGGACGGGGCCTATATTTTAACATTAGTACAAAAAAACATTGCGTATTATTTCGGAAACAGAAACAGTAGGCGACAAACTATGGATTATATTATACGTAGTTTTGGACTAGTCCCCCCATCAGAAAGTTTTGGCAATGATATAATCTAATTATTTATATAATTTGTCATAATATTGTATCAACACCAGAACTCTAAGATTAGTATTCTTAAAGTGGTTTGAATTCTTTGACCACTTTACAGCTGCCAGATGTCTGGATCTAGAAATAAGCATAGTATAGCAAACTAATGAGAGGGGTTTCGTCGCTCTTATTAATGTGTCATATCTGACGTGGCTAACTCTCCGTCTAGTATGACCTCTACACGGTCGATTCTGTAAATGGCTACATATTTTACGCTACTTATGACTACACATGGCTCTACATAATGGCTCTAAACATTCACGTCTACATATAACCATAGCTCTACACATTATATTACATATATTTATTTGTTTATTTTAACTCGGACAAATACAATTATCGTTACATATCGGAATGGCACTACATAATCATCTACATTATTTATTTCCCCTCAGTAGTCGTGAAAAGCACTATGTAATGTCTCGGCCGAAAGCGCTAGGTGGACTCGTATCTTAGGAGACCTGGCGGGTCGGCCCCTCGAACTGACTATCGAGTCCAGTGGATCGCCACTTATAGTTTACTTTCAAGCCTCTACACTACAACAATGTCACTTTAGCGTCTCTCCGGTGGAGCTGGACCCCGCGGTCAAGCAAAGAACCTTATCGCTGCTTGCCAGTACTCAACGCCTTGATTCACCTCCTTTTGAGTTCAACCAAATTTCACCCCAAGAAGTCATTGCCATCCTTAAAAATATTGGAACGAAGGCCGTCGGTCAAGATAACCTTAGCCTGGATATGGTTATGCTCGTGGCGGAAGTTATCGCTCCCATCCTTGCCCGAATCATTAACTTTTCCTTTTCCTCTGGTACTTTTCCCTCCACGTGGAAGCTTGCCCAAGTTTTTCCACTACCAAAGTCCCTAATCCCGCATCTTTTTCTCAGTATCGCCCTATTTCTATCCTTCCCATCCTTTCCAAAGTTATTGAGCATTTTGCTAATAATCGCCTATCTTCCTATCTCAATGAACATAACCTCTTTAATGCATTCCAATCTGGCTTCCGCGCTGGGCATAGCACTGTTTCTGCTTTGGTAAAGGTGACTGACGACATTCGTTTCAATATTGATAATCGACTGCTGACAGTATTAGTCTTGCTTGATTTCAGCAGCGCTTTTAACACAGTCGACTTTGAGATCCTGCTTGCACTACTACATAAGCTAAACTTGTCCTCATTAGCTCTAGCCTGGTTTCGGGATTATCTTTTTGGGAGGCGCCAGCGAGTTAAAGTAGATGACATTACTTCTGAGTGGAGTGAACTAACCGCTGGTGTTCCTCAGGGTGGAGTGCTGTCCCCGCTGCTGTTCTCTATCTTTATCGATGGTATCACGAAGTCCCTGGCATCGTCCTTTCACCTATATACAGACGACTTGCAAATATATGCATCGGGTAGCCCTGGGGATGTTGAGCACCTGGTAGGCCAAATAAATCGTGATTTAGAGGTTACACGCGACTGGGCGGCGTCGTTTGGCTTGATGGTAAATGCGAAGAAGTCACAGGCAATCATAATTGGCAGCTCTCACTTCATCTCTAAGTTGGACGGTCAGATAATGCCTAAAATTTTCTTCGATCGAATTAATATTCCGTTCTCCTCTACTGTCAATAATTTAGACATGATCATAGATCAAACGCTTTCTTGGTCTGCCCATGTTGCCGATGTCAGCAAGAGACTTTTCGCTTCCCTTCATTCTTTACGGCGTCTTCAAAATTTTCTCCCACTCCGCACGAAGGTCATCATAGCTCGATCTCTTCTGCTCCCTCTTCTGGACTACGGGGACATCGCGACCCTCGATCTTAATGAAGAACTACTAGACAAGATGGAGCGTCTGCAGAATGTCTGCATTAGATATATATTTGGCCTGAGGAAATTTGACCACGTTTCGTCATTTCGCTCCCAGCTCGAGTGGTTGCCTATCCGTCGCCGTAGAGACTTGCATACCTTATGTCTCCTTTTCAAGGTACTTTTTATGCCCTTTTCCCCACTTTACCTTTCAGAGCGCTGCCGATTTTTGGCGGATGGAAGCAACCATCGGCTGAGATCCAGCGCAGATATCTCTCTTGCCATCCCTCCTCATAAAAACAAATCATACGTCGAGTCATTTACGGTATACTCTGTGAAGTTGTGGAACGCGTTGCCATCTCCGCTGAGGCAGTGCCAGTCAGTGGCGTCGCTTAAGGCTAAATTGAAAAAGTTATGGCTTTCAAACCATAACTTTGACAATTGGAAGGTGGGTGGGCGTGTGCGGTTATATATGTTTTATATATTTATATATATATATATATATATATATATATATATATACCTATGTATGTATTATTATATTTATATACACGGTGTACATGAGGAAATCGAATAATTTTAACAGCGTATTCCTGATCATAATTGGAGACTAAAATGTCGTATAAACTTTTTTGGATTTCGCCAAAAAAAATATATTTTTTTTTGCTTTTTTTCGATTTTTAAATGCTTTTGAACATAAAAACATAAATGTTATTGGTACAGATGTCGATTAAAATAAACTAAAGTACATTTTTTTCGAAGAAAATAGTTTACGTAGAGTATTCCTTGGCACTTTGATATCTGTCAATAAGAATGTCTAGACTAGACCCCATAAAGGGTGAAATCGCCATCAAAAAAGCGTTTTGCACTGAGTCACATTAAAAATGCATTTTTATTTAAGTGGTAGTAACTCTGAAACTAGGAGAATTCCAGAAAAGTTTATACGACATTTTAGTCTCCAATTATGATCAGGAATACGCTGTTAAAATTATTCGGTTTCCTCATGTTACACCGTGTATATGTATTTGTATAATCTATACCAATACGTTACGTATTTATTAACACTACCTACCTATAGTATCTAGGTTTAGTAACTTCTCCGTAGTTTTGCCGTCATCAAGTAATGTACAAATCTTTGTCTACCATGTCTGACCGATTTCTCTCAGTATCTTAAAGGTTAGCTGGAAGAGATCCCTTAAAGGGATAAGTTCGCCTTTGTACACACTCACTATATTTTTGTTGGTCATGTATTTGTTTTGTGCAATAAAGTGTTTTACTACTACTACTACAATGTACTTAATAAATGAATTTTTTTTTACTAATAAGTACGTACACAATAAAACTTTACTTTTACTTTACTAACTGACGAACATGGTGAAATAATTAGGATACCGTTTTGGCTACGAAACATCAAAAAGTTAATTTTTGCTTGACCTTTTTGTAAGAAGTTACGCAAAATTTACAGCAGCAATTTATTGAAGCAACGCCCTCATCAAATTAGATCACACATACTAAACGAACAGCGTATCTTCGAAATAACCTTCCTTCTCAATGATGAAAAATTATCTGCCGTAAGCGTTGTTGGGAAATGTCGACTAAGTTAAGAGTACCTATCGATTGTATGCAGAGTGTTCTCAGTTATCGGAATCGTGCTCAAGTCCTAAGCAGGGGCTATGGCAACGAGTTGAGCGAATAGCTAGTCAGCTTATATCGTGAATGAGGTTGGAGATCGCATATCATTAGTATCATTACGGTCATTATCACTACAGAAGTTTGCTAGTAAGTTAGAAGGATTGCAATTATTTAAGTTATGATGACTTAGGCGGAGGCTTATGGTCATGTGCATACTTCCAATTCTCACCTATAGTGCACAGATTTGGTCTTTGACAGCATCTCAGAGGTCCAAACTTGGGGTTTGCCAGCGAGCCATGGAGCGTAACATATTAGGTGTAAAATTAATGGATGGTATCCGGAACACCACGCTGCGCTCCAAAACATAAATTGTCGATGTAGCTCGGAAAGCGGCCAAGGCGACTGGGCTGGTCATGTCTGCCGCATGCCGAGCGAGCTGTGGACCAAGATCGCCACAGAGTGGCAGCCCAGCTCAAAACGGGGATCTAGCAGACCTCGTTGGCGAGATGAGTTAGACTCCTTTTTGAAGGAATGGCCGGACGCTGCACAGAATCCGGAGGTTTGGAAAAGCCGGGGGGGGAGGCCTTTGCCCAGCAGTGGGACATTACAGGCTCCTAATAATAATAATGACTTAAACATAGTCGTGTTTAAAGCCAGCCAAAATATGCATAGCATTCAAAGAAATAATGACTTACAAATTATTTTAAATTTCCTTACGGGTAAGTCACGAGATAAAACCGATCTTAAGCACAAAAAATATATATAAGTCAAAACGTACCAACTATAGGCAAAACGGTTTCTGTTTACTAATTCATAGAACGGCCGAATTTACTTTAATTAATGAATTTAGGCAATTCTTGGGGGACAGCGTAGCAAACACTTTGAAATCCTACCCGGGAAGAATTAATAGGTTGCTGCTAAAATTATGCAAAGGTAAATAAGGTTCTGTGTGACAAATGGTACAATTCATTAAATAACATTTTCAGCTTATTCTATAATTTAAAGATGTAACAATGATGATGATGATGTGATGTTTGTAGATGATGTACCGTTACTGTCTTGAATAAAAAATGCTACTTTAGTTATTTTGACAAAATGTTGAGTTACAGTCAACAGTTATCGCACTTTGAAAGTTTGGAACTTTTCAATTAACCATACCTACTATTTTCGTAATGAGATGTTTTTATGTTCGAAATTTAGTAGTAATATTTACACCTGTAACAGAAATTGTACGCGAGCTATTTTTTTGCGTGCTCTATGTTTCGAAATCACTATAAGTGTGCCTATAATAGTTGAAGAGTTCCCTCGATTTCTCCAGGATCCCATCATCAGATCCTGACCTGTTTATAATGGGACCAACTGTGAGGTATACTCTTTCAAACAAAAAAAATATTTCCAAATCGGTCCAGCCGTCTTCGAATAATCGGTGAACATACAAAAAAAAAAGCAAAAACAAACATCCCGATTAATCTCCAAAATCAAGACCTTCTGGTAACCAGATACAGAGCCTACCAATTTATCTTGGTCAGTTTCTCATAATATAATAAACCAAAGTAGTAGGTAACAAATGCTGATAAGGTAAAGGTGCAAGGAAATATGATATATTTTCCATAATGTTCTCTTTTTACGAGGTTTGCTTTCGGAAATTACTTCGCACTTGATAAAGGTAGGTGCCTACTTGGTTACACAAAGATAGGGGTTTTCATTGCTTTTTCACGACTTTCCTACGACTTGGTCTTGGTTGTATGACGTATCCACGACATAAAGAAGATATGTTACTTTTATAACCCTTTTCCAGAGCATTGATTTGCTTTCGCAAACAGCTATAAACTGATTTTGGTGTCAGTGTGCGTATCCAGGAACCTGCGCGAAGAGATTTTGTCCTTATAAGTACAGGACAGTTAGTAATGGTTCCATTTCAGAAGAGTTAGTGAAAAGGTGCTTGGTTTTATTCAACATAGTTACGTATACCTATTCCTCGTTTACTAGAAAACATTGTTTTGAAAAACTGTCTTGCATAGTTGCACATACCGCCTAATATGGCAAATTCTATTTCAGCAACATATCCCACAGAAACGATTGAATAGCTTTAATATTTATTTTACACATTTACGTAACGTTCTGATTGCTTGAATCAACGCCCTATAATATAAATACAGACTTGAGTAAGATTAATCACGTTTTACATCTGATCCCACGTATTCCATTAATTGCTGTCCCAAACGTACAGTCACATTCATAAATATGTATGCTTAGGAGAGATTCTTTGACTTGTACAGGAAGACAAATCGTGTTCTGACAGCTTAGGCTCTTTGGCTTTGATCTCGATTAATCTCAACGGTGAGATTAGTTTCCGAGACTATGTCATCGCGTGTACTTAGTGTGTTGTGTCTCAAATTAAGCGTGCGTTAACGTCGCACAAGTTAACCATGCTGTATATTCATTCTGTATGGTGTTTAGTAGATTTAACTACTACAGTGTAAAGTACATGTTCAAAAATATTTTTTATATGAACCTTAAGATGGAGTAAAAAAATACAATTTCACATTGGGCGCTTCCATGCATAGAAAGACTTCTAAAGTGAAATTGACACAATGACATGAATAGCTTGATAAACCATGAATGCATACTATACGTTTTTCACATAATTAGTAAATGTAAAATGAGCCAGATTTTACGAAAAGGTTTGGAACGTGATAAAAATAGACTGTAAACCTAAAACGTTAGGCGTTCATACATAAAACATGCAGCAATAAACTAACAGTAGGTAAGGGAATACTGTTCTCATCTGTGGGCGGGAGCGCCCCAGTACCAACTTCTCCCTCTGGACCGCATCCAACGGAGAGCGACTCGAATTGTCGGCTGCCAGGATTTTACGGATCGGCTTGACTCCTTGGCGCTGCGTAGAGATGTAGCCTCGCTCTGCATCTTCTACCGCCTCTATCATGGAGAGTGCTCCGATTGTTCGGATTAATCCCTGCCGCTTCTTTCCGCCATCGTCCTACGCGACAGCATTACCATCATCACCACTTAGATGGTTGGCAGTCCTCAACTGTGCGTTTCTCGAGAAACTTCCTGCCTCGCACAACAAAACTGTGGAATGAACTGTCGTCTGCGGTATTTCCGGACCGATACGACCTTCAAACCTTCAAGAAAAGAGCGTATTCCCATCTTAAAGGCCGGCAACGTGCTTGTGACCCCTCTGGTGTTGCGGGCGTCTATGGGCGGCGTTAATTGCTTACCATCAGGCGATTCGTCTGCTCGTTTGCCTCCTATTTCATAAAAATAAAAAAAAATAATTACTAGAACTGGAATCGGGCAATCGGAAAAGTTTTATTGCTATTAAAACATTCGGTCGGGCGTTGGGACGTGTGATTGGTCGGAGCTGACAATATCGGCAATCGGTGGCAACTGAGGGTATTGGTCGGGTGACAAGTGCTAAATTAGTTGTTTGGGACAAGTTTCGGGTCCAGACTTCCGTTTCCAAATAGTTTCTGGGAAAAACGTTGTGTTTCCAATATTTTGGGACCGCGCTTTGTAGAGGATTTCTTTTGTTTTTTCTCTTGTTTTGTAAGGCCCGATTCGTAACTAATTAGAAAAATTAAAAAATCTATATCTGTCAGCTTAGTGGTTTAATTGACAAAAATTAATGATATTATATTAAAAAAACATTATAAAATTATCATCTTGTAACTATTATTAAAATTCTACTTTTTCTCCCACTCCTGCCGCAATTTTTGTCGAATGCCCTCCATCAGCCGTGCGACAGTGTCTTTAGTCACTTTCCTGCTCGCTGTGTTCCACTTTCTCAGGAAGTCTTGCTGATTGCTGGCAGTCTTACCTGTCTTACGTAAGATTCCTTTGACCAGAGCCCAATACCTTTCGATAGGGCGGCACTGTGGAACATTTGGCGGATTCAGTGCTTTAGGCACGATGTGGACATCATTTCGCTTGAGAAAGTTTAGGGTATCCGTTGCATAGTGGGCTGTAGCGAGATCTGGCCAAAATAAGGCCGAAGAATCGTGTTTTTGAATGAATGGTATTAAGCGTTTCTTCAAGCATTCATTGATGTAAATATCTTTATTGATTGTGCCAGTCGTAACATATGCACTGCTGCGATCGCCGCATGGGCAAATTGCTTGCCAAACCAGATACTTGGAGCCAAACTTCTCCATTCCTATGGTAGTTTCCGAGTCTGGAAGAATTTCCCCATCAGCTATCGTATAAAACTGATTGCCAGGAAGTGTTGAAAAGTCCGCTTTCACATAGGTTTCATCATCCAAAATCAAGTGAAAATTGCATGTACCCAGAAAATCGTACAGCTTTCGAGACCTGGTTTTGATTGTGAGCCTTTGCTTTTCTGTTGTTTTCGGCACTTTCCGCTTCTTTTTTGTCTTCATAGCAGCCCGTTCCTTGGCACGTCTCACCATTGACTGACTTGTAGAGTTTTTTTTAGCTATATCCCGTTCGGACATACTTCGGTTGTTGCAAATCGTCTTAATTATTTTCCTGTCTAGCCTTGGATCACGAGCACCACCATGTTCTACGATTCGAGACTTTTGAGCGGTAGACAAGGTCTCAAAGTATCGGTTTAGAACCGTGTCAACGGTATTTCTTGGGATTTTTAACTGTTTTGCGATGAAGTGATTCGGTCGCTGTGTATTTTCCATCCATTTGGCGACAATCTGTTCACGGCGTTCACGTTGATTCATGTTTTTATGGGTTTCTTAGCTTCTCCGCAATGAAAAAGAATGTTTACATAATTTGGTGACATTAGTAATGTCAATATTAAAAACAAAAGAAGGATATTTGACTTTAGAGCTATGTGCCAGCATTTTGAATTTTTCAAATCCGTTACGATTCAGGCCTTAATTATACGTCCAACCAGCACGGCTAGCACGTCTTACGCGCGACAAGAGACAGATCTGCGCGACTTCATGCGTTGTCGCTAGTTGGCAGCACAACTTATGCGTGAAAGGAGCGACAGACTCGCAATCAAATGCTACTGTCATAAAATGACAGTGACTCGCGACTTTGGACTAAAATCCTTAGCTCAACTTTGAGTTCTATTTTTTTAAATATCACGCCATCTGGCGACTTCACTTTGAGCCGCATGTGCAACAAGTAAGGGTGGAAGCTGCACGGATTCTCTGTTACACAGCTTCGAGCGCCATCTAGTATCTTAGCGCGCAAACGCTAAATAGGTTTTTACTAAACATCGAAGGTTCGTGGCATCTAGGTAGCATTTGACGTTTATGACAGACTAGTGATGTAGCCAAGTCGATAAAGGACACAAATTTAAAAAAAGATTGCTTTCAATTTAACCATTTAATATGTGACATTCGTGATACACAATTAATATTTGTTCTAGATTGTAAGAAGTTATTCTACGTCTTCTATCTGTAAAAATCCACTTGGTGTACGAAAATGATCTCTCAACTTCGACTGACGTAATGGGTAAGAAAAACATTCTTCTGTAATGTTGCAGTGTATTTTTGTTAATGTTTTCCTTGATTTCAACTTCTTTGTTTTGTAACAAGTTATTGATATGTTTTATTGTTTGATATCCAGGATTTTTTGATAACACTATTTTTAGTTTTTGGTAAACCAGTTTACCTTTTGGGTGCAGTCTAAGTAACGAAAATATTTTTTCAATTTTAAAAACGATTTCCAAAGACTCGTTTAGCTTAAGGCTTCTACGTTCTAATTCATTAATTGACGTGGCCAAAATACCAAAATTTTGATTGATAAAACTTATATCATTTTGTAAACCACCCAGTGTCAATAATCTCTTTGCATTTCTAATTGAACTGGCTTCTGTGGAGTTTAAGCTCAAAATTATTTCCTTCACTTTATCAAAATGATTTTCATAGTACTTGACTGCCTCAAGCCAGGTGCCCCATCTGGTTATAACGGGCTTAGGTGGCAAGGGTGTGTTGGGGAACTTTTCTTTAAATATTTTGATTCGACGTGGAGCCTTGACAAAAACTTTTTTTACAGTGTTTATTAGATCATTCACTTTTGGATATATCAAGCGAACCGTTTCGGCAACTCTGTTCAATCCATGGGTTAGACATGTCAAGTGGGTCAAATTAGGATACATTTCTTTTAATTTTTTCCCCGCTTTGACCACGTACGCGGCAGCATCAGTAGTAAAAAAAAGAAACTTGTTCTTGTTGTTTTCATATTTTTCACCCCACAAGTCTTTTAATGTTTCGTTTACTAAATTTTGAATTGTTTGATTGTTTGTTACCCCGAAATGTCTTGATGCAAAAATATGTGGCATTGATGACGTTTGTTGTAGGCTTCCAATTATAACATTGTGAACATCATTACCATTTCCATCAGTTGTTTCATCCACACTTAAATATATATATGCATTTTCTAACTCTTTTTTAATTTTTTCTTTTTTCTCATTGAACAATGTAGGTAGACTATTCGTTCTTAATGTTGTATCGGTAGGCATAGCTACATTGCTTCCATATTTATTATGAATGCAACTTTCAATAAATTTTTTGAAGTTCGGGTTATTTGCTTGTGACCATGGAATATTACACGTGATCATAAACTCTATAAGGTCCTTATTAAACTCTTTTTGCATTACTTTGTTTTTATTTTTGTGAGTGTCCGAATCTAAATGTTTCCGTATATTATACTTTTTTGTTTTTAAATACGTTTGACATGTTAAACAAAAACACTTATCTTCCCTTATCTCAAGCTCCGGTACATTTAAAACAAAATCCTCTAAAGATGAGTTGCCTAAGGATTCGTTGTTGTGCTTCATACATTTTAAATGTTTGTTTACGTTATGTGTTTTGCAGACCAGAAAAACATCACAACGGGTGCATTTTACTTTATCACCTTCTAGCACGAATTCTGGATGTTTTTTCATGATTTCCTCCATTATTTGATAAATATTTCACGAACGCAACGCTCGCGACACGTCTTTTAATAATTATTGAATAAATGACAATGACATATTTCATATTTACAAATTGACATTGATGTTTTTCATAATTGCCCACTTCACAGATATTTGATAAATATAACTATGAAGGTTGAAATACAAAACTTACTCATTGGTTATTTTATCGTATCGAAAATACCGCATGAAAAACGTTGTGTCGCATCACTATGCTACCTGAGATGCCACGAGCCTTCGATGTTTGGTTTTTACCCTTCGGGAAACGTGGGGATAAATTTTCTCTAAGTCGGTACAAGAGTACCCCCGTAATGCAGAAGGGGGCGCTAATAATAACTTTGTACAGTCACCGGCAATAGTATCTTCCTACAAGAAGGCCGCAAAAATATATGACACGCTCTTATGGCCCTACAAATAAGAGCGTGTCACATATTTTTGCGGCCTTCATGTAGGAAGATACTATTGCGGGTGACTGTACAAAAATTACAATAACATGGAGAATTGTGTTAGGTAAACTTTTACTGTAATTCAACATTCTGTGTACCTAAATGTTTAATAATCAATGTCCTTGTCATTAATCATGTGTTTTTTCTTAAAAAGCTTGGTCATAATCACAATTACGTGTCGCAAAATTGAAATGGTAAATATTTTTTGCCTCGCATCAAATCAGCCATTACTTTGGACACGCGTTTTCGACCTCGAAATCCAACGGGGTCATATTCAAATTCTCGAAAAACATTGAAATGTTTATATTACGAGTATTACTTTTAGTTTTTAACATTTTTTCCCTTTAAGGGCGTAAGGTCGAAAACGCGTGTAAGACGTGCTAGCCGTGCAGATCAGAATAAAGGTGCGACCAAACCGCTGCTTAAAATACGGCGACGTTACGGAATCGCAGTGACGCGTCGTATCCGTACCGTTTTTATCGCATGCCCTCCACACCGCGACGTTACGGAATCTTGGTGACGCATCGTATCCGTACCGTTTTTTAACCGACTTCAATTTCATAGAAGGAGGAGGTTCTGTATTCGGTTTGGGCTTTTTTTTATGTATGTTCACCGATTACTCCGAGATGCGTGGTCCGATTTGAATAATTATTTTTTTGTTTGAAAGGGTCTACTTCCAAGGTGGTCCCATATTAATCTGGTGCTGTTCTGATGATGGGATCTAGGAGGAATTGAGGCAACTCCTCAATTTTTAAAGGCATACGTATGGTGATTTGGGTGTTTTCTTAAGCAACTCGAGGATTTTCTCTCGAAAACCACCAATTTGATGAAGTGGACCTCTTGATGATGGTTGTTTTGATGATAATAGTGATGATTTTTTTTAAATGTAGGATGTTGAGCGATTACTCCGAGACCCGTGGTCCAATTTGAGGAATTCTTCTTTTGTTTGAAAGTAACTACCTTTAAGATGGTTCCACATTAATCTGATGCTGTTCTGATGATGGGATCCATGACGAATTGAGGGAACTCCTCAATTTTTAAAGGCACATGTATGGTGATTTAGGTGTTTTCTTAAGCAACGCGATGATTTTCTCTCGAAATCCACCAATTTGATGAAGTGAACCTCATGATGATGTTTGTTTTGATGATAATGATCATGATTTTTTAAAATGTAGGATGTTCAGCGATTAGTTACACATTAATCTGGTGCTGTTCTGATGATGGGATCCATGAGGAATTGAGGGAACTCCTCAATTTTTAATGGCACATGTATGGTGATTTGGTTGTGTTTTTAAGCAACTCAAGCATTTCCTCTCCAAAACCACTTATTTGATGGAGTGGACCTAATGATGAAGACCACATATGATATGTGGAACTTTCCTTACATTGAGTACGTATCATGAACTTTTTCTTATATATCTTCAACGATTATTGCGAGATCCGTTGTCCGATTATGATAATTTATAACCACTAAAAATGGAAAAATAAAAACTTTTTACAAAAAAAAGATAAACCGACTTCAAAAAAGATAAAATAAACTATTATATTATTTATATGCGTAACAAACTGATATGTTTGAAGTCGGTGCCAAGCCAAAAAGTTACAATACCGGCAAATCAGCTTCAAGTCTGAAAATCACAAAACAATCAAATCGTATTAACGAACGAGGCGTATGTGTTCAGTGAATTGTTCTTCATACTATAGAACTATTCTAATACGGTATTGACTGCACGTAGGTTTTCATTCAAGTACAGAGAAAAAGTATAATCACGCGTTTTATGATGTTTGTTAATAAACTTTTTTACTAGTTTTCGGACTAACCTCCACGCCGTTGCTCGAAATACGGTTTGGAAGGTTCGCGTCTAAAATATTTCGTATGAGGCACGTCACTGCGTACACATTGCGTCTGCGTATTTAGAGCAGCGGTGTGGAGAGCATGCGGTAAAGTCGTGACGTTTACGGCACGTCATTGCCATTCCGTACCGTCAGCGTATTTTGAGCAGCGGTGTGGAGGGCATGCGAAAAAACGGTATGGATACGGTGTGTCACTGCGATTCCGTAGCGTCACCGTATTTTAAGCAGCGATGTGGTCGCACCTTGATACAGGATCAGAATATCATAGGAATGATAGATTCCGTAGGTAAGCAGCCTGTATAAGGGCTTGCAAAATTCCAGAATTCCGGAATTGGCCATACAAAAATACCGGTATTTCATTAATAGAAATCGTAATTGGTAAGAGGTGTCTAAATCGTAATTGGTAAGAGGTGTCTTAAATCAAATCAGGTATGACTGGTTTTTTAGGGTTCAATAGCCAAAATGGCAAAAACGAAACCCTTATAGTTTTGTCATGTCCGTCTGTGCGTCCGTTCGTCCGTATGTCACAGCCATTTTACTCGGAAACGTATTTTAATAAAATTTTAACATACTTAATTTTGTAGTAAAATTACTGAAAAAATATTTTTAGGGGGGACTCCATTATAATAATAATAATAATAATAAGCCCGCGGGGGCAGCTTGTGGCGAGCTGACGGTGAGTGGCGACACCGCGGACCCCTATTCCAGAGGGCCCTTTCCATTTGGCCCTCGCCTCTGTACTTGCCTTAACTGGCCGGCCAGAGTGGAGTCGCAAGAGCGGGACCTATGCTCCAGGTTGGAAGTGTAAAATGTCATAACGCCGGCGGCCTGCTGAACGGATTACCGGGATCTGGCTACCGCAGACTCACCTCTCGACAACCTCACAGCCCACGCACCGGTGTTGCCCTTGAGCCATCTTTGATGTCGCTTTTTACGGGGGCCCATCTTGCGGCGGGCAAGTCACCGTCTGCCGGAAATAAAATTGCATACCTTTTATTAGGCAGGCGTCCGGTTCTTCATCCAATAGCCCAGTAGTTAGTCCATACTTTTCACCCAATAGCCTAGTACATTTTAGACTCCATTAACTCTCAATAGTCTTTACACCATGGCGGGTGCTGTCTCTGCGTGCGTCCCATGACACGGGTAGGGGCAGCATCCGCTTAGTGTACCCCTCACTTTTCATTAAATTGTCAAAAGGGCCTCTGCGCGTTGGCTTCGGCTCCGCATATGCCTCCCAAAGGTCCGGAACACAATTGTTCCGTGGTCGGGAAAGACATACAAATTATAATAATAATAAATACTCTTTATTGCACACCTCATACAGTTACAAGCACAAATTTTACAATTAGATAAATTTAGGTAGAGGTAACAACAGGCGGTCTTATCGCTAATGAGCGATTTCTTCCAGACAACCTTTAATTATTTAACTGTCAAAAAATATTTTACCAAACACCTATCAACATGTTACACATCCATCGATAGGTCTTTAAAAATAATATTGAGGTGTCGTTTTAGTGTATATTATCAAAAATAATCACCCCGAAAATGTAAAAAAATTGTGACCCACGCTTTAACTTTTGAACCGGAGATTTAAAACTTATGAAAAAAAATTACAAGATATATCTTTGCATATTCTTTCAACGAAAATTATTATGAACATCAATAGTTAAACCGTTTTTGAGTTATCTTCAAAAAAAACCTCTGCCAAGGGCAGATAAGACTTTTTGATAATTATTTTTTTCTTATTCCGTTGAAGGTACGGAACCTTGGTGGTCCGACACGCAGCACTTGTGACGGTTTGTTTTATATGTTAATTGTGATGAAATACTTATTTTGGACACGCGTTTTCGACCTTACGCCCTTTAAGGGAAAAAATGTTAAAAACTAAAAGTTATAAACATTTCAATGTTTTTCGAGAATTTGAATATGACCCCGTTGGATTTCGAGGTCGAAAACGCGTGTCCAAAGTAATGGCTGATTTGATGCGAGGCAAAAAATATTTACCATTTCAATTTTGCGACACGTAATTGTGATTATGACCAAGCTTTTTAAGAAAAAACACATCATTAATGACAAGGACATTGATTATTAAACATTTAGGTATACAGAATGTTGAATTACAGTAAATGTTTACCTAACACAATTCTCCATGTTATTGTAATTTTTGTACAGTCACCCGCAATAGTATCTTCCTACATGAAGGCCGCAAAAATATGTGACACGCTCTTATTTGTAGGGCCATAAGAGCGTGTCATATATTTTTGGGGCCTTCTTGTAGGAATATACTATTGCCGGTGACTGTACAAAGTTATTAGCGCCCCCTTCTGCATTACGGGGGTACTCTTGTACCGACTTAGAGAAAATTTATCCCCACGTTTCCCGAAGGGTAAAAACCTATTTAGCGTTTGCGCGCTAAGATACTAGATGGCGCTCGAAGCTGTGTAACAGAATCCGTGCAGCTTCCACCCTTACTTGTTGCACATGCGGCTCAAAGTAAAGTCGCCAGATGGCGTGATATTTAAAAAATATATATATTTATTCACTTACACGAACAACACAAATTGAAGGGATGTGTACAAAAACAACATAGTGCAATAAGAAACATTTTATTCTAAAAATATATTTCTTCATAGAAAGCTTTCGTTACATCTAATAAATTTCTCTATTTTAATGTTAATTTATAATTTATTTTATTATAAATATAATAATAAGAGCAGAATTAAGTTATTTTTATCGTCACTTTTAAGGGGTATGTACTATGCAGAAAATGTTAATAGCAATTTTTTGACACGCGGAATAGGTTTTGGACACACATTTTTTCACCATTTGGAGACGAACATGACGACTATTGATGACACCAAAAACACAAATTCGCCAAATTTTTTAGTTATATTGTTTTTGTAAACATCCCTTCAATTACAATAATGTACGTGTCTCATAATGGGACACGTAGTTTTTTATTCTGAACAAGTTTTCAAGAAAAATTACATACCTAATTCATGACAAAGACGTTGATAGTTAAATATTTAGTTAAGGAACTACATAAAATTTAGAATGATAGTGAAAATTAACCGAATACGATTCTCCATGTTATTGCATTTCTTGTTCAAAGTTATTAGCGCCCTCTTCTGCACTACGGGGGTGCTCTTGTACCGATGTTTTACCGAGAGAAAATTTATTCCAACGTTTCCTAAACAGGCAAACCTATTTAGCGTTTACGTGTTAAGATACTAGATGGCGCTCGAAGCTGTGTAACAGTATTCGTGCAGCTTCTAACCTTACTTGTTGCATTGCACGTGCGGCTCCAAGTAAAGTCGCCAGATGGCGTAATATGTGATGATTAATTTCATATAATGAAAAGATAACTAAAAATATAATATATCCTTAAAATCAAACGTGATGCAGCTTGGAGATATAAGATCATCAATTAATCTAACATTATTAAATTTAAACTTTCGTGAGACATACTATCACGATAAAATATAACGGTTACACTCACGTCACTTTAGTTACTTCGCGCGACATGTTTCGGAGAGCTTAGGTCTCCATCTTCAAGCACTAAGAGTGCTATTTCGAACCGGCCCGATGCGCGCTGTTGCACGACGCGTTGCCGACTGGCCCGCGTCCCGCTCGCCGCGCAGCTCGTGTCGCCCGCTCTGACAAAGCTTGTTGAGGGTGATCTTGCGCCGGCGCTGCCACCGTGCTTTGCAGCGCATTCGGTTCATCCGACATGAGCGACGATAAGCAAACCACACTCACTGTGTCCACTAAACTCTCACAGCACACACTGAAGTTCTTGCCATGGATTACAGGCTTCCATGCTGGCGGTACGTCCCCGCCCCCGTCTCGATTAAAATTCGGACGACGCCCAATCTCGATCGCCTCGCGTATTTTGCGTGGCACGTAGCAATTTTCACGAACCAGTAGCTTTATCAAAGCGAAGGAAATGTGACGCGCCTGCATCGCAAGCGTGCTCTGCTACCGCCGAGTTGCTGCAATCCATTTTCTTCACACTCCGTAGGTATATGCTCCGAGAGTCTCGTTGACAAGTTACGTCCGGTTTCCCCTATGTAGGACTTACCACAGTCGCAAGGTATCTCGTAAACGCCTGGGTTACCTAGCGGGTCACTATCCTTTGGAGAGCGTAACATTTGCCTGATTTTAGTATGGGGGCGGAAAATTGTCCTAATGCTATACCTCCGGCGTAATAGGCGTCCACTTTCGTCCGATACCCCCTTAATATATGGCAGATACGCCGGTGCCCTCTCTACAGTGTGCCGATTTCGTAGAGGCATTGAACCCGCCGCACGCTGACTCTGTCTCCAATTGTACCCATTTCTCTCTAACACCTGTCTGACGTGCCGCAGCTCTTCTTGCACATACTGTGGATCACAGAGCCGCAGAGCTCTGTTAATCAATGCTCGCGGAACTGCCGACAGGTGTGCGGCATGATGATGAGAACCAGCCTGCAAATATCTGTCAGTGTGTGTGGCCTTTCGATGTACCTTATGTGCATACGTCGTTATCACGGGAGCAAAAACGATTTAACAGTAGTCAAAGATTATAACAAATAAGATAAAACAGAAGTGACAGTAGTATCAAGACGTTTGTACCTACAAGTTCAAAATTTATCGAGGTTTTTTTTAATATCTAACCTTCGTATTCGATTTGATTATAGTACATACTAAAAAGATTAGCCACGCAATCCTAACGATAACCTCTTCATTCACCTGTTATTCAAAACATTTTTCATTCATGATCGATTTGTCTGGACTTGTAGATAAAGGATTAATTTAGACACACGAAGAATTTTATTTTCTCAAAAATCAACGCCAGGTACTCGTAATTTTCATAAAAAATTAACCTTCTGTTAAACGAAATTTCTACTCAAAAAGACGCACTTCAACGAACGTTGAAAAGAAGCAAAACGAGTTTTTTTAATCATTTCTAGCAAAAAAATTGTGCTAGATATAAAGAACTTCTTAGAGGCTAAGACGTGAAGGCATAATATTCTGTTTATATTAAACGGACATTCTGTTATACATATTCTTTAACACATTTGTTTTTGCTCCCGCGATAACGATGTATGCTTATGTGACAGCTTTCCGCTCTGATCCCGCTGAACCAACACATCAAGAAAAGGTAGCGTACCATTCACCTCCTTCTCAATGGTAAACCTTATTTTAGGATGCAGCTCGTTTAGGTAAATAAGTAACAGGTTCACATCTTTACCAGCCATCACAGCAAAAACGTCATCGACATATCGCCACCAGTGTTTCGGCTTATACGGGCAACCCTCCAGCGCTCTCCTCTCGAAGATAGAGACCTAAGCTCTCCGAAACATGTCGTGAGTGTAACCGTTATATTTTATAATCTAACATTTAAACTTTGATTTCAGCTCTTATCACTAACTTTACTTTTCTTTAGACAGTCATTTTCTTCTTGTCGAAGAAGAGTTGTTTGTCGAAAGAGAAGAGACACAAGTATTAGATAATGTTCGTTAGATTATAAATATTATAATAGGCATCACTTTTCTAGAAAGCGCAGTTAAGTTATGCAGTTATTTCAGCGTGATAAACAAAACATTTGTTAAAACTCCCTTCTAAATCCGATAGTTTAATTAGGAGTAGTTAATCATTTCTAGCAAAAAAATTGTGCTAGATATAAAGAACTTCTTAGAGGCTAAGACGCGAAGGCATAATATTCTGTTTATATTAAACGGACATTCTGTTATACATATTCTTTAACACATTTGTTTTTGCTCCCGCGATAACGATGTATGCTTATGTGACAGCTTTCCGCTCTGATACCGCTGAAACAACACATCAAGAAAAGGTAGCGTACCATTCACCTCCTTCTCAATGGTAAACCTTATTTTAGGATGCAGCTCGTTTAGGTAAATAAGTAACAGGTTCACATGTTTACCAGCCATCACAGCAAAAACGTCATCGACATATCGCCACCAGTGTTTCGGCTTATACGGGCAACCCTCCAGCGCTCTCCTCTCGAAGATAGAGACCTAAGCTCTCCGAAACATGTCGTGAGTGTAACCGTTATATTTTATAATCTAACATTTAAACTTTGATTTCAGCTCTTATCACTAACTTTACTTTTCTTTAGACAGTCATTTTCTTCTTGTCGAAGAAGAGTTGTATGTCGAAAGAGAAGAGACACAAGTATTAGATAATGTTCGTTAGATTATAAATATTATAATAGGCATCACTTTTCTAGAAAGCGCAGTTAAGTTATGCAGTTATTTCAGCGTGATAAACAAAACATTTGTTAAAACTCCCTTCTAAATCCGATAGTTTAATTAGGAGCAGTTATACTTACAGCCACAATCACTGCAATATTTGAGATCAATATATTTTTTAAACATCTTGTCATGTCAATATTTCGTTTATTCAAGTAAGCTAAAAAGTGCTTGTTGCTAAACAAGCACTTTTTAATCCTGTTACTAATTTTAATATTATCTCTAAATATTTCATTAAGATAATATATAATTCAGAGCAATTTATTGATGCAATTATAATTAAAACAAATATATTAAACAGATCTCAAAATTAATGACAATAATTTAACAATAAGATCTTCACTTCAAAATAAAAACTGTATAATAATATACTAGTCTAGAATGTTTCTAATAAATAGGTAAGTACCTACTGTCAAATGTAATTAACAGAGCGTAGTATGAAGAAGAAAACATGCAGAAATGGGTAACACATAAACTTACAGTTACAAAAACTCTGCTAGGGTCACGCGAAGGCTTTTAATTAAGGCTATAAAATTAGTACATTCCGCTCGAAAACCGGCTCATATAACTCTCCTTAAATTTAATTTTAGCCTCTGCTTAGCCGAGACTTTCATCGCAAGACTTTAAGACTGTGTAATAAGTTACAAGGCAAAGTATAACCAATATGTATGGATGGAAGGAAGGAAAATCGTGATAATGTCCGGTTTCCAAAAATTACACTGACAATATAAGTAATATAGACAAAAAATATTCACGACTTTGTCCGTAAGTGCGAAATGACCGTAAGTGCGAAATTATCTGATATATATAAAAAAAGAGTCTAAAAGTTTCTAATACTACAGTTTACCATTGTATCGAGAAGAATATCTTTCGAAATAATTAAATGATTCAAAAATAAATACTCTAGATTAATTAGCAATAAAAAATCATTTGGGGTGTCTGGGGTTTTCAGTGGCTCAAGTAATACTTTATATACACTGAAAACTCCTCAATAGCATCGTGCCTACAATTTTAAAATAGGGCTCGAATTATACAAGACACATACAAAGTAAAAGAGGGGCTGTTCACTGTTCAGAAGTCGGATAAATAGTATTATCATGGGATCCAATGATGAGGAGTTTCATTTTGAGTTATGTGCAAAAAACGTGCGAAACCATCTCTCTAGACAATGGTGGGAAGTACGAGTATCTTTTTTTATAATACTTATTAACAATTTAGGTATATTTGATTCACTTTAAAAGTGTTTTTAATGTCTAAAACCATCAATTTTCCTTTTATGTTATGTATTGGATAAACATAAATATTTATGTAAAATAAATAACTAAATGGCGGCTTTTATCACAGGATCTAGTGATAATACTATTTATTCCACTTCTGAACAGTGAGTACCGCCCCTCTTTTACTTTTTATGTGGTGGCCCACGTTAAGGCTCCTTATTCCCTAAAAGGTCGAAAAACTCTATTAATGAAAAAAGCCGCATAAAATGCTATCTATAAGATAGTTTGAAGTATTAGTAATACAAAAAATACTTTTGAACCATATTTATTATTATTAAGAACCCAAAAATACGATTCATACAGAAAGTGTCCTGTGTAGTGTGATTTATAGGTCATTTTTAAAAATTCATACTAAATTAAAACGTACCACTATAGTAATGATATTTTTATCGTGATAGAAATATAGTTTAACTTTCCTATGGTAATCTTTTTAGGGCAAAATATTTATAGAGTTTTCGTGGAAAAATTAAATGTAAACGTGTTTTCATAAAAAAACTGGCATATAATCTGAAGGTATTTTGTCTATTATCCAAGATGAATCTTCGATATTTATTTCCATGGCCGTCTCAGACATGATATACTCAATTGAATTTTATTCAAGTTGAATAAGAATTATTACCCTTTTTTGCGTAATTTGGAAATAAACGGTACATCTAACTGGTTAATCCGGAAAGGCCTTCCAAGACGACCAATTGTTTTCATGTATTACTCGTTAAAATGTAATATTTGCTCCGATGGCCGTAAGTACTTTAGCCATAGCCTTCGAAGAAAATGAAGCATTTTAAGAAATTCGCGCGTTTTGGAATAAGGCCTCTTAATCACCATCAATAATAGTGACTGAATATTTACTGAACCTTCTACTTACTTGTTATCGAACTTATTTTGTAGAATTTCTTCTCAGTGTTTCAACACTTTCAACCGACAAGCCTCACTGCGTGAACTTTATATTCTTAATTAAAACGTGGATACTCACGGTCGCCCAACGGTTCGCCGTAAACCGATATCAGTCTGTATATTACCTGCGAACGAAAAATATTGTCCTGGTGAATCGTTAAATATAATGTTTTCATAACCGCACAACACAAATATGGGGTGGGGTTAGCTTATTTTGCTGATAATATTTCAATTATTGAGGATTACGGAACATTCAAATTTTGGTCTTTCATAATGTACATTGTATGTTTTTCTAATCGAGTCAAATAATTTTCTCGAAAATTGAAATGATCTACTATCATATGGAGGTACTTACGTGAAAACTAAGGCTTTGTACAGTTTTGCTCTTAAACGATATTCAGTTTCATTCTGTTCTATATAAATTAAATGTATTTGATGTCGACAAATTTTGGGCTTGGTATTAAAACCACCTTAAGGCCTCAGATACACCGGCATACAGACCCGAACCCATCTTACCCTTACCATACTTGCACACAAACAACCAAGTACATCAAATATATTGGAAAGAAATGGACACCTGCAGGCAAACAAAAGAAATAGTAACGGAATACAACCACAAACTTACCAAAACACTTTTGAGGACAAAAAAACCCCAACATCGCAAATTACTGGGACTGATAACAGGACACATCACACTAAACCAACACCTCTTCACAATAGGTAGGACAGACAGCCCCATGTGCAGAGCATGCATGGAGGCGGAAGAAACATTGCAAACAGGTAGAAGTACACAGGACTAAACACCTAGGGACCCCAGGCACCTTGCGCGAGGCGGCAGGCAACCTGAGAGCTCTGCTGGCCTTCGTGGAGGAGCCGGGGTGGTTGGAATAGTGGTACCCCCGTCTCACTGGATGTCGACTTGCCGAAAAATGCCCAGAACAACTAACTAACTAAAACTACCTTAATTATTATGAGTTTTTGCAACATAATACGGTATGATACTCATATATCATATCTATACCATCAGATTAAGATGTTTAAAAATATCCAGTGAATTTAACACCAACCCTCCTCAACATGTCTAATCTATATCTACGAGTATAATACTTGTATAAAAACTTATAAATAGTCAAAAGCCCTTTTCAAATATATTTGACAACCCTTCAAACCAAAAGTGTCAATAGATGACTATGTTATTTTATCTTCATATGGTGACATTATATCAGTTTATTTTCTGATGTTTGTACGGCCAATGCACAGGACCGGAAGTTCACTTTCCGTGCCCTCTTCAAACCGGTGTGAATTGAAACAGAGAATAAGAAATAAATGATTCCCAGTCGTGAACTTACAGTACCGGCCAATAATATATCACCTCCATGTTTTTACGCTACAACTTTTTTAAATATTTGTAAGCGAATTCCACTTCATTACTTTAGGTAGTCTAGTAGTAGACTTTTGTGAGAGCGATGAGAAAAATTGGTTTCAAGTAATGATTTTTTCATAGAGGTTTTATTTAATATAACTATATAGTCAACCTAATTTATTAGAGCTTTTTATAGTAATATGGTGAGTTTCCTATTGTAATCCAGAATACCTATTGAATTGCAGTATTATTCATATATTTGTATAAAATGAGTAGTAAAATATGTAATAATAATAAATAATAAATAAATAAATATTATAGGACAATCTTACACAAATCGACCTAGGCCAACAGTAAGCTCAATAAGGCTTGTGTTATGGGAACTAGACGACGATATATATAATAGATCAATATGGATAAATACTTATAAAACATCCATAACTCAGGAACAAAATATCTGTGATAAACACACAAATAAATGCCCTGACCAGGATTCGAACCCGGGACCTCCTGCTTCATAGGCAGGGTCACTACCGACTGGGCTAGGAGGCCGTTAAAAGAGCCGCGAGAGGCCGTGTTTATTCTATACATGGTCATAAAAAAAACACAAAGGCGATATATTATTGTCCGGTACTGTATTTTATGTTTGACCTTTGTCATACCAGATGGTTAGACGAAATAAAACGAAGCTAGCCAAGAATCTCCTATAAACTGTTTTTAGAAAGCAGCAATTAGGAAATACACACATATGTTTTGGTGTATAGGTAGGCTAACCGCGCGCTCCGGCACTTCTTGATGTGTCAGGTTTAACATATAAGTCATATAACTAAGTCTAAGTGAAAGTCCACAAGCAATAATGTATTTTGGCCAATTTACTAGCCAATCTAACCGACACGTAATCAAACTCTGAAGCGTTAGTGGTGCTACACTACAGTACGGTATACGGAGCCGTAAGTGTGCTAATGCGAATCTTACTCGACATACTCTTTAAGTTTTTGTGACAAAGACCGGTGATTTTTTTTTAAATCAGCATTGGTCACCATAAATACGTATTTTTATGCTTATTGGAAGCCTGATATGAGTGATATGTCAGTAGTATTTTATATTACCGCTAATCCCTTTAATCTCGAACTGAAATGGCATGAAAATGAAATATCAAATCGTACGTATTTCTATGAAGAATGGTACCTTTACAGCTTTATAATCATAATATGGTTATTTGCCATAAAGCTCTATAAATGGAGTACGCTTCGCCTCATCTTTCCAAACAAAAAAGTCTGCCAAAATCTGAGGTGGGCGAGGTAGCACGCATGTGATGTTTTCAAGTCAAAGGTACATCATTGTCGGTTGTTAATACAATTTATTTCTAAATGAATTTTTATGGCAGCAACGCTTTATTGACAACCGACAAAGATGTACCATCGGGTTCAAAATTGCATGGTCAATTTATCAATGAATTCATTCATAAATTGGCCATGCAATTCTGAACCCGATAGTACCTTTGACTTGAAAACACCAAACATATTTGACATATTCTTTTTATACTTCATAACACTAAATGGAGCAATAGATAGTCGACTGTACAAATGTAAACATATGGTTCATTATTGGATGCAGTCTTTGCATTTGCATTTGTCAAATAAAAAGCCAAGGATCATTTTGGATTGTATTTTCAAACAAAATATAGAAGACAGCAATCCTTAAGCGCGTTAAATATGGAGAAGTGTCAAACGTCAAATAGTCACTGCCCGTCAGAAAGATAACGATTGTCTTTGAATTGATTCTATAAACGAAACTTGATTTTCGATTTAGGTTAAATCATTTATTACGAAAGTAATGATAAATAAAGTTAAACTTTACTTACATCTGAAATGGTATTTCATATTTTTGTAAACTAGACGAAATATAACATTTTTTACATCAAAAAACAGCGCATAAGGGCATTTTCACGGAGCTTGTTGTCCATTGACAGCGATGACGAAAGTGCGTGACATCGATTATTGAAATAGTACTTATAGAAGTACTGGATTTTCCTGCCAATACTTTTGACAGAGGGGAAATGATACCTAAGGCCTCTCCTGGTTTAGAACTCTCTGTTATTTGCAGAAAAAGGGTTAGTTACATGTCTTAACTTTAGGTTAGTGATAGTCCCACTTTCTTCAGCTGGGTTTAACAGTATGCAAATATTCTTATACCTAATAACTAACGAAATGGAATAACAATCTGAGATATATATATACAGAGAGGATGTGGTGGGATCCCTTTGTTTCCCATAAACTTATTGTTTCGAATTTCGATAGTCAGAAATTGATATCTATATAATTTATGGGCATAAATATCAATAGTCATAATTTTTGTAAAGCATAACATTTCATAGTTCTAATAATAAAGATCTATAATATTAAACACTTTAATCGCAAAAGGCATAAATTTGATGAGTATAACATTCGAAGGTCTATCAATAATTATTCAGAAATATTTTAAGGCATATATTTTATCGGACTAATAGTCGTTAATCATATCGTTTTAATGTCATCCCTTTGTTTCCCATAAACTTATTGTTTCGAATTTCGATAGTCATAAAATGATATCCATTATGATTTATGGACATAAACATCATTAGTCATAATTTGCCATAAGTGGGTTTGGTTAGGTTAGAACTGCGACCCCCAAGAAAAAAAACTTTTGTCAGAAGTGGGTTAGGTTAGGTTAGAACTGCGACCCCCAAGAAAACGAACTGTTGCCAGAAGTGGGCTAGGTTAGGTTAGAACTGCGACCCCCATTAAAAAAACGAACTGTTGCCAGAAGTGGGTTAGGTTAGGTTAGAACTGTGACCCCCAAGAAAACGATTCTGATTATCTTACCTGACGATCTTATTATCTTATGGTGGCTAACGTTATGGACTATAAAAAATCGGAACTTAAAATTTGTGGAAACCAATATAACCCTAGTTATCATTATAATCTGCGATTAAAGAACTTAAAACAATTATTATAAGCAAGTTTATTGCCTTCAACATTATGTAATATGTAGATACCATCTGGACTTAGAATATTATGAGTAACAGGTTTTATGACTAACAATAATGATGACCTGCAAAAATCGGACCAGCAATTTAGATTGTTAAATTTTATGACTATTGACAATATGACTAATAAAAATTATGATGGAAAACGTTATGGACTGAAAAAAACGGAAGTAAAAATTTATGGGAACCGATAGAGACCCGGATGTGGTGTCAATAGCAACAATAAAACATTAATCAATTAAAAATACATTACAAGTTTTGGCCAATATATTATACGAGAAAAAAAATGTATTAATTACATTGAATGTCATTTCGGTACAATAAATGTCAATTGACAGAGAAGAATAGATAATTAAGACACAGTAATTACACACATATAAGATGTCAAATAGTCATTACTCTCATAAGTTATTAGTCTCATTACAAATTGCCCCATTTCTTCGTGTTCCATGAATTGTTGGACACTGAAGAAGCAGTGATCCATGAGCCGGACTCTGAGTTTTCTATTAATGTCACTTTTTTTTTTTTTTCATAATCAAAGTGCTGTCATGATTGTCAAAGAGGTTTTATCTTTATTGATTTGTTTATGTGGGGTGACCATGATTACAGAGTATAAAATTTCTACGAAACAAAAAGGTTAAAAAAAATTGAAAGGCGTTATTGTTTCACTTAAACATGATGGCGGTCGATTAATTATCGTTAACTAAGTGTGTAGGGTTCTTCCTGCTCACGTCTCATGAATCATCCTGTATAGTATATGTATATCATTTTCCGAAATGACGTTATACTATGCGTTTATGTAAGTAACACGTTATAAATAATGGGGAAGCCCGGTGAAAACTTTCGTAGAGGGCGCCGTTCCAGATTCCATACAATGAGAGAAAGAGACAGAAGATGAATGGTAGTAGTAGTCGTAAAACACTTTATTGTACAAGAAAACACAACGAGAGATACATAACATAACATAACATATACGTACATAGGCGAACTTATCCCTTGAAGGGATTTCTTCCCGTTAACCTTTGAGCAATTGAGAGAGAAAGTTGTAAGTGCTAGGCAGACTTAGGTACTGTACGATACGGTAAGATGAGAAGTATTATAATTTATAATCTAACTAGGTACGTATCAACTATTCAACTAGTACATCCATAACTTAGTATACAGTCAAAAAGCTTTTCTTAGGCAAAAACCTTCCCTATAGCGTTAATCTACAGCATTTTAATTTTACCGAAACTGGAGGATTTCAATTACGGAACAATTTCGAGACAAAACATAAAGTCATTTTCGCGAAAATAAATAAAAAGTACTTCGTGCCATACAAATTTAGCTTTTCTAAGGTCCAATGTTGGAGATGTCTCTTTGACAGTTGCCTTCCCCATACAAAGTACGTTTGTATTAAAATCACTTTCTTTGAATATCGATTTGTCTTAACAGTTATTTAAGCCTTAGGGCCTCCCAAGTAACACAGGAAGCATTATAACATATGAATAGTTAACTTATTTCGAACTTAAGGACCGTATAAACTCTTATATACGTTCACCGAGCAACTTGTCGCATTATATGATGCTTTGAGCTGTATAACGGTTGTATAATGGCATATCTAAATACTTTTGTAAAGCCTTTAGCTTTAGTGCAGCAATCCAAAACGCAACTGTACAGCTTTCGACTGTTTAAAAGCACTCAAGTGCTTTAGGTTCTACAATAGCATTATATAATGCTTTAAGCCGTATAACGGTTGTATAATGGCATGTATAAATGCTTTTTTAAAGCCTTTAGTTTTAGTGCAGCGAACCAAAATGCAACTGTACAGCTGAATGCTGTACAGTTGCGTTTTGGTTTGCTACACTAATGCTTCGGTGTGGTTTAGTGCCTTAGGTTCTACAATAGCATAAATAAATGCTTAATGCTGGTTATGAGCATGAATATTAGCCATTATAATGCCACGTAAATCCGGTATACAGCTTTCAGCTGTTTTTAGTGCTTTAGGTTCTACAATAGCATTTTATGATGCTTTACGCTGTATAACGGTTGTATAATGACATATGTAAATGCTTTTGTTTAGCCATTAGTTTTAGTGCAGCGAACAACATGCAACTGTACAGCTGAATGCTGTACAGTTGCGTTTTGGTTTGCTATACTAATGCTTCGGTTTGGTTTAGTGCCTTAGGTTCTACAATAGCATAAATAAATGCTTAATGCTGTTTAAGAGCATGAATATTAGCCATTATACTGCCACGTAAATTCGCTATACAGCTTTCAGCTATTTTTAATGCCTTAGGGTGTACAATAGCATTTATAAGTAGGTAATACGTTCCTAATGCAGTATAATAGCAATAATATAAACCATTATAAAGCCAAGTAATTCACTATAAGGGGCTGTTCATAAATTACGTCATTTCAAATGGGGGGGGGGGTCTGGACATCGGATGATGGTAGCATGACGTAGGAGGGGGGGGGGCGGGGGGGCGGGGGGGGGGGGCGGTCATTCCGAAGATCACATCATCAATGTGTAAAAAAGGAATGAAAGTCGTGTTTCTATAAACTTTTAATGCTATAAAATATTATCTACTAAATAGTTTTTTATTTTACAATTAAGCTTAAAACGCATTTTTTTTTAATGACGTCACTTTATTTGGCAGCTTTACTATCAAAAATTGATGACGTAATTTATGAACAGCCCCTATACAGCTTTTAGCGGTTTTAGTGCCTTAGGTTCTACAATAGCATAAATAAATGCTTAATGTTGTTTAATAGCATAATTATTCACGTGTAATGCTGTAGGCATAAATAAGGCATTTTTTAAGGGTCACTGAGCTGCTATTGGACTAAGAGCTAGCCACGTCAGATATGACACAATAATGAGAGCAACAAAACCCGTCTGGTTAGATTGCTATACTATTCTTATTGCTAGATCCTGGCATCTGGCAGCTTTTAATGGGTGGAGGTCACAGTGACAGACTAGCAAAATGTTTTAATTGGAAAATAGTAATACCAAACTAGGTAAAAATTGCCGAAGTTGTCTCAGTTATAAAGGACAGGGCCTATATTTTAAGGGGCTCCCTGGCGCCAACGACCTTAGATCTGATTCCCTTAGTTTTCTAATTATTTATATAGCTTATCATATTATCAGTAACGGCTTTAAACAATATAGTATCCTATATTTACTTCAATATTCATTGTCTTCGAGATCGTTTAGTCGAACCGGTTTAGGCTAAAAAAGTGGTTTTATGGTCATAAATTTTGTTTTAATTAGTAAAAAATTAAAATCTCTCTACAGTTTTTAGAGACATCAAAGAGGAACCCTAATATGTAGATTACGTATATGTAAGATTCTTTACACCATTCGAATATCGATAAAAGTGTTTTTTTAGACCACCATATTTTAAAAATATAATAAAAAAATAACGGCTCATTTATTTCAAGATCCGGCTCTACAGAATGGAGATAAAAGATTCAAAAACCGATAGTCGTTTGCCTTATAATTCTATCTATAGTGAATATGTTGGAATATCGACTCAAAACTGGTCAAAAATCGATAAAAAAAAACGTTAGACCAAAAAATATTGTGTATTCTTACCATACATCGGGGTTTTCGGTGCGGGAATGTTTGATATTAGCCAAAGAGTAGGCATTAACTTAAAAAACAGAATGTACTCTAGCACGTTTCTACCTAATGAATAATTGATCGAAAAAAAACATAGGTATATACAATTTATATGAAATAGCTGACTATTATGTATATATATTGTAGGTACATATACCTATGATTTTTTCAAGTATTTTTTTATTAATTCATGTAGTGACTGATCATTGTCAACCTCTTCAGTTAATCAAATAGTTCATAAATATCGGACGTCAAGATTAATATTTGACACTTACTATACCGTGTCTTTGTCTTAGGTAGATCTAGTTAATAAATTTCGGATATGCAATTGCATTTTTAAAATACTAAGTATATAATAGTCAATACAAACATGCCTCTAAGAAAAAAAGCTCGTATCATAGTGTGTAAGCTATTCACAGAGAGGTAGTTAGTTATTCATTAAGCATAATATGATATTTTCTCAGACTAACTCTCAACCTATCTGTTTATCTCTACGCTTTCTCAAATCGTTCCCGCACCGAAAACCCCGATATATGATTATTACGGAAACAAAAACAGTAGGCGAAAACTATGAACTATATTTTATTATACATCGTTTGGCACTACTTTCTCCCAACATAATTTTTTGTATAATTTCTCTTAATATTGTATAGTATTTGTATAGTTTCTCATAATATTGCATCAAACCCAGATCTCTAGGATTTATTTTCTTGAAATGGTTTGCATTCTTTGACCTCCACTACTTTAAAGCTGCCAGATGTCCAGATCTAGAAATAAGCATAATATACCAAACTGACTAGAGGGGTTTGGTTGCTCTCATTATTGTCATATCCGACGTGGACGCGGCTAGCTCTCCGTCTATATAGACCAACGCCATTTTGTAAATAATTAATAACCTAAAAATAAATTCATGCGGACCTATTTATACAAGGAAAATACCTATATAATAAAGAAATTACTTAATTTAAGACTGCTCAACCAACACTATTGTGTTAATAATGCAAAACTCGTTCTATACGAGGATTACACAATTGTTTTGTTTATTTGACGCATATCTTTTTATAATATTTTATAGCAAAACCACAATAAATCAAAGGCGCGTGAAAATTTTCAATGAAACTTATATACACATTTACAGTAAACTACATTGCGCAGTCATATTTGAAGGATATAATAACGTAAAAGTGTCAAAAACTTTTATAAATTTTGTTAGGATGCAAACAAATATGACGTGTCACTCATTCAGTTTTTTGTACCGTCTTCGTCCATTTTATATTGCGAGACAAAGTAGTTAAATCACAACGTTCATTGTATTATAACATTTGTTCCGTCGGTATTAGAGACGTTTTTGCATTGACGTAAGGTTTATTTTACTACACTCTTATGCTAGTATAATGCGTTTGTATTGCGATTGGCAAGTTAATCGAGAGTACTTATGCTTCTTTACTGCGATTAGCAAGTTTTTTGGCCGTATTAAGGCTTCTTTAATGCAGTCGGCAACTTAATAGAGCGTACTAATGCTTCTTTGAGGCGATTGGCACTTTCCATGACAACGATAATGCTAATAGCGCAGACATAATGCGCCTGCAATGCTATTAAATGACCTGTATAGGATCTCAAGCTGGGTAATTTGTGCCCATTTAAGACCTATATCAGCACTATAAACGTTTATAATGCTACTATAAAACGAACTCAAAATGCTAAAAGCATACAGATATGCTGTAAGACGGCCGTTATACTGCTTTGATGTGTTACTTGGGCTATTACTTCACACTTGACGACCTGTTCACCGTTACTCAGCCGCGTTCTATGAAACTACCCAAACAATGTTGTCATAAAGTAATCCTAATTTTTGTTGTCATAACGATGAATTTCAGTTTTTCTTAAGCCTATTGCCCTAATTTCCCTGATACGGTATAATGATTTAACTAACGTCGAGAAAGATTCTCTAATTATTTACTTAGGTTTGTTTCTGCAATTAATCCCTTGCTGAAAGTAGACATACTTAATAGTAATTAAATAAAGCCTTTAATAAAAATTAGTAAAACATATTTGTATTGATACGTTAAAAGTGAAAAAGGGTATGATTTCAAGCTCACATGGTCATTCACATTATAAATATTATTCGAAACGGGATATTTACCATGTATATTAGAGTTTATGAGCACTCGATATTTCGGCGCAGTTGCATGCACCATCATCACGGAGTAACTAACGTTGAGCGAGTTTTCAACTCAACTCAACTCGCTGATAATGAAAAAATAATGAAAAAGGGTAATTAATTAATGGCACCCTTGGCTCCGAGGCGGCCATAACATATTATTACCCGTGTGAGGGACATAATCTAATATGAATATTCAGAGGGCAAGGGTCTGATGTACTCAATGCTACAATAAATAGTGGTCAACATAAATTGCCAAACTAAAAATTACTGTCGTAACACGTGCAAGTTAGTAAACACACAAAGCTTAGCTGATAGTTTTAATGATTTTATTAAATTAATATGTCTGAAGAATGTATTCGTATGTGATTTATGGCCTGCTTCACAATCTCCAGTTAAAGCATATCTGTCAGATAAATGTTTGCTGTCCTTTTATTTTATATGACTGGAGAAAAGGATAGCAATAATTTTAACTGGCAGATAAGTTTATCTGGAGATTGTGAAACAGGCCCTTAGTCTAAGAAATGTTATATGTACCTAATCAATTTTTTTTAAAATTCCTATTGCACATTTTCTATGAACTAAACTCCGGTCCGGCCGAATTTACTGTTTAATAATATTATATATATTTATAATATTTTGGTTCATTCGTTCGTAGCCAAGTAAATCATTTTTACACCGAACACGTGCGGAAAAGTAGATTTTTAATTGTCCAACCATCGAGTCCAACCCGAGTTGTTGTGTCCTAACGAAATCTTAGGCCTCTGCTCTAGTACCTTGGTGGATAGACAAATCTAAATATATAAAAGAAGAAACTGACTGACTGACTGCCTGTATAAGGTCTAGGGATGCAAAAAGAAAGGATTTTTCAAAATTCACCCCCTAAGGGGGTAAAATGGGGGTCCAAAGTTTGTATGGCGAATCAAGATTTGTTAGACTATTTTAATCGAAACTTCACAGGAGTATTCCTAACGATAAATGAGTAAACACGTGTTTCAGGTTTTTTGAAAATTCAACCCCTAAAAGGGGCAAATGTGGTCACAAAGTCTGAAAATCAACATGGGTATCGTATCCTTTTTGAGTACTTATAGTACGCGGGCGAAGCCGCGTGAAAAGTCTAGTAATAGGCATGATGACACATGTTGAATTATGCAATAAAATTTAGTTGATAGGATGCAAAATGATCAATATATCCAACTAAAGTGAACATTTATAAATTCTATTGAAATGGCTCAAAGATATCAAGCTGCAAAATTTCAAAATTTTACGATTATTTAAAGTGCGAAATTATTAAAAAAAAAACAATGATACCATTAGATTTTTAACGTTTTACTGTCAAATAAATTGTATAGCAACCATATACATAAACGCAACATTTCACTGTAAAAATAGCAATTTCATATTTTTTCCATACTTTAAACAGGGCGACTATGTGATCGTGACGTCACTTTTGCACGTCATTTTGTTAGGAGCGTTTTAAGAAACAAATGCAAATCTCGGACTTTAAGTCTCATTTCAGTGATGACTTTTGTGTTGCTTTAACGCAATTGGCCCCATATAGACATTTGATCCTCACAACAAAACGAATCGATTGATACCATACCTGAAAAAATTCACCATGCCTATTAAATATATCATAGATAAAGTAATCATTTTCTGAAATAATTGTAATATTTTCTACATCAATTCAATTTAAAGAAAAATTAAGTAAAAAAAAGGTAAAATACCTGATTTTGTATTGTTTTATTTGAGATCTAATGAAAATACAATATTATAAAAAAATTTAAAATAATATTTTATATTTCATAAGCATATAAGTTTTCCTCGTCTAATTAGGACAGTTCCATTGGCACATTAATTTTTAAATTAAAAAATGTTCAATATTATGTTATAGTGGTAATCATTGAAATAATGAATGCTTTTTACTTGAATGTGAATTTAAAATCATAGTTTAACAGTTCAGCTGCTATTTTAGGATACGATATCAATTTTAATTTGAAGAAATGTCAATTCTTTAACCGAAGATCTGGCTGATCGCGGGAAATGTTCTGCTTATGAACTTATGTGTCATAATAATGCGTTACGTTGCACGGCTTTGTGTAAATATTGCAAATAACTTGTGAGACGCTTGATTGTACGATCTTCATACAGTTTTGGATACAATAAGTGATAAATTCGAGTGATGAGATGTACGTACGTAACGCAACCCAGCATTTTTCATGAACCACAAAAGGCATCAGAACACCTCTTTCTTACAAGCAGGTAAACTATTTTATTTCCTCGCATAATGCATAGTAAAATGGTGTATGCTACATTTGTAGAAAACAAGGAAACTCCGTACTCGTTCGGATATTACTTGTTTTCCACTGTAAATAACTATTCTATAGGCCCCTAGTTGCCTAATGATAAAGTTATTTGATTTCATTTTTAAACGGGCACCAAAAGGCATCACCTGGGTCAAAGGTTGGCATGGTTGGCTGTACTTGCACTGCAAGATACGATAGAGACTTGATAGAGAAATGTGTGCATCGTCAGTATGGCGAAGCCAGTTCTAGAATAATACGTACTGTTTATTGCGGATAGCTCAGCACAATGCAGCCTTCATCATTTGTTCCCATCGTGCTCGAAGCCGCCAACGAACATAATACGCAGTACGACAATAGGCTTGTAATACGTGAAGTGCTTCTGTCCATTCGACATTGCGCTGTTCAAGGCTTTGAGTGCCGCGCTATTTTAAAGGATATATCACCTAACTATCGCATTTGGACAAAATAATGACGTAAACTTATCAATAATGCATGTTAATGTCAGCATGGTTCTCATTTACACAATACCTACTAAAACTAGTAGGTATCTAAATAAAAAGTAGAAACGTAAATATTAAAAAAAATACTATTCTTGCCGGTAAAATTAACCTAAAACATCCCTCACCCGAAAAAATCCGGCATAGCAACTAGCACAATAATGGTTTTTCGCCAGAAAAGCAAACTGAAAAATAACGTGTTAAAGTAACGCGGAAACCTCTCGACACCGGTTTTCACAAAAGAAAAGAGATAAATGAGTGTTTTATCCTGAGCCATCTTATTCGCTATTCCACTAGAAATAAGGCCCCTTGGACATTCTATGCTAAACAAAGCCGTTTTCGACACGATGATGGATGACACCGCCATTGTCATGTCATGTATCAAACGAGTACTATTTAGCGGAGGGGAAATGTTAACACCAACCAAACAAAATGAAGTATTGCTGTTTTTATTCTTGTTTTGTAGAAATGTTTACATTTCAATATAGCTATTTTTAGGATGAAGACAATAATGGAAGTAATGATTAATATTTATATAACCAGTATTAAGTATAGCTACGTACGCTACGCTAATGAACTTTATCATCATCATCATCACATAACCGTTATACGACAGCGCGTGAAGTTGCCAATGTTGTCACGAGGCATAATACAGATATTACAACATTGACAGTACATTCATTACACTTATTAAGTTTGTCGATCTACTTAACACAAAACTTAGAATAATTGTTTCTTGCAATAATGCTTCACCTACTTCTTTAGCACCCCAACCGGCTGAGAGAAACCAAGACAGAAATCTAGAGAAGATTTGCGATTTACGAAGTAAATTCCACCGATACTTGACGCTCGATCACGTAACTGCAATTTCTGGCCATCGTTGGCACTCAATTTAGTACTTCTAAATGTTCCACTGCAATTCCATCTAGACTAGAGCACGCATTCCTTTTTCACCGAGTAAATATGGCTTCTGAGGTTCGCTTCAACTTCACGTAACTGTAAAATACATAAAGCTGGTTTAAATCTTAGCTTATACCGATATGCAGCATAGATTGTCGAATTTACACGCGAGACATATTAAAATTATCATAATTTTACAGTTTAAATTATGAATTTTTAGTCACTAACTACGCGCAACATGTGTGCATTTTCAAGCATGCACTAACAGTATCTGAACCCGTTCGCGTTGGCGACCCTAAAATACGCAAATTAATACGCAATCCTTATGACAATACACAGATCATACATAAAGATACCTATGATTAAGCGCATAATTTTTACTGACCCATTAACTGACTATTAAGTTTATCTTTATTGCCTGCTCTTTAATGGCAAAGTCAAGAAGGAAAGGGCCATAATGCAATCATAAGAGCACAGGAAACGGCTCGTATCAACAACGGCGAAACGTCCCTTGATAAATTACCAACAAATAAAATAAGGAGAACGACGTGAAGCCAACAGAAGGTTGTCGTTGACAGAAATAAAAAAAGTGGAAATCGGCAGGTTTTCGTATTTTCTACAACCCATATGGACAGTTTTTTCTTGTTTTAAAATTATTCAACATTCGTTCAGTAGTGTAGATGTAGCTTTCTAAAGTAGAGGCAAGGCAGTGTGACGGCCAAGAAAATATTTTAAACTAACAAACCCTTGTCAATCATATCACGATTATAATAAAATGCTTTAATTACACAAATGTTAGAAAATTAATTTTGCCACTCATAGTACAAAACACAGCCGACTGAAACGAGGGCGGGAAGTAACGACAAAAAAATATGTTGCCGATAAATAAAATAAAGAAACATGTGGCTGTGTGGCCATTACTTTGGCTTCATGGAACGTGGTCAGTTCGTTTCATTTTTATGATGGGACATAATTCCAATAAGCGTTCGGGCAAGCTATTTCTAAGACTGATTTATTGGGATACTTTTCGGCATACTTTTAGGTTAAGATAAAGCCCTAAAAGGAGCCCTACATACATCAAATCTTTTTATTTGTTAAAATGCAAGTCTGTACCTATTATATATCTGTATTTATGTCTGTAAGTATATATGTACATATGTGATATATTTAATTTTTTTATGTTTTTCCCACTCCTGAGCAAAGCCGACTATTGGATTTTCACTCGTCTCTGTCCTTCAAGCAATCTCCCGTCAGTCGCTTTCGAAAATTTTCCACGTTGTCCTGTTATAATTGTTATGTCCACCTATGATTGCCTCGCCCTCTGAATAATTAAATGCCACAAAAATTGCCACTTAATGTTACCCTATGGTATGTAATAGATAGAATGCATAAAGTGTCCATAAAAATATCAACTACATTTTTTTCATCTCAGCGAAGATATCAGAAAGCTCGCGACCAAACAATAAACTATAAAGTATCCCTATAATTTGTTCGTATTTGTTGAAGACACCCCCGACTGTGGGACAGTGGTAGCGAAGATTGAAACCTTAATATATCTTGGGGGAAGACGGTACTAATTTATCGATGGAACAACATGGCCAATAAAAGTTTTTATCAGAGTAAGCAGCCTAGTAAGACCAGCAGGGCAGTGTCTGCGCCAAATGTCGGATGACTAATCGCGCCCGTAAATTGCTTTGCGAACATCTATAATAATATATGACGATGTTTGTTCCTATAATAAGGATTGTTCGTTCTACTTATTGAATTTTGCCGCAATAAATTCATAGTTTTTAAAGTTTAATAAGCCTAGTTTTAATGTTCACGTCATGGACGCATCACGTACGGTGCGACAAGCCAAAATAGACCCTTTCACAAAGTGGGCTCTTTCACTAACCTCGTCCACATATTTTAAGCTTAATGTACGGTCATATTCGACCTGAATGCCGAAGGACATTTTATAATGGAACCAACACCCTAATCGCAAAAAAAAATCTGTTGTGATCTTGATTGAGGTTGCTCCTATAAATATGACAGCTTGCATAAAACACTTAGTCTGACTTTAAATTGCCCTATGTCGCAATACACCTACCTAGTAATAGTAATAAATATTATAAATAATCTATAATGGACTAAGAGCTGGCCACGTCAGATATGACACAATAATGAGAGCAACAAAACCCGTCTGGTCAGATTGCTATAGTATCCTTATTGCTAGATCCAGGCATCTGGCAGCTTTTAATGGGTGGAGTTTAGAGTGACATACTGGCAAAATTTTTGAATTAGAAAATAGTAATACCAAAATAGGTAAAACCTGCCGAAATTGACTCAGGTATAAAGGACAGGGTCTATATTTTAACATTAGACCAAAAAAACATTGCGTATTATTTCGGAAACAGAAACTGTAGTCTAACTATGAATTACATTCTACGTCGTTCTGGACTACTTTCCCCCATCAGAAAGTTTTGGCAATGATATTATCTAATTAATTAAATAATTTCTCATAGTGCTGCATCAAAACCAGAACTCTAGATTTGTATTCGTAAAAAGATTTGCATTCTTTGACCTCCACCACTTTACAGCTGCCAGATGTCCGGATCTAGAAATAAGCATAGTATAGCAAACTAACGAGGGCGGTTTGTCGCTCTCATTATTGTGACATATCTGACGTGGCTAGCTCTCCGTCTATAACCTACAGTGTGTAAATCCAATACAAGCAATATTTAAGTGACACTAAATTATGACCACACCTTATTTTTTGAAAATTTGGCAAGCAGCAACTGCAAACATAACGGTCTGTGATCTGTCAACGAGAGTTCAACCCTTGAATGAGTTGAATTACATTCGGGGCCGAATTATTTTGTATGGTTAGAGTTTTCATTGTCATCTAAATATACTTCCTATCCTTATGACCTATGCTAACCATCGTTTAAAGATTCGCCGGTATCGGATTTACACACTTAAAGATCAATGATTTGATTGATTTAATCGCGGTTTCTTTTACAGTTGCAAGAATATACTTTCCATCGCAAGTAGGTAACCAAGGATTTTGAATTTTTGATACTTAAGAATAAGCAATATTGTTACACTTAAGGATCGTATAATGAAGAGCGAATCTTTCTTACAACGGGTGCGGCCCATTCACGACCCAATATATTTTTTATGTCCCTAAATGAATCTAACCGTAAGCCACTTCATCGTTGGCTGGGAGGCTATCAATTACGTGTACTCCCGTCCCTTGTAAAATGTAAATTATTTAAATAATCTTAAGGAAAGTCCTACGAGAAAAGTTGCGAATTTTTGGATATTTGAATAAGTTTTAATTGGATTGTCAATTACACAAATAAAATACAGTACTAAAAGAAGAACATCGACACGTGTTTGAGATCGTTATTATAAAGCCTGTTTTGTGTTAGACGTTACTAAAAAAAATAGCTAGGAAGAAGGTGTTAGATTTGAAATGTAAAAGAAGATTAATAAGGCTATCGAAATATTCCATGGAAGTATGCAATAGTAATACAAGCACGCACAGTTAAGGAAATATTCCAGTTGGAAAGCTTTACTAGATGGCGCTTCTAAGACGCCATATATATAATTTAAACATATATTACAACATATATTATAGATTACTTAAACATATATTATTTAAATTAAAGTTAAACACGCCAAAACCTGGGCATGTAAAAATAGCTATAGTTATTCGAAAAATGGAGATATTCAAACTTTTTAAACAACAATTTTCTCACAAGGAACTGAACTATAAAATGATGATAGTTTTATTTTCTTTTATTTATTCGTTGGCAAAATGTCAAGCGTACAACATCAAAAACGTGAACGCATTTTGCACAAACATGTAAAAAATCCCATGTTAAGCTACAGAGATATCGCGAAAAGGCTGAAATATCCACAATCTACGGTTGGTCACGTATTAAAAACTTTCCGTGAACTCTTGACAATAGATAGAAAGCCAGGAAGTGGTGGGTTGCAGGGAGTCAAGAATAATAAAAAGGAAAGAGTATTTTAAAGATTTTTGCCACAAATCATACGATGTCGTCTCGTGATGATGCTAAAAAAGTGAAAATGTCTCAGTCCTATGTACAAAAAGTGAAACAGAGGGCAGGACTGAGGAGTTATAAAGCCCAGGCCGCACCAGATCGAGACTCAAAACAGAACTTATCCGCATAGATACAGTCGCGACAACTGTATGAAGATTTTCTTACAAAATTTGAATGCGCGGTGATGGACGACGATACGTATATAAAATTGGATTTTAAACAAATACCTGGTCAAGAGTTTTATACTCTTTACAAATCTCGGACAGATACTCCTGAAGATTTTGAATTAAAAAAACGAGGGCCAATTCCAAAAAAATACCTTCTTTGGCAGGCAATATGTAGCTGTGGTAAAAGAAGTCGCTCTTTTATCACCACCGGGACAATAAACGGCGATATTTATCGGAAAAATTGTTTACAGAAGCGTTTGCTGCCTTTTATAAGACAACATGCCTCATTACCGCTGTTTTGGCCAGATCTAGCCAGTTGCCATACGCAAAATCAGTTATGGAATGGTACAACGCTAACAGGATCATGGTGGTACCCAAAATATGCAATCCGCCAAATAGTCCAGAACTGCGGCCTGTTGAAGAGTACTGGAGTATTATGAAAGGAATTCTAAAAAAGAAAGGCGGAGAAGTAAAATCGGTCCCTGATCTACAAAAAGTATGGACCTGGGTGACAAAAATCATTTCTAAAGAAAGCGTGCAAAGTCTTATGACCCGTGTGCGTAGAAAAATTCGATCTATGACTTACTGTGTAAACATTAATTAAAATTAAAAATGTGATTTTAGAAGTCATTAAATTTGTCATTAAATGTGGTATTAATAATGTAGTTATTTATTTACACACTGGTTTAAAAACAAATTTTACGTGCCCAAGTTTTGACGTGTTCAACCTTTAGGTAAAGAGTGTATTGACAATTATAAGGACAAGTGAAATGTGTAATAACTTTTTAAAAGTTTATTATTTTGCGTAAGTATGTTTTGGGCATTTGGTTGGAAGGCTTTTTTAAACGTTTTAGTGTTGACTAAGACACCTGTAACCTTTGCCTTCGGGCGATTTTTCGTCGTTTGCTTCCGACGTTTCTCATCAGATTCAGACAACGATTACTGTGACCAGTTTCGACGCCTGAGCCAAGTTTTTTTTTTTTACGGAATCCGCTTCCGTGAAGCTTTGCCGAAGTTTTCTCTTCATGATTGCCCATCACGTCCTCGATGGGACGTACCTAAGGGTAATTTGGCAGATTCATATTCTTAGCAGCATGACGCACGTCGTGGGTTTCCATCCACTCTCTGATGCAGGGGGCACAGTGGCAACTAGCCAAATCGGGCCAAAATAAAGTAGAGCCCCTGTTGCGTCTAATCAGTGACAAAATTCATTTTGTCCACACTTCTTTATGTAAAGATTGGCAGTCATCGTGGAAGTAGTGACGAACGCCGTAGATTTCATACTGCATTCGCATATTACCTACCACACATTGTCTTAGATCCAAATTTTTCGGAAAAAATTGACGTTTTGTTCTCATTCAGGTGTTCTTCTTTGCGAATAGTAGAGTACTACAGGCCCGGTAGAACAAAAAATCCAGTTTGAAGGGGTTTTCGTCGCTTAGAATTATGCACTGTTCATTTTTAAGTAAAACTGTGTCATATAAATTTCGAAGACGGTGTTTAACTTTTGCAGCCTATTTTGGAGTTGGTTTGGCTTCCGTTGCTTCCGAAGGCTACCCAGTCGTTGCGATTCTTGGCCCTTTGAACCATTCCTACAGAAGTTCTCTACTTTTTTCCACATATCTTATTGAAGCACTGAGTGAGTTTTTGATTTTTCGATGTATCTTTGAGTCGATATTGCGATTATTCGAGCCAGTTTTTCAACGATTTTTCGACTTGTCATTAAAAGAGAAGTCTTACCCAAACTTTTTAATGCAATATAAATCGCAGAAACACACACCCTCACGATTTTAGCGATCTTTCTCATGGACATACCGTTTTCTCGTATGTATTTGTCAGAGAGTATTTTTCGTTGCTCCTGTGTATGGCCTCTCAGTTTATGAAATCAAAAGTGATCCGAAAAAATAATTCTAGTAATTGATGTAACATCATATCATCTACAACATAATAAATAATTTATGTTTTTAAAGCAAATGAAACAAGAATGACGGCTTGTTGCAGTTGTCCTTATATTTGTCAATACAGTCTTTATTACATAGATACTCATACTTGCAGTCAAACTGTGTAAACAGTATTGTAAGAAACTGGCTTAAATTTAATTTCTGTACTGTGTTTTTACGCGTATCATCCCACAACAAGTAAAACGGTAAGTGTACAAACTCGAACGTGTGACTTTTTATCGTACTACCTATACATATCTGGTTTCGTACCTCTCTTTAGGTTCCGCTCTAACTTTGTAACTGATTTCAAGAGATATCCCATCTTTAAAAGAGGGCCAGAAAATATACGCGGGATCCTTTTAAAACTGGGTCAGTCCTGCCAATTTTAATTAGGAAGTTTGTTGAGTTTAATAATTTCCCTAAAAATTAGACCGGAAAACTCTACACAAGTCGTGTCTATACAAAGGACTGCAAACAGTTTGAAGAAAATACCCTTTTATCTACTGCGTCGGTGGCTAATAAGTACGGACGAAGTTGGAACTGGAAAGATATGATATTTAATATAATATGCTTCGTGTACCAAAAAAAAATGCTTATTACTAAACTAAAGTGCCCATGTACTGGAAAGTTATGCAAACTATATTTTCATGACAAACAATGTAAAGAGCCGTTCAATAGAACACGAGCATGAATTATTGTTCGTATATGCGGCTGTGGCGCCCAACGCGGGCCTCTTTGACACGAGGCACAATGGAGTGAAAGACGTCAAGCGCTATCGGGACCATGAAATAAATCGTAGCAAAGACGTCGAATCTATTACATTACTAGTTAGTACTTACTGTTAGTTAAAACTAGATGTACTATTTAATCATATCTAGGGGTGGTATCATAGGTATTTTTAAATACAAATATTTATACTTAGGTTGAGATTAAAAGTTGCCGGTACGGCGGTCTTCGGGATCAAATTACAAGATTACTTAAATTATATCGAGCGTGTGTGAGTTTAAAGGAGAAGATCCAACCAGAAAGAAAAAATGCACTTTTTTCACTGAAAGAAAAACAAAAGACGAGTTTCAGAAAGAACACGCACTGCATCACTGAGATTTCTATGATCTGTTTTTAGATTTAGATGATCAATTTGGCTAAACAGGATCAGATTAAGAATAACTATATTCCCTATGTGTTGGGTCTTTTTTAAATAACGTATTGCGATAAGCAGCAATGCACTGCTTTAGCTCTAATTTACAATTTCACTCATTCCTTGTCTAAATAGTATTTGCTTAATATATATGTCATTTTTCTTTCCTACCAATTAAAATTGAGTACATTCTTCACCAAAGCATACATTTTATGTGAACCTTTAGGCCCTATTTCTAACCTACATTTTTCGTTCAAAGGTATCAGCCATACATAGAAGATTTTTGCAACGTTTTACAATACGTAACGGAAGGAAAAATTTAAAAGGCAAATAAACGTAAAATCACGTTTGTTGTGATACCCTAACACGGCAAGGTTGTCAACATTCTTTGGCGGGATTGTGCAATATCGCCTTTAGCACTTTAAAGCGATTTCATATAAAACGTGACTGAAGCTCTTGAGAGCGTTCACCAGCAATAAAGGATTGAAATTTAAAAAAAGGTGCATTATTAAAGCAGTGAATTTGATTCCGAACGTAATAGTTAGGGAGCTGGCGAGCATTTCGGTATATGATTTGCACACGTTTCACGTCGAGGTGGATTGCAGGTTAAATCATTACGAATTGATTTGGTCTAATCAATTAAGGTCCTATGTCGCTGCGTTTTCGCGTTACAGCGGATTGAAGTTGCTTAAAAAATTCGGGGTATTAAATCATTTGCACATGTATGCCTCTGGAGTTCATGGTCACAATCATCTTGGAAACGAAGAAAATCGAAGAGGCAGACATTCAGGACTCTGCATTATAATGGGACGGAGTCGTAAAAATGTTTAAAAAAAACCCTACTAAGTCATTTGCACGCGGTTCTCATTGCGCCCATTCGATTCACTATGACTCCGTGGATTCGAAAAAAAATGACAGACAGTGGCAGACACTTTGCTCACTGATTTTCAGCTGTGTAACTGTTTGAAATTCAAGGAATCAAGGGACAGCGGGTATTGCATGGGATTATTGTTATTTTTTAGTTTTATTCTTATAATTTTGTTTAATATTATCCTCTAAACTCATGGTAACGATTAAACTTCTGGAGCTGAAATCTATGCAATCATATTTTTTCTCAATGCCAACCAGAAACGAAATGCGCTTGGAACTTTTATTAGAAAGTAATTTTTTTAAATTGCATGCTTGAATGTAATCTGAATATGATTAGGATCTGGATAGGAACAGTCTTTAACTTTTTTTAATCACGTTTTATTTGTGTAAAATACGTAGATTTTTAACCAAGACTCCATTTATTTTTTTTTGCAATGAAAAATTAAAAAAAAAACGATACTATTTAGCAAGCGTCGTCATCGCTGGTATCCGAGAAACCTTGCCAATTATCCATGTCGGCGCTCTCATCCATGTGCAAAAGCACGTGCCTTTAACGTAGATGAACTTTGGAACTACAATACCACTTGTCAATGACATACTCCGGTAATGCGTTTCGGAACGTTTTAAAAAAAAAACAAGAATGAAGGCGGGATGTGGTTTTGTCTGTAGCATTTTGATCAATTCAATTTATACCTGCTTGGTTTGGCGCGAGCGTCTGCCTTTGGAACATCAGAGTCCTGAACGTCTGCCTCATCGATTTTCTAGGTTTTCATAAGGAATTCAAACATCAGTACAAGAGGCAGACGTGTGCGCATAATATAGCACACCTTTTTTTTACATTTTTGGAGCACTGTCAATAGACAACGCAGAGGCAACATGTTAGCAGACTATTTTTCCGTGGTTCTTATCATTGTTTTTGATCGAACAATTCAAATCTGCCAAGTGTGCACTTCATATACAGTTTTTTTAATCATAAAAATAAATTAAAAAATTAAATACTACAAAAGTTAGAGCCCTGGATGTCTGCCTTTTCGATTCTTTGTGTTTCCAGGATGACTGTGATCATCAGCCCCAGAAGCAGACGTGTGCTCATAATATAGCACACCTTATTTTACATCTTACATTTTTGAAAAGCTGTAAATTTACAACACAGCGCCACCATGGTGGCAGACAAGGTCCTTGATGTTTCTTAGGGCATAAATATCACTATTAATAACGTCTGCCTTGTGTGCTGATCATATCGAAATTTTGCTCGCCAGCTCCCTAAAATACTAAATAGACTAGGTATGTGTGTTGTACAATATTGGCAATAGCGTCGCGACTGAGTGTATAAGAAATAAAATAAACTTTATGTCTGAGTGTTCTTTTAATGAAATTGCTGCCTTAGGTGACAGGAGGTTTAAGGAGGTTAGACTCTGTCTACGCTATTGTGGCCCTGGGAATTATTTAAAACTTTTTAAATGACAACTATTTTTTGAAAGTCAAATGTATGGATTTGGATGGTAGAAGGTACTTTATGGTTCATGGTCAAATGTGTCAATTGTCTGTTATTTGGAGTCACATTTGATAAGAATATTACGATTTATTTATAGTTTTCATATAAATCCTAGACAAAATCATCAAAAGAAATCGCATCAGTTACCTATTATTATGATTTAACACTATAAAGCAAAATGAGACGAGCAGATAGTGATTTTGATAGAAAAGTAACGAACAAAGAGAAAGGCATCTGAAATTGTACACGAGAACGCTGTGATAATTGATATGCAAAATAAAGTAACAATTCCAGAATGCACTTTTTGGACTGATTTTGATTTTCTGAAGCAACTAATATGGAGCTTGGGGCACATAATATATAATTACACGCCTCAAACTTACGATTATTGTTGAATCATAAAAATATATCTTTCTGTACAATATACACACGATATCACACTACGAGTCTATAATTGGTTTACATTTTTAACAATAAAAATATTGCAGCAGGTAAGCCTTATTTCCGGACATCTGATATATATGTGGAACTATGTGGTAAGAAAAAAATGTCGATTGTTTGAGTATCATTATTGGTTTTCGCCTTATACTTTATACTAGGTATGTTACGGAGGTGGTTTTATCGGAACCGAACCCGAAACCGGAGTTTTTAAATTTGTTTTAACGAAACCGAAAGCGAATCCGAAACCGAAAGCGAACCCAAAAGCGAAACCGAATCCAAAACCGGAGCCGGAGGTGAAGGTGGAGGTGGAGGAACAATAAACGAATGAGTAAACAATCGTCGTAAAACAGATTAAGAGCGTAGCTCGTAACACTAGGCCAACTAGGTGGCACTAAATGTGTTAAACATTTTGGAAAAATATTATTCTACGGCGTCCCAGATGAACACCAAGACCGAAGAAGGTATAACATTACAGATTGATTTAGGAATGGAAAAGAAACTTTTTGATGGAATTACCTTGTGAAAATCTTTACGAAATCGATTTATTGGGGCTTCGGAAAAGTAAGATTGACGGTTTTATGACTGGCGATCTTGTTGGGATTGCTGGGAGTAGTTTATTTCAGTTACCAGGTTTTATGTGTTTTCTGTTTATATATATATGCGTTAAGTTTAATAAAAATGGTAATATATAAACCAACTGCTTAATTCACGAATTAAGCTCACTAATTAATTAACAGTTTTCAACCGAATTCAAAATTTTGAAGGAGGAGGTTCTCAATTCGTCGGAATCTTTGTTTTTTCACCGATTATTCGAAGACGGCTTGGTGTATTTGGAAAATTTTTTTTTTTTTAAAGGGCAGCAATACTTGGCAGTTGGTCCCATGGCCGTCAGGTCAGGATCTGATGATGGGATCCTGGAGAAATCGAGGGAACTCTTCAACTATTATAGGCATACCTATAGTGATTTGGGTATTTTTTTACACCAACTCGGACATTTGCTCTTGGAGAGGTGGAGAGGAGTCTAAGTGAAGTCGGTTCTTTTTTGTTTAAATTTGTTTTATATATAATTATGCATGTTTTGTTAAAAAAAATACAAATAACATTTACTTGAAATAACAAACTAAAAACTGGAAAAAAATTGAGGTTTTTTTTGCATATTTTTGATTAAGGGCAGTCAAAACACGAACATGGCTATAGGTTTAATGTAGTTATTTCGTGGCGTTGCTCTTTTTAATTGAGTCCTGTCTAGATAGACGGGGTTGTGGCAAATTCGAAAGGTATATGGGGCTGTTGTTGATATAGATCCGCAGTAAATTACAACTTTTTTTTTAATTATCGGACAATCTTACACAGATCAATCTAGTCCCACAGTAAGCTCAATAAGGCTTGTGTTGTGGGTACTAAGCGACGATATATAGGTATAATAGATAGATATAGGTAAATACTCACATACATAGAAAACATCCATAACTCAGGAACAAATATCCGTGATAAACACACACATAAATGCCCTGACCAGGATTCGAACCCGGGACCTCCTGCTTCATAGGCAGGGTCACTACCGACTAGGATAGGGGGCCGTTTTCGTGACCTAATTGTGAATATCATTATTTTCTGATTCTTGATCAGGTACGTTTTGTTAAAAACTACGAACAATTGTCGAAGTTTGTTATGACAAAGATTATCTCAATGTTAATTTTCCATATTGAACTTATTAAAAATGAAATGAACGATTAGAATCTCATAACGGTGGTGATCTACATTGTACCTACTTACTGCGTGGTACCATCTGCAAGTAATTTACCTGAAACAACAATAAACATTTGTAAATACCTTAATTAGTACTTAATTTGGTAAATGGACTAAATGGATCCAATTAATCAATACAAAAACATTAGACAAAATGAAATTGTTTAAGTTCAGTGTTCATTAATTTTGCGTAGCATAATATAATACTCAAACTGTTCGCCTTCAAAATGCTTTCCATGAATATAAATAACACTGAAAAGTTTAAACAGAAGCTCTAAAGACTAATTACTAGCGCAAGTGTCCTTAACTGAATTTAAAGGGACATTTTTAGAAGAAAAGTGGAAAGATAAAAGAAAGGACATCGATTAGGGCTTCATTCAAGATCGTAAACAAGATAATGAGACGTAGAAAAGTTTATTTGAGTGAAATGTGTTGCTATTGTCTTTACCAGATCACTTCAAATACTGGATAAAAGTTGCTAAGAACTAGAAAGAAGAATAATAAATTATTAGTTCGACATATTGTTCTGTTGGTTTAAAAACATGTATCATTCATTATTCACCTTTATTTTTGTCAAAATATTAACGAGAGCAAGTAGGCCAAGCAAATAAGATCTATAAAAAGTGTTTTGAGGAATTAATTCCCAGCAGGCTGGAAATGGTTCTAATACGTTCATGTGGTCCTCAATGCATGTAATCCGAGTTTGCCCAATCCCAAGAGGTGTGCATAACTTTTGAGCGAAACTTTTGCTCATTGTCCGGTTTTTGCTTGTAGCTCTAAAACAGTACGTCCGACAGAAAATATCATCCATATCAATATTAAAGAGGGTTAAATTCTGCGTTGAATGAGTATCTTAACTTCTAATTCGGTTTAGCGTTACAGCCGAAATCAAAAGTTATAAACCGGGAAAATGTCTCATTTAATTGAAAAACTCATATTTTGACTTCCATACCACATATCTCTGAAACAGATGACTCCTGGTGAAAAACCTATAGAATAAAAGTTGAAGACAATATAATTTCACGTTATATAGACATTTCAATTTTCAAATTCAGTCCTTATGAAAGACTAAATTTGGCACGAATTTAAAAGCGGTTTTTTACTAATTCCTTCTAAGTTGCATATTTTCCATAAATATGAGGTGTGAGGCGTACATTTAATGCATTGTTACAACTAAAAATATTTAGGTGCAAATTTCTAAAACGTACCCAATCAGAAAACTATTTATACACCGTATTTTTATTTTATTTCCGGTAATTTCAACACGCCAGTGTCCTAATTAGCTCCAGTTCTGAGGTAATCGATAGTTCTTTTTCGTCTTCTGATTGTGTAAATTTTTCTTTTAGTCTGAGAACCCGCTATAAAGTCATGTAACTGTATGTTAAGACAATACAATATTAATGTTGTACTAAGCAGAAAAGTCTGCAATCGAAATTTCAATTTTATAATTGAAAGAAAAATGGAAAAATTCGGACCGGTGTTCCGAAAGGTGGCAAGTTCGAATCTTGCTCGTCGCGGTGAATTTTTCCATTTTTTTTTTTCAATTATAAAATTTTCATTACAATATGTTCCCTTTGTATCTAGGATTGTTAATATTCGAAATTTCATTGACATGTCATAATGTTCAATTGTTTGGTTGAGTTAATATACCTACAGATTGGGGAATCAATCAACAACTACTGAACCTATTTGACTTAACACACAGGTGCATAATTTTGTAGTGGGTTAACAGAGTAAAAAAATAATTAAATGTAGGTTTACACAATTAGAAGGCATTAATAAAATATCGATTACTTCAGAACTGGAGCTAATTAGGACACTGGAGTTGAGAAATAAACCTAAGTTAAGCTCAGGAATATACCCTTGAAATTACCGGAAATAAAAAAAAAACACGGTGTATAAATAGTTTTCCGATTGGATACCTTTAAGAAAATTGCACCTAAATGTTCTTAGTTGTAACAATGCATTAAATGTACGCCTCACACCTCATATTTATGGAAAATATGCAACTTAGAAGGAATTAGTAAAAAACCGCTTTTGTATTCATGCCAAATTTAGTCTTTCAAAATGACTGAATTTGAAAATTTAAATGTCTATATAACGTGAAATTATATTGTCTTCAACTTTTATTCTATATGTTTTTCACCAGGCGTCATCTGTTGCAAAGATATGTGACATGGAAGTCAAAATATGAGTTTTTCAATTAAATGAGACATTTTCCCGGTTTATAACTTTTGATTTTGGCTGTACCGCTGAACCGAAAGAAGTTAAGATACTCATTCGAGGCAGAATTTAACCCTCTTTAATATTGATATACATGATATTTTCCGTCGGATGTACTGTTTTCGAGCTACAAGCAAAAATCTGACAAAGAGCAAAATTTTCGCTAAAAATTGGGCAAACTCGGATTACATGTATTTAGGACCACAAGAAGGTATTAAAACGATTTCTAGCCTGCTGGGAATTAATTCTTCGAAAAAATCTTATTTTCTTGGCCTAAAGATGTACTTACTAAAATAAATCTAATAATTTTATTACAATTTTATGTCACTCGTTGGGTCAGACCTCTATGTCAAAATTTTAATTGGAGTATTTTTGTCACTTCGGATAACATTTCAACGCGCCGCTACCAAATTGTTTTTTTTTTTCATAGATACCATATAGCCAAAGCCTGAGTTTTTGGAACGAAGTTCCTTAACGGACGGTTCGCGGATGGGGGGCTAGGCGAAAAAAAGGCACGAGACTGTCACGAAAACGCGACACAAAGCCAATGTAAATGAAATAGAATAAAATAAAGTGAAGTGAATTGAAGTGAAAAGTGAAAAAAGTTAAAATTACAAAACTACAAAAATGTAAAAAAAATCCAAAAATTAAAATAATTGAATAACATAACTTCGTTCCCAAGGAGTGTTCCACGACACTCACGTATTTTTAATAGAGAATGTTTTAAAAACTACGTTAAATTCGATACTGTTTCATAAAACTCTAAATAAATATGTCTAATCCGAGAACATTCTTAAATTCTTACTACTAATATTCCACATATTTAATGACTGGCCGTGACTAGGCAAGCCTAACGGCAAAATATATAAGAAGCCACATTTTATATCACAACTTAAACACGAACGTATATGACGATCATAAAAATGTTGTAAAAAAAGCTCGTCCTATTTGATAGCCTGCTTCAGTATTCTGGTCCCATCGGAAATATCATTAAGATTGATTAAAGAGGTGACGGTTGCACAAAGAATATAAAATATAACGGTTTCACTCACTTGTATTTAAATCTACTACGGTTGCACTAGCTTAGAGAAGCAATATATATACAGATATTAGATACTCATATATTAGAAGAACGTACATATTTATAAAAACGAGAAAGCTGATATGTTCAAGTTTACATACAGTATAATGTTAAAATAATATGTCACCTAAGGTAAGTGCAACGAAACGTAACGAAAATGCTGAAAACTTCACTGCAAGTTTGAAATCGTCCGTAAAATCTCAATTTCAGTAGTACTCGGCACTCGGCAGTGCTGTCAAGGCGAGCTGAAATAGGTACAAGCGCCGGGTGAGACGCACCGGCGACCCGTTCCCCGTGAATGTTTCAAAGCTTAGTGTTCGATAGTAGAAGCTTATTTACTGTCGACGATTCTTTTAAGCTTGGTATCGACTGAAAACTGTGCTCTTAACTGTGTCCTTAAATTAAAACCCAGATATAAAAAACCTGCACAGCAAACTATACCGGAATGATACAGTATCGGATAATAATATATCCCTTTTGTGTATTTTTTGTATGAGCGTGTATATAACAGAGTTAACAATATAGGTTTAAGAGGTTAGTTTGTAGATTGCATATATTACTAGTAATTTAAAATACATGATTTTAATGCAATAAAATACTGTGAATTACAATACATTCAGCATATTACTAAAAAATCTCTAATAAAAAAATAATTTATATTAAAAAAAATCTATGAAAAAAACCTTTTTCTACTCCAGCACTTCTATATGCTAATTAAATGACTGATAGTGGTATGGTGTATTTGATTGATAGTGGTATCTAAAACTACATCATTTAAGTGAAAGCGCTAAAGTCTATTTGTCTATAGGTACTTTCTATAACTGCTAGCAGTCACACAAAACGTATTGTGCAACTGTTTTTTTAATACACTGACTTCCAGGTGCCATGTCTAAAAAGGGTTCGTTCTTGTTTACAATATAAATTATATTTTCAAATTGATATACACTTGAAATTATTTTTGCACAAACTATGATAAAAACATTATCATGTTTTTTTAAAAGTATTAATATCTTAAATTATTTAGTTTCATATTTATGAAAAGCCTAATAGTACTTTAATGTAAACTTTTGCATTGAGAGTTACTTGAACGAAGCCATATTTTTTTGCAATTAAAAACCAACTCGTGATCTGTCTATGACATTTAGTAAAAAGTTAATATTTAAAAAGTTTCAACACAATGTACGGCTTAATTTTTGTATTTAAACTCGTATATTATGTTAATATCAAGAAGTTTATGTTAATTTTGATAAAATAAGTGACAAGAAAACTTCACAGTGAATATCCGAAGACTTCGGCACAAAAGTAAGAGTTATTAGTTGATAAAAAAAATCTTAAAACAAAATTGATTTATGTACTCGTGATACTTAAGAACTTTAAAATTATTTATTAATTAAGTTTTTGCTACTGTCGTAGAAAAAGTTTCGTGTGCAACGGTACATAATTAGTTCTTAAAATTCTCGGGTCTGTTATTACAAAATTCGGCTTCGCCTCATTTTGTAACTTCGACCCTCGAATCTTAAGAACCCTTATTATGTACCTGTTGCACAAAATACTATTATATGATATCAATTTTTCTGTCATCGCTCTCACAAAATAATACTACTCTCACAATGTACTCTGGAAAACACTTACCTACATAAAAACTTCTACCGTAAGAACATGGAGGTGATGTATTATTGGCCGGTACTGTATAAATAAACATTCATTGTGTATATTATGTAAATAGACGATAATGCGTTTATTAAAATTATTGAGAACTTTAGATTAAGCGGTAGCTTATAATATAATTTTCATATTAATAATATCTGGAAATTTATGTTTATTTTTTTTCTTGGAAATTTTCTATGAATTAAATTAACGTTGTTATATTATAAAATACAGCATTCATGTCAAGATAATTCATTATAAGAATTAATCAATAATTCAAAAAATCATTACAATTTAATGTTAACTTAACCATAAAAAATACTTAGCTAATTTAAATTTTAACATATAAGTTCCTACATTAAAATATCGCAATTTATTTTTCATTCAATCTGAACTCAGCTCAAAGGAGCAATCCCCATTCCACCTGATCGGAGTAGTCCGTCGAAAACTTAATAACGGCGGTTATTACAAAGAGCGCACAGGAAGCAATAAACGAGTCAGCTGCTGTTTGGACCGCTCGACTATTCATTAGTACATCAAGACTGTACCCATTCTGAAATGTTCGCCACTTAACGTTTCCTCGATTACCTCGGACAGATCCATGTTGTTCATGTTTGTAGATTGCTCAACTCAATAATTTTTCATACAATGACGAAACTGTGGGACCATAATACATAAAACACCTATTCTTGCGTTAAGTAATTATAAATGTTATGATCATGTTTATTAAGTTTAGAATAGTGAATTATTAGTGAGTTAAGAATAGTCAATTAGGTACTCTGAAACCAAAGATATAAATGGTACGCAATCAAAGACAAATTTCCATTTTCAAGTAAAATAAGACACATAGCTTTTAAGCGATAAAAAATTAATAATTTTAACAGTTTTTAATGAAATTTGACTATTTAGTGCGAAATTACGGACTTTTTTTAGGACGGGGGCTGGGGTGTACCGCCAGCATGGAAGCCGGTATAATCCATGACCGGAACTTCAGTGTGTGTTGTGAGAGTCTAGTGGATGCAGTGAGTGCTGTTTGCTTAGGGCCACTAATGTCGGATGAACACTCTGGCACCTTCGGCGCAAGATTACCCTCAACAAGGTCTATCAGAACAGGCGCGCCGCGCTACGCGTCGCGCCAATCGCCGGCCGCCGGCAGTCGATGGCGCGGCCCCGCAGCGACGGGTCGCAAATCGGTTCGCAGAGCACTGTTAGTGCTTGAGGATGGAGGACCGGCTTAATTTTCGATGGATTTAAGCTCTCCGAAACATGTCTAGCGTAGTCAACAACACACATGTCACTAAATATAGTGAGTACAGCCGTTTGATGTTTATACAGTGTGTATGTCTTACGAAACTTTAAATCCAATATTCCTTCATATTTCAATTATTCTTCACAACTTGACTCTTGCGTTGAAGCGCGGATATCACAAAGGCTGACATCTTCAGGGTTTTACTGGAGCGAAACGTAAGCACAATAAGAAATATTTTATAGTCAAAGCGGCTTGGAGACGGGTGTCACGTCCCAGATGAAAAGGAGCCGCGTGTTTCTATTTGTCACCGAGATGCTGCGGTTCTGCGATTTTTATGACTTGGTTCATTTCTAGTTGTTTAAAGAGATGACTTATCTAATGAGTTTTTGTATGTCCAGCAACATATTAAAATCAAAATGAGGTCCTCATAACGACTTTTTCTATAGGCCCAACCTCGTATTTGACAATTGTAATCGGCTGAAATATATGAAACAGAGATTAATTAGTAAACATAAACTTCTCACTGACTAAATGGCTACTCATACTTAATAAGAAATTGTTTGGAAGCTATAGTATAACTTATAATTAATACATTTTAAGCTGACTGACAACTTCATATACAACGTCATTATCATTTTAATATTAATTCAATTAATACCTAAAGTATTCTGAAATACCCTAAAAAAAAAACCGTTTTAATAAAATAATTTTAGTCAAATTATGTAAATCTACTTAATAATCCGGGAAACCGCAAAGTTACAGTTTGAGAGAGCAATACTTGGTCATTGGAGAAAACTTGATCTGTAAGTCGAACAATTATATTACAACCTTCACCAAAAGTATTGAGTACATTTTTCTTTATTTTACTCCAAAATAATTATTTTCACAAATAAAATTACATAAAAGTTATTATATGGATACAACTAGAGAACATAAGTTAAGAATACTTATAAGTACCTTTAAAAATAATAAAACAAAAGTTTCTAGTTTTCATGAAACAAGCATGAGTGCTCAATATTTTAGGCCTAGGTCGTATAAGTCGACCATGCCTATAGCCATAAATATTCAGTTTGCTTCTAATTAATATAAATCACACTGATTTAAACTTTCACGGTTTTTACACATATCTATTTGTAATAACGGGACTTAACCGCGTATATATTTCTAAAAATTACCTTCGACGTTTCGAGGACGACATTGTCCCCGTGGTCCCGAAGAAAGACTGGACCACGTCTTTTCATAATAAGATCACACGAGTGTTTTCAGGCCTAATTACGTACAGTTGCATACACTGCTTTATCTACACTCATATTATATATATATTAAATTAAGTGTTCAGAAACCATAGAATGACCGCCATTGCACCGCCATGGCCAACTCGATTGTGCCGGCGGTCGGGGAGGCGCGTGCCGTTGGTCAGGAAGGAGCACAGGATTTACATTATGTTATCAAATTCGATGTTCGGAATTTTAAACTCATAACGTATCAATATATGAGCATGTAAAGTTAAAATTACGTTACTGCCACAGATAAAAAGCTTATCATAGTAAAATCGGTTGTGGTAATGCTAGCCATTGCCTACCGTTTTTGAACACGTTTTAGAGGACTTACAGTGTGAGTGTAGATAAAGTTATTTTATAAACTTGTTAGTAGTTTGAAACAGGCTGCATTATAAACAGATACGACTGTATTTATAGTAGTAAATAGGATACTATATACTCCTGTTAGATAAACAAAGGTAAAGTTTTTTTACCACATCCGCTGGGAAAGGCTCACTTTATCCTTTAATAAATGTGTGGAAAGCTGCGTTTTATCCACTCTGAAAGCAATTTGGCAAAAGTTTTAATTTGATTTTCATGCGTTAGCTTTGTTAGATATACTATACATATTTATGTGATGATTTTAGATTATAAATATTGAATACCCTTTCATGTTAATTACATTTGTAATATTCTACTGCTTGTATTTTCCTCGCTTTGGTTTGGTGAAATATGTTGTGTTACACTCGGCAGCAAAGTTTGTTCAACCTCTTGTGCCTTGAGACCTTCGCACGCTATAGATTCCACTCTTTGCGCCACGAGCGTAGCAAGTAAGAATATTGAACCTTTCGCTGGCTCTAGTCTCACTAAGCACGAGAGATTAAACAACAACTTAGCTCCGTTGTTATAATAAATAAATAAAAATTGCCGTTTTGTAAAGAACGTATTTCTACAATTTTGTAATTCTCTTTCAAATTTCAACTGCTTAAGGGGCGGATATATGACAACATCGTTTTAGACCTCACTTAGAACAAGGAATTTGTATAGTTAATGCTACGTATTCGCAATAATATGAATGTCTACGTATTCATAAAGAAACCGTGCAGAGGCTCCTATTGATATTTTATTTTTTATTAGCTTTGATTATCTATAAACCGACTCCAAAAGTACCAAAAAATCAAAAAATGGCGTTCCGTTAGAACACGTCGCAATACAATTTTGTCTTCGACAGTGGTTCAATGGTTATGTTATTTTGAAAGCCAGATAACTATACTAGTGCATCAGGGCATATTCATATTTTTCATCATAAAGACAACAAAGAAATTGAAACGTAAATATAAACTTTTGAAAAATTCCCATACATTCGCCATATCAGTCAAATTGTCATTGTGACTCAGATGCCCGACGGGCCTCGTCGCAGGCGGAAGTCTTGTTGGATGAGCAGCCATGATGTTTCATTTTGGCATTTATTTTGACAGAAAATTGTATACGTACACAAAAAAGAATACCAGTAGCTAGATTGTATTCAAAATAAATAGGGAAAACAAATAAAGACCGTAAGTCCTTTTTAATTAGATTTTTTTATATTTACACGTCGTAATACTACAAAAATACAACTAACGATTGAATATAAGACACTTTTCTACCGAATTCTCATAATTAATTGCTTGAAAACCTGTTTAAAATTAAAAGAGTTTTTGGATTCGTTTTTAATTAGTGGACTTTATTTTTATTACGCTGGTCACAATATTACGACATTTTAACATGACTTTTAACGTCAAAATACTTGAATGACAATATTATTATAACTCCAATCTCTATTTACTTAATATTAAAAGACTTGATTCTTTAACTTATACGAAAGATATAATCAAATATTTAATGCAAGATACGATAATCTGGCGAGGAGAGCAATCAAGTCAGTTTTTTTGGTCATGGGCATTGGCACAACGCGCATACCTATGAAGAACGTCGAACGACTCCGTCTGTACAAATTGATACGCGCAATCATCTGTTGTCGTATATACATTATGTTATGGTACCCCAGAGTTAGAAAGGGGCATTGCGAGCTCATTATACGCCTCTTGATTCGAGCTCGGCTACTAACGTCACTTCAACACATCATCTGAACAGCATCCAACTCCTACCCAACACAGCCATTGAAAGCACGAGAGGACCCAACACGTTCGCCTCTTGGCGATTTCCAGGCAGATTGTGTGCCTGAACCTTCTATACGAGTATGTTTTCTTTACGTTAATCTATCGTTGCACAAATGTACTCTGATCAAATAAATGACTTACTTATAAACAATGTTGTTTACCGACTTAAACTTACACAATTTTCACTCCTCATCCTACTAGCGGCTTTGTGCCACTGCTCAATTAAACCTGTAGGCCTTATTGGAAATAGATATGGTTTCCTCAAGTTGTTTTCCTTCATCGAAAAGCGACTGGTAAAATATGAAATCATATTTAGTGCATGTGATATAATTTTCATAACTGGTACGAGCCGGGGTTTGAATCCGAGACCTCCGGATTGAAAATCGGACATCATACCAGGCTACCAGCTCTTTTAACTCATTGTTTACATTTAAACGGGACTTTTGAGTCATACCTACCTGGGACCAAGAACATAAGAACATAACATAACATTATAGACGGAGAGCTAGCCACGTCAGATATGACACAATAATGAGAGCGACGAAACGTTAGTTTGCTATACTAATGGCCTGTTTCACAATCTCCAGTTAAAGCATATCTGTCAGATAAATGTTTGCTGTCCTTTTCTTTTATATGACTGGAGAAAAGGATAGCAATAATTTTAACTGGCAGATAAGTTTATCTGGAGATTGTGAAACAGGCCCTAAGCTTATTAGATCCGGACATCTGGCAGCTGTAAAGTAGTGGAGGTCAAAGAATGCAAACCACTTTAAGAATACAAATCCTAGAGTTCTGGGTTAGTAGTCTGGTAGTGCGGTATTATGAGAAATTGTATAAATAACTAGATTATATCATTGCGAAAACTTTCTGATGGGAGAAAATAGTCCAAAACGATGTATAATGTAATTCATAGTTTGTCGCCTACTGTTTCTGTTTCCGAAATAATACAATGTTTTTTGTTCTAATGTTAAAATATAGGCCCCGTCCTCTATAAATGAGACAACTTCGGTAGTTTTACTTAACGAAGCATGTAAATAACTATAATTTTAAATCAAAATGTACTACCTAAATATGGTATCTAGTATCTACAAGTATTGGAGCCACGGGTGTTAAACTTATCTAATTTCCTATCAATCGGCTTCCATATTTTTAGTGTCGTAGGAAGCGTCTATTCATGAACACATTTTCTCATAAAGGTCTTGAAGACTCTAATCCACCGAAACCATCCTTAAGGTACGTAATAATACCTACATAGCTAATTTAAGACTATTTTAGTAGCCGGTTTGGATTTAAGACTAATATCATATTTTTCATTCAAGACAGTAATCTGAAAGCTGCTGCCCCACCTCGTAAATTACTTTGTATGGAGACAACTGTCAGATAACTGTCTTGAATTAAAAATACGATATTAGTAAAAAAAATCCTCAATTTATTATTGAGCCTACCATTTCGAAATGATTACAGTACTATTTAAAATATACTAAACGAACATTATAATCCTGTAAAAAAATAAGACCCTTTTCTGCGGCTGGTTTTGATTATAAGACCATCGATTTTTGTGTGTTTATCACAGATATTTCCCGAGTTCTGGATGTTTTCTATGAATTTAAGTATTTATCTATGTCTATATATATATCGTCGTGTAGTACCCACATCATAAGCCTTATTGAGCTTACCCATGGACCAGGTCGATTTGTGTAAGATTATTTAAGACCATTTTTTTTAAAACGGTTTGATTGTTCTGAAAATACCAACATATTATTATTAATTCCTTAAATAAAATTACTTTAATGGCAAATACATAGTTAGATATTAATATTTAAAGTCTTAAATTCTATGCCCTAAAGATTTGTAATAAGTCATAATTATTTTTGCATGTTTTTAAAGTGGGGCATTCCACCCATACAATAGATTGTTATTAAATCAAATACAAACATTGAAAACATGGAAAAAATAATCAACCCAACAGGACTTGAACCTGCATCGATACGACTTGCCGGGGCTCGATCCCTTTACCTGCCGTGAATTTTTCACCGGATGGTCTTTTCGGAAGATCAGCGCTGGCTAACGCTAGCAACATGCTGAGAAAAGGCCATTTCGTGACACCTGTTTTATTCTATAATTATCTGTAGTTTATTTGTTCTGTCTGTTATGTCACGAATAAAGATATTTCTATTTCTATTTCTTTACCAATTAAGCCATGGGTCAAGTTATGGGTTGATTATTTTTTCAATGTTGTCAATATTTGTATTTGATTTAACAACAATCTATTGTATGAGTGTAATGCCCCACTTTAAAAACATGCAAAAATAATTATGAGTTGATAGCAGCGCCCTCTATATTTCCGTTGTGACACTTGCGATAGTGTCGGCGGGAAGGGTATCTAACTCTAGTAGTTAGTACCTAGATGTCGCTTACGGCTGCTGTAAAGCCGAAGTAGATCTAAATAAATGCAAAAAGATGATTGAAGGCATTGAAAATTTCCTCAACTTAGTAACTTGACCCATAGCCTAATGAGGACCCACACTAAAAGGTCGGGGCAGATGTCGCTACTGTGCACCGTACCTTGTTTACGTTTTGTGTGAAGTGACATTATGAGGAAATTTTATTTAATTCTTGCGGTATAAGGATAAAATCTTCGGCTTCATGACCGTACGTGAACCGCAAGCTGAGCTGCGAAGGAGGAACGCATCGGTGACAGGAAAAAGGCTGATTTAATACAAAGGTAAACACTAACAATATTTGAGGTTATGTTCTGCATTTTTAGGATTATTTTCAATTATCAAAGCTCACGTGCTGTTTTTATTTTAGATAAGAGGCGTATGATCGACACTAAAACTTTGGTGCACAGCTGGATATCCAGGGGGACCGTTCATATGCGTGCTCATCTTTTGATACTTACAGGGATATAAACGCGGATTCGCCGATTCTCAACATAGCATGCATGAAATATAAGAATATTGTCAAAGATTTTGCACTTAACCAAAAGGATAACTCCTATATGAGTCTCGTCATCTTATCGTTATCCGACGGTACATTTACGTGTTTGCGAGGACACTGCGGACAGTGTAAAGCCAATGTGATGAGTGTATTGTAACATATTTTGTGGCGCTCAGTAGTCACTAGAGCTGTGTCTCACGGCAAAATACAGGAGTCAATTGCGTTACAAATGTATGAAGCTACAATGCTTAGAAAAAATGGAAAAGTAGAAAAATTAAGCTACTTAATGAATGTATGAAGCTACTTATGGATTGGACGCGCAGAAATGCATAATATTAATTTCTAAAGAATATCCATTTCATGTCGCCTCACCAGATGGGTTGCTAAGTGAGGATACTGTTATTGAGGTAAAGGGTCCTGCATATGCTGCAAGGTACTGCTTAAGAAGCGACTAAAACGAGGTAACAGTATCATACCTAGAAAATAAAAATGGATATTTACAACTAAAAAAAGCATCCCTATTATGCTCTAATACAAGGAGAGCTTTATTGCAGCAAGAGAAAATATTGCAATTTCACTGTCCACACTGTGCCCATATGCTGCAAGGTATTGTTTAAAAACGAAATAACAGTAACATACCTAGAAAATATAAATAGGAATTTAAAGCTAGAAAAAGCCGATTATGCACAAATACAAGGATAGCTTTATTGAGGCAAGAGAAAATATTGGAATTTCATTGTCTACGCTTTCAAAGATATTACTGTTCATATAGACAGGGATGAGTCATGTACTAACGAGATGCTCACTGGCTCAATCAACTTTTGTGTTCATGATATTGAACCAAAAAAATACATTAAGCTAGAAGCCACAAATGCTCGTTGAAAGTTGTTGCTTCTGATTCATATTTGTTCTGTGTCATAAACATATATTATGATATCTAACTCATATATATATTATATATAAAAAGATTACTTGTCTTGAATAAAAAGGCATTAGAATGTTTTAGCTTTGTTTTATTTATTTTCTTCATAATGCATCAGCATCGTCATCAAGAATAATTGGTTTTCAGTAAACACTGCTGCCAAATTATCTGATCTAATTCTAAGTGTCATTGAACTTGAAGATTGTTGTCAGACCCAAACACGCCGATGATTTATGAAAATTATACTTCACAAAAGTTGGTGAAAACCATTGTTGTAATGGTCAACTTGAGTGCTCTTTAAATGCTGTGGGTCCATGTGTGCACTTTGATCTAGAATTCTATAACATCAATTTCCACAGTAGTACACATATGTACTACTGTGGAAATTGATCTTCTTCTCGCCTTACTTCAGTGCTATGGCCATTGATGTATTATGTATCCTACGGATGATGTACTAGATGAGCTATCTAGAACAAATTTTGTGCGCCATGTTTGGCAGTTGACAGCTGTCACTGAATCAAAGAGTAGCTTTAACAAAAAAGACGTGACACTGTTTTGACATAATTCATATTCTGCCTAAACAAATTTTGTTTTATTTGTATCTAACGTTTATTTTGCTCCTTACCCTAGAGTTTGAGGATGGAATGGAGAAAAATACTATTTTTGCCGACAAGCGCCTTTCAATACGAACTTTGAGGGTTAATGATCCTTGATATTTAAGTACTTAAAATGACATTGATTTCCTCGCACGGATGAAAAAAAACATTGTGTAAGTAGGTATAACATAGATGATATTTAGATATTTAAGTTTTAAATTCAAATCATAAAAATCTTTACTATGTATTTTAGCCGCATTAACAATTTTAGCAAATTTAATTTTATGTGAAACTCTCCACCAGAATTTGTTGTTAGTGCACCATCAGTGAACTCTTTCAAAAATAGACTAGACTCTTATCTTAGAACTTTATAAAGTGCATAAGAAACACAAGTGCTGTGATATACACGCATCAGCTCTAAGAGCTGCTAGTGTATTAATAAATAATAATAATAATAATAAATTCGCCCTTGTAGTAAAATAAAATATGTTGAATTAACTAAATATTACCTAACATACTTATTTCAAATATGTTTATTACGTAAATATGTTTATGCTGAGTACTACTCAACAAATAATGTAGGTAAATCAATTGTAGGCACACATGTTGTTACTTCTGCGACATTAATCTGTGCGCCGAGTAATATGGCGTCGCAACGCCAACATTAATATTTTAAATTAGTGTAACGCCAATCGTTGCCCTTACATACCTATGAAATGTAATTCCATGGCTTTTATTACTATTTTTAGAATTATTTTTACTATTTGTTATCATGCAAAAAGCCTTTACGTTTAGTATTTGATTTTTAAAAATGTTTGACACTTGCGTGTAATCATGTCAGTGGTCCAAGAGTCAATGTCAGACTTGTAGTGATTTTCACTAATACTCATGGTACATATAATTTCTTAGGGATGTCATCTCCTGTTACTCAATGGCTATGGCTTACGGTTGGTTCTGTCGCTGTAATGTGTTATATTGCTGTTTCGTGTTCTGTCACTTCAAAATCGTTAATAAGGAGCTTTCTTTGAGTGGGTGATGCATATCACTTCTCATGTTCAAAAGCTGCTGGTTTTCTTGTTTTGTTTTGGTGACCCAGAATATGGAAGGTACAGCCTATTCCTCAAAAAAATTGCAACTAGTTCAGCAACTGAAAGTTAAATAAGCATTGAAATAAAATGAAATCAGATCTGTTATTACTAACAAGGTAATGTTAGATATATTGAGTACCTATACTTTTAAGTACTTACAGATAGTTCTGAAGAAAGTTTTAAAGGCACACAGTGAGCATTTTTAATTGATAACTTTCCTTACTCCTTTACTTAATCTTTCCGAAATGATCATCTTCTTTAAATGTAGCCTACATAAGCGGCTCGTATCACTTGCCCTAAAGTTTTTTATTCTTAACGCATTTTGCCAACGTTTCCTGTATATAGGGTCTTTAGGAAATAAATGGGTGCATCTATTTTTACATTTCACCGCACAACATCAAGGCATTCTTGATAAAACTGGGAAAATATGGGAATGTTTTGAATTACGAGACAAATATGTATGTGATTTGACAGTTCTTATGTCAACGCTGGGTACAGTTCACAATGCGCCACCTGGCGTGAGAAAATGGCAGTTTTTCTCCTCATTGGTAAAGCGATCGAGCCCCGGCAAGGCGTATCGATACAGGTTCAAGTCCTGTTGGGTTGATTATTTTTTCAATGTTTTCAATGTTTGTATTTGATTTAATAACAATGTATTGTATTAAGTCGTTAAATTGATAAAATGGTCGTAAAAGTATTGCGGTAGTGGGAGTCATACAGCACATTTTACTTTATTTTAAGCTGTATTGCACAAAATACTTCCTACTGGGTAAAACAAATATGCGTCTAAGGTGGTTTAAGTGCTTTATGTAACTTAAAATTTACAACATATCTATTAGTCGCAGGTGTAGCTATAAAAATACGGCTTTTCGTGAACAAGAGATTTCCTTCAGCATGATTATTCGTTAGGACCCAAGGGTGGATTTGAGAAGTGGAGCCACCAAGATTTTTGATGTAAAATCTTACGGGGGGGGGGGGGGCTCTCAACTATACTTTGATGTCTACATCAGTGAAGCTACTAGGTCAAGTTTAGTGTCGTTTTCGTATAAATCAGGAATGCCCAATTCATTTATGGTATAATTTTGACACCATTCCGAAGCAAAAACATGTAAAATAAAAAAAATACTTATTTTGAAATTCCCTATTTCACAAGGAAAATATCCATAACTTATATAATTATGAATCTTGAAAAAATAAAAGCAAATCCTAAGCGCCTACCGGGTGTTTATTTTGCTATTTGAAGTGCACCATACCGTGTGGCAAATATTTGTAGCGGTAGGTAGGCTTAAAGATAAATTACATTATGTAATTTTAGTGTATTTTCAAATTGACGCAATATATCAACTTTAAGAAAAGTATTTTTTTTCCAAAACGAATAGATTGTTTACAATTCGGCTAAGTTCATGTTTATTAAGTAAACAATCAAGCCAACGTTCAATACAAATACAAAATTATTTATTTGCATGAATACGGTACAATAAAATGTACAAGTTCAATGTACAAGTTTACCAAAATATATATTTTTTATTTTTGTGTCGTAACCTAGCAAAGCACGTTGCCCCAGGTTTTGTTTTGGAAGTCGCTTCATAATTAGTATCATCCTAAAGTCATCTGCTAAGTTTTCCTATCGTAAAAAATATTAAGTGTCCTAAAAGTTGATTCACGCACATACCTACTAGCGACCATTTAGGACCTTTAAGATTTATGTTTTCTTGATCTCCAAGATATCCTCTACAAAGCGAAATGGAAGCCAACGGGTAGGAATTTTGATAAATTTATAGTATGGCCGGCTCCAGTACAAAAACAAAATTCACACGAAGGTATGCTAAACTTAATTAGTAAATAACATTAATTTATTTATTAATAGGATAACATTTAGATTTATTTGCACGGGTAATTGACAGGTAGATATATATATATATATATACTCGTACCTACCTAATCTACAATTATCCATCGAAACAACTCTTAAGAAGTTATTCAGACGTATTTCCTTTCACTTCTACCTATATAAATAAGCGACCTAGTCTACAACAGGCCAGCCGCGAATTTCGAATATCAACATTTCGTTATGTCCGTTTCCATCGCTCTTGCATATTCGAAAGAGAGTGATGCAAATAGTCGATTCGACGAACGAAGTGCTTCGCGGTTTGTTCGGCTAGCTAACTTTCCAAAACTCGATAACTCATTTCAAAAATCATTTAATCTTTTATTTATAATCAATGGACATAAACAGGATAGACAAGGAAAGCAATATAAAATATATTATTTCTCTGTCTTCTTACAAAGGAAAACATTACAGTTTAAATTTCTCAAAGGAGGTGTGATTAGTATGAAACTAATAATGGTAACCTGTAAAAAAGTATATGCGGTCAACGACCTGACCCCCAAAAGTGTGGTAGTGTGCGTGAAGTCTGGTTGTGTGTGAATCAGGGTATTTTGACAGAATCTGAAAATTCTCCCACCTATACCCGGCCCTTAAAAGTTAAGAGATCGCTTCAAGGGATAAGTTCGCTTCTCTATAAATAATGTAAGTATGTTTATTTGTCCTGTTGTGTTCTTATTTTGTTCTCCAGCTTTTCAACCCACTAGAGAATTTCGAAGGAGGTTCTCAATTCGTTGGTATCTTTGTTGTTGCTTTTTTGGGTTCCATAGTCAATGAGAAACACTTATAGTTTAGCCATGTACGTCTGTCTATCTCTCTGCAGCTTAGCTCAGTGATCGTGATCGCTAGTAGTAAGCTGGAATTTGGTGTATTAATCACGCCGACAAAACGGTAGAATAAAAAATGAAAAAAAAAAAAACATTGTGGTACGCATGAACGGGACGGGGGTGGGGGTTGTTCAAAAAAGTCAAAAATAAAAGGGTTCTTTAAAAAAATTATTGTCATTAGTTGCGGAAATAATGTCTTCTAAAGTTGAACTCCACTTTACACTTTTGGCCTAAGTAAAGCCGGTTCTTTTTTCTTATTACTACTACCATAGATAAATAAGTACCTGAGTAATAGATTGCTCACTCCATACATAGCATTAGCAAAACTTACTTAGTCATCTGCAATAATATGTTGCACCAAGAAGGCTCCAAAATATTCGCCAAGCTTTTCTGGCGATAGAAACAAGAATGTGTCAGATATTTATGACCACATATTATAATACATATAACACAACATTGATGAATGGTCTCTGTCTCTTGAATTCTGTTACTCCTGGACTACCTACTGTACCTACGAAAACTAAAATCATGTCAATACTCGCATTTGGAGACACGCCAAACAACATGAAAGAGGTGGAAATATAATATTATAAAGACAAAGTGCTTTGGTCATAAATAACGACAGCTATAGATCGAATATATCAGTCGGCTTAGGTGTCGAAACGACGGACAATGCTTACTTTAATTAATTAATTTATGAACCGTCAGTAAAGAAAAAACCGAAAATTTTGGTGCAAATAAGTTTACAAAATATGTATTGTAGTCCAGCAGTTATGTACATTTCACCTGGAAAGTAATCCAAACTCAACGAAACTTTAACGGATTGTTTGGGGGAATACTAGGAAGCCTCTTCCAAGTTTTCGACCTCGAGGATCCTGTGGAACTTGGAGAAGGAACAAAAACCTCAATTTTTTTAGGTTTTTCGCTCATATCTCATGAACTAAGCACTTTTTGTGTGCGTAAATTTCCTGAAAGTTAGGTGTCATACAAGATTTTATTATTTTATTTTAGGCCAAATATTAACGAAGATACATTTATTATTGAGACTCCAATTTGGCGGCGGAACCATAATTTTTTTAGCAATTCTGAAAAGTTATGACTTTTGAAGTGTCATAACACTTGACAACTTAACGAAAAAGAATACATCCAAAGGTTGTCTCTAAGAGATCGCTTATTAGCGACAAGGCCGCGTTGTTTGCCTCTCTTCATAAATAAATAGGTTTGGTGTGCTGTTTTCTTACTCTGAGGTGTGCAATAGAGAGGATTTAACATTACTTTTACTTAATATCCAGAGAATAGCATACATTAATTCATTCCTATTAAACGTTGGTGTTCGTGTTGTTTTCGTTTTACTGCAAAAACATAAAGTGTAGCAACTCCTCTCTTTTTCACTACGTACACTTTATCTCCTACCAAACTGTCCTCACAAATAAAACACCGATCTGTCTCCGAGTTTGTTGTAGAATTGGATGCTATGTGTAAAATATTTTGCCTGGAATAATCCTCACGAAACCGAGCTACTCGTATACAAAACTCTCTCGAATACTGAAAATTCATGACTTTTCAAGTCTCATAACAGTCATAACACTTGACAGCATAACGAAAAATAATATATCCACAAAGTTCCGATAATTTTCAAAGACGTTAATATTGGTGATTGATCGGCATTAATAAAATAAAGATAAGCTACTTTACAAATTTTAATAAACTTTTTCCGACTGTAGCTTCGTTACATTTGGCCTGAAAATCTGGTATGACAGCTAACTTTCAGGAAATTTATTGATCTTTAACTTTGCCATACACGTACACAAAAAGTGCATAGTTTTTGAAATATAAGCGATCAACTTAAATTTGTTTTTTGATTTGTCGCAAACTAATAATGTAAATATAATAGTTCCATATAAGTGTGTTGGCGTTAGCTGTTAGCTTATATGTGGAATATTTATGAATAAAGAATACAGAACTAAAAAAAAAATTCGGTTATTGTCCCCCCTCGAAATTCCACAAGGTCCTCAAGGTCGAAAACTTATGAGAGTCTTCGAGGCATACCCCCAAACTACCCGTTAAAGTTCCTTTGAGTTTGGATTACTTTCCAGCTTTCCTTAACTTCATTTGACATAACTGCTGGATTATTGGAAAAATAAAGCATTAGGAGAATCTTATCGTATCGTATCGTAATCATAAGTAAACCTTTATGATTTACGTTTATAATTATAGAACGATCGAGTTGATATTATCAATCGACTTACTTTTATCAAAGGCCCATTTGTTTTTGTTTTATTTATTTAAACATCTAATAGAATAGGAATTTATGAATTCCTTACAAATAATACTACAGTCAAAACCTTTTATAACGACATCAGTTATAACGAAATATGGGATGTTACGTCCAAATAAATCCCTTGGTAAACTTTTATATTAAAATAGCACCGTTTATTACGAAATATCAGATTTAACGCCAAAGATATCATACGAGAATAAGGTGCCTTTCTGTAATTTTTAATTTAAACATTATTCGTAAATGCCTGTCAAATATTTTATATCGTCGTCGCTAATCGTTTATTCCTACATATATTCGTTATTTTGAAATTCGTGATTGCAAAAAGTGGAGAAATTAAATAAATATAACTGCTAAGAGCCGGTTGCACCAAAGCGTCTGTTAACGTCATAGTTAAAGTATTCTTGTATGACAAGTTTGTTTGACAGTTTTCTATGGGATGACAGCTCCGTCGCCATATTTAACGTTGATCGGTTCGCTAGTTATGCGTGGTGCAACCCACCCTAAGTACAAGCTATTGATTACAATGTAAAATAAAGTTGATTTATCAGCATCTGCATCGCTACAGAAATATTGGACTCGACTCAGCCGCAGTGAAGTGATGCGTGCTCAATGCTATTGCGGTGGAAGATTGCGCCTTATGTGTGGAATACAGAATGCCAAATCCTGCGAGATATGGACCACTCAAGCAAGAAAAGAGAAATTTAGGAAAGTCGCAAACACGTTATATCGGAAATTAGTCCGGATAATATCGACTTGGAACTAAAAACCAGCCAAGTTCGAGTGGGACTCGCGCCCTGAGGGTTTCTTACATTACACTATTTTAACAATCACCGACCATTGCTGTAAAGAATAGAGTTAACCAGTCCGGTAACGATTTGAAAACGAATATCGCTAATGATGGAATAACGCACATGAATTGCATTTCATAAGATACTTTGAAGTCAAAGAAAAATCATACTTTTGGTACACATTTTTTTTATTGTTTAATACCCGAAAACTCAATTCTTGCAGAGCTTGTTTAGTAAGGACGTTGATTCGTGCACTTGTCGCTTGATTTTTTATTATTTGTTATGGGTTATGGCATATGGCCAAGTTTATTTCTGCATTTTAATTTTTATGAAATACTTCAAAACATTTTCAAAAATACCACCTAAAATTGCTCTAGGTAAACATACTCTTGCTTAAAAAATATGTATGAAAAAAAAAACTGTTCCACTTGTTCCTTAAACGACTAATTTTCCAACGTATTTATATATTTTTTCTACTCCTGTACTTTTATCTGTCATTTATACATTCGTCAACACCTTTATAAGAACATAGATAATACACTCGATGAAAAGTCTATCTAGTCTATTCCCCAAAATAACACTTGTTCTATAAAAGCGCCAAAATAGTATCGCGTAATCGCGTGCAAACACGACTATTAATATAAAATAAATTACTGCCAACCTAAGAAACCTAAATAAACGCAGCGTTTTTAGAAAAAAAAACTATAAAAAAAAATTTAAAGAACCACAGACCTACTTCGTAGTTTTTTACGTTTCCCGTTCGTTTGTTAGGGCGATGCAACGTCGTATAAGTAGGTAAAAAAATGTTCGTGGCGTTTTTCTTAACAATTTTCGCCTACGACTCAAATTGTTACCCACGCCACTCACCTTTTTTAACCCCTCTTATACAACTGTTGCATAAACTACTATTACCTACTAGTTTAACATCATTCTAATCAATAAAAATATAACTCTTTTCACTTCATATTGTCTTCGGTTGCCGCCATAGTTATTCATGAAATAAAACAAAAGCTCCCTAAAAAGGCCCCTACGGCGTGTGCACTTATTTTAATTTGTAAATTAATTGAAATTATTTATTTGACCGTATTAACATTCTTTATATTTTTTGTAACTTAAAAATTATTTGACATTGTAAATTAGGTATTTGACATTATTAGCATTTGTTTATTATGAAGGTAATTGCACATGCCAGAGGGCTGGCATGTGCAATCACAAATTTGTTTAATATTTAATATGTGGGTAGGTTTGCATATTGTGATAGTTTTTGAACGGAGGTAATTGTATATTTTTCCTCAGTCGACCCGTTGACCACGAACGCTGTAAAGTGATCGAAACGTTGGGATGTAATTTAAGCTCAGTACACGCGATATAATCCGTTTTTAGTTGTTTTCTTTTCACTTCTCCAAGCAAAAATCGCGAAACAGCAGATTAAGGTTAATAATTTATAAATGAAACATGTAAAAAAAACTATCTTTCAATATAAGGAGTGGTCCGGAAAAAAAGTAGCCGTGCCTTTTTTGATTTATCTTTTTATTTTGTGCCGATTTAGAAGCAATGTTTATATTTAAATAATCTCTAGATACAATTATACAAAACATAAATACAATCATACTTAAATAAAACAGCGTTTGGAAGTTTTCGCCTTTTGTATTCCATCATACACATAGTTTTTTGAACAGCGTCTTCTGACAGAATTTTTGAGGTATTTCTCAAAAACATGTTTTTTCTTATAGTTTGATTTGATGAGCTATTTTATACCTTAATAAATTGTCTTTCTTCAATAGTAAACTTTTTTATCTGGCTTCATTTTAAGGTAGTTACAGTAATTTTTAATTAAACGTATTTGCCTTTTTTCATAGAAAAATCTTTGTCAGAGGTTAGATTAGAGAGTCTTCCTGACTATCCTAGCTAAAATACAGTTAATTAATGTAGCTTCTTGGTACGATGAAATTCTGAAAAGCATAAAACGGGTTGTGAAAATGGAAATACAATTGTGGCATTGTAGCGGATGTCGATTGAAGATTGTCAAATTATGTTGTTCAAAAGGTTACAAAGTGTGTTGAATTAAAAACGCGAAAACTTAAATATGCTCACATATTCTATTATGATTGTATTTTTATTTATTAGTATTGTATCTACGGATTAATAAAATAAATATACTGCTTCAAAATTAGCACTAAATTAAAAAATACACAAGATTGTACACTGCTACTTTATTTCAGGACCACTCCTTACGTATACACACGAATAGTAGTATTATTACGTACTGCAAAATAGGATCGAAAAGTTGAGCGAAATCGAAAAAAACTTTACCGGCTCTATACATCGAGATAGGTCGCGATTAGTTTACCATGCAAATAAATATCTATGGGCAGTTCTACCATGGACAGTTTTATGTTTAAGATTTTTAGAAAAAAAAAGAAAAGCATGCCTGCTCGCAAATGCGCAATTTTCTATAAGTTATTCCACAAAGGGGTGATGTTTCCCCAATGTTACAATGTGCAAATTATACATTATTAATAAAGCAAAATGTCATGTTGATTCGGATATTAATAGTAGACCAAAATCGTCTTGCGAAATTACATCATTTATTTAATTATTTGCAAGTGAAAGTGAAAATAAATACAAGTATTAAAAAACATGATACAAAAGTTTATTGTAGTAAAACCATATCAAAAGCTTAATTTGATCTGTAAAAGACAAAAACAAGTTTTTGAGAAATTTTAATTTCTAATATGCACTAAATAGAACGTCTGAAACATCTGTCAACGGTAATTTCGTTTTGGAGAAGACAGTAAAATGTTAATTAGGGCTTGTGCAGAAATCACGCGAGGTTCGATAGGGGGGGTCAGGAAAAAATCACGATGGGGGAGGGGGGGGGGGTATAAGGAGACCTTACGTGTATTTTGTCAAAAAGTAGCCGAAAAACCTCGCGTGATTTGTGCCTTAGTCTGAATGCGGTTTGAATTGTTAAAAAAACAGGGCATAGTTGGCCGAGAGACCCAAACGGGCGTCAGATACAGATGCAATATATCTCAGGCTAGTTAGTTTTTGCCGTTTAATTTCCTAGGGAACACAGAGCTGGCCAAACTGACGGAAGTGGCACTGAGCCAAGCTACCTTTTGCCTGCGAAATGGGTCGCCTGGAGGAATTTCATTATTGAAACTATTTGAGAATTAGTTTACTGCTTTAATTTATGTATAACGAGACAGTTCCACGTTACCAAGGACTTCACAAAGGTTCGCTTCAAATTCTGCTAAGTAACTGTAAATCTTTGTTTGTCAGACACATCAATAAAAAAATGCCAATATACATACAACATCGTTTTAAAACAATATAATAACGATACAGTGAAGGTTTAAATTTCTCCAGTTCTTATCTTATATATCAAATCAAAGAAATGAAAGCACCATACATCATGGACTTTGTTGACAATTAGTACATTACAACAACAAAAGGCAAAACCACATCTACCTTCTACCTAGTTCCATTACACCAGCGGTCTCCTTAATTTAACTTGAAGAGGGAGAAAAAAAAAACTCATTCAGAGTTCGTAGTTTCCAAATTAAGTTTCGCGAAATGTGAGAGCCAAAACCAACAATGGAACAAAAGATTTAATTCAATGACGGGGCGTTACGCAGCGAACTTTCCACAGATTTTATGGCGTGACTAAACGATAGTTGTAGAATGAGAGTCAATAAAGCAATAGATATGGGATAAGTAAAATTCGCAATATGGGAATACAATAAAAATTCAATTATCTCTCTACTAATACATGATGATGAGTAATGGGCGGCTGACGAAAAATAATGTCGAACGATATCCGTAATATAGTGTGGATGTTAAGACCATTCAGTCTGCACTTTTGTCTCGGGCTAAGCCGCTTGGCACGATTGTTCCTTGGATCAAACTAAGCTGGTAAATCCCCTGGTCGCGAGATCAAATAGTGGCTAGTTGGCTACCCCCCAAAAGAGGGGGGTGATGGTCGGCTTTTGAGGTCCAGGTTGTGCTATATTTCTGCCAACTATTAGCTACTTGGTCGAGTTTGGATTTTTTTTTCGTATAATTTAGGTTACCAATTATGCCCTTAAAAATATCACCAGCATGTTTGTTACACCTTGTGTACAGACATAAGGGGCGAGTATTCGTAAAATGGTACTTCACCACTGTTTTGTGAGTATTTATTTATATCAAAAACTGCATATACCTAAATAATTCTTAACCATAAATAATATTAAAAATTTAACAAAAATCTCACACATCTTATGCTTTCGTCACCATGTTGCATCTGTCAGCCGCTCATTAATGATGAAATGAGAAATCAACATGTGAAATTAGCGATTACAGAGAAAAACCGCGGAATTCGTTTTGTATGTCCATGAGATATACAGACGGTCTCTATAAAACTAATTTCAAATGATTACCATCCTAACATACAGATGTTCACGAAACTGGAAAGCCTAATATGATTTCAGCTGTCTACTGATAATTTATACCGAAGATTACAACCATTGTAACTATTGATACAATTTGTATAGGTAATCAATTAGGTACAGTCACCGGCAATAGTATATTCTTACATGAAGGCCGCAAAATTATGTGACAAGCTCTTATTTGTAGGCCCATAAGAGCCTATCATATATTCATAAACAGCATTTTCGTTATATACAAGACTACTGACTGAAATGAAAAGATCCCAAACGATTAAATATCCGCTCTGATGGACAAAACGATTCGGTCCAGCGGATTTTCTATTCGCATTTATGCAGCTCGATCGACGTTATAAATTTCCGCAAAAGTGAGATGGAACTTTTATGAACACATCATTTTTATTATGTCCTTAAATGCTTTATAATTTCCAACCGTTGCAAGCCTGCATATATACAATTAGATACATGAAATATAAATATTTATGAATCAATATTAGTTTTACCATCTGGCTTTGAAGAGATTTGCTGAAGAGATTTGCTGATACGTCTGATTTGCTTCATTGCAAAGTAATAAGAATTAACATAATATTTTCATAGTCTATCAGTGAAATCTCGTTTTCTTATAATCTTTATGCGTTAGAGCAATGGAACAAATATAATTTCACACAATATGGTCTAAAGAACTTTCGACAATACCTCCTAGGTTGGTGCGAAAAGTGGTGATACCTCACAATAGGTTTTAGTTAGATATCCGGCGCCTTATCGGCGTCAATATACCTATTATACGAGTCACCTACTTCGGTTGCCGGTATATGTAGTTGGTAAATTTGTCATTGTAAAGAATTCGATTTGTAAAACGACGTGACCGAAAATATTAGGAAAGTAGCCACCAACCCAAAAGCAGGATCCTGCCTTTTCGCCGAATAACGTTTCCCAAACTGTTTCATTTGCCAACTGTGGCATACTGCAGTTTTTCTGAAACTGTAAGTTTTTCAGGGTTTGTTTTATAGTCATCGCGTAGAACCATATAGGTCGGCAGAGAACCCCCAAAACCACAGCCAAAACTGTAAAACGTGAATGATCGTCCATACCCAATAGTAAGTTGTCCATAACAATAGACATAAGTCACATATTTATTGTAAACAATTACTTTATTGTTAAGTACCTATGTGGTTGAGCGCGACGCGCCAACAAACTGGTCACTCCAGTTTGGCGCAATATTGTAACTCCCGAAACCTGTAATTGTTTTACATGAATAAATAATTTAATAATAAAATAATAATAAGTACGAGCCCCAATGCAATTCGTCTAGAGCAAAGCAAAAGCGGTCAGATTATTCACAAACCATAACCTAGGGCAGGTGCCCCGGTTTTGGCCACTTTAAGGAGAGTTTGTTTAATCAGACGTCCGTCATTTTGTGTCAATAAGGAATAATTACACTTTTTATGTACTGAGTCATTGAAAATATATTACTATATTAATATAAATCTCCGCTGTTAAGATTCTGACATTAGATCAAATTTGTTTCTTTAATTATATGTCAGAAAGGGGCCCAGGAGCCAGTTTTGGCCACTTTTTTCTATGGCTCCTGACAACTGAATGACAACAATAACATGACAGATGACAGTGACATAGACATAGACATAGATTTTTTTTATTTAACATCACATGGAATTACAATTTTACAGATAATGCTACAAAACTAAAAAGACCTTAAAACTAGGATTTAAAAGTACAAAGAATGATCATGTACAGTGCCATCTGTACTGTCATAACATAACTTACTCTTATATTAACTATAAACCATAGACTTGTAAATGTATCTATACCTCAATAAAGTAGAAAATGGCCAAAACCGGCACAGTGGCCACAACCGGGGCATCGGCCCTACTTAAACTACTTTTCTGTCTCTAAGCCTAAGAAAATGCTCTGAATTAGTCTGAATAGACGAAAACATATGCATCGGAGCTCGTATACGATTTCCAGTAAGTTTCGTCGTAATTTATTTGTAAAATATAAGTATAAATATAATTAGATGAATTTCTACGATATATTACACAATAGCGACCTTATTAATAAGCAAACTGCCGCGCTTCATGATGTCTATGAAGATATAAGCTTTGGCTATTTTTGAATCAGCCTGTTACAAACCTGTTAGTTAGACCAGTAAATTAAATCAAACGTTTGTATTTTAAAACTTTCCTTTAGAGCCAATATACATCTATTGTTAATGCCTGTACAATTAAAGTGGTTTTATAAAAAATATCCTTAGAAAGGAAGCACTCCAGACGCTCTCGAGAGATTACCCAGATGATAGATATTTTTTATGCCATGAGCTATGTTAGTCTTGTAATGAAGTCATGCATGAAATTGTAATAGTTATGTACATTAATAGTAGGTATCCGATAAGAATGCTGAAATATTCTTTACGTCACACCTGGCCACAATGTGAGTTTTACCGCACGCTACGCATACGGTAAAATTCGCATTATGGCCAGGTGGAGACGTAAAATTGTGTACTCATCACGGGCAGTAAAAAACTTTCTTTTACAGTCCTTGGTAAGTAATGTACTATTGTTACTTTTACAACCAAATGCTGATTCTGATAACGCTTTACTATCAAGCGTCATAAAGCATAGTGATAAATCAATAAAAATATTCCGAATTAAAAAATATAATCAAATTCTTAATAGGCAAGATGCAATATTTTCATTTATGCTTTTATTTAAAATAATTGCACATAGAAAAAACCACGAGTGTACTCGTATTAAAAAATTAAAACACTACAGCCTTGGCCAGAAGTGTTGAGCATAGCAGTTTTTAAGTATTATTTCCCTATCATAACAATGTACGATGACGTAAAATGTTATATTTTATTTATATATCTAGAAAACTTCACTTAATAACACTTTCAAGGTACCTATAAAATATGAAAAGTGGAGGTAACAAAAATGCGACTAAGTCGGTGCGACAAATTGCAAATATTCTATGCAGTTACTACTAGCGCAATCATTGGAGCATTTGCCTTACAAAAGGTGGAGTAGAAAATGTTTTAATGGTTATTGGTAGGCTATAGGGTGGTTATTAAAATACTAGATTTGAGAACTTGAGGGGGCGGAGCGTTGGCCGCCATCTTGGTTTAAACGTGCCATAAGTCCGTTATTGAACCTTGGCGCTTAAACTGTTATGCGGTACAGTATGCCTAAAATGTCTATGGAACGTAGGAAGAAAATAAAATTGTCTACAATATTTCCATACACAATACATCTGTAAGTCTTACAGATATAAAGATACAGGGGGTGAAAAAGTGTATATTTTCTTATATCATAACAATTTTATTTATTAGCTTCAAATTTTTGTGCTTCGAGATAAGGAAATGAAGTCTCTACCACAGTTTTGTCATTTTCTACTGATTCTTTTAAAAGATATTCAAAAGTTGAATTCACCCCTAGAGCGCTTATAGAGGGGGTGAAAGTAGTAAGTCTCACACACAAAATCAATGTTCTATTACTCATCATAAAATACTACTAGGCGTTGTCAGGTATAGCTATCGATCAATTCGGGTATAATTAATTTAGATTTGACAAAAAACATATATGCTTTCATATAAAAAAATTTTTTTTAAAGAAAGTGCTTGTAAATGTTTTTATTTTTTTAAACTTCATATAACTGTCAAGTTATTATTAAAATATCGTATAGGCTTTAGCATTTTTTACATAATGCTTGAACAGTTGACTTTATGACAAAAATGTCTACGAGAAGTATAAAGACAATGAGTATAAGTATTTTTTTCCTTCCTGTAACTTTGTATCTTATAAGTCGTACAGAATAAATAGAAATACAAAAAAATTAGTCTTTATAGTTCCCCCCCCCCCCCCCCCCCCCTCAAATCTAGTATTTGAATTACTTCCCTATAGCCTACCAATAACCATTAAATATTTTCTACTCCACCTTTTGTAAGACAATGTATGGATATGATTTCGCAATTATTGGATTATACTAACTTCAACAAAACATGCCTGTTCAGTTTGAATTAATTGATAAAATAACTTCAAAATTTTCGCGCCTAAATGGATTTAAAATTCCTGTGCCGTCACTAATGAGTGTCACTCGCCATATTTGTTCGTCCAGTGTCAAATTCTTGTTTTATTTAAATATGCTGACCTGGATGCTAGCCCTTCAAGCCAAATCCCATAGACAATTGCCAACCCCATTAGTTATCATCTTATCATAACAGGAGTGACGTCACCAGACGCTGATAGGTGGATTAATAAAACACGTCCCGTTTCACATTACTTCAAATCGTAATTATTAATTATTTTATGTTTTTTTAACATTTCGATCACAAAATAATGGTAAATATTATAGCTGCATTTTTCCTACTGATGGGACGCTTATTCAAATATACTTACGTTTCTTGTTCAGTTTCAGTAGTCTGAATAAAAAACAGCACAATTACTGTCCTTCTTCTAAAAGAGAGCGTAATGAAAATTTTAAGTGTCCTCCGTGAGGGAAATATCCCCTGGAAGGCTTGTAAATTTTAACAAAGGGAAAATTTTACGGCACAATGCTCGGGTAATTAACTAAGGTAATATTAAGGCAACACGTTTTTAACTTTGGAAAGATTTTTTATTACCAGAGCTCTATTTTTTTTGTAAGAACCTACATACACCATTCCTGTCACTGTCCTGTCCTGCCCAGGGCTGGGCACCGGAGGCCTAGGTCACTTTTTCCTTTGTATATGACATGACATCTATATAAGTTTATAATTTATATAGTAGTGTGTCTACTTAAAATAAACAAATCAAAATATTTATTAGCATAATTTGATTCGTTCTTCAGCACGGCTAGCACGTCTTGCAAGAGCGACTTAAGCCGCGAGTAGGAAAAACCTTCCCGCGCCTGTCAAAAACATCGCTTTCTAGTAGCATAACATGCACCCGCGGCTGCAACAAACGCGAAGAGAAGTCAAACTTGTCCTAAGGATTTTAGTTCAAAGTCGCGAGTCACTGTCATTTTATGACAGTGGCATTTGATCGCGGGTCTGTCGCTCCTTTCACGCGCAAGTTGTGCTGCCAACTAGCGACAACGCATCAAGTCGCGCAGATCTGTCTCTTGTCACGCCACTCGCGCGTAAGACGTGCTAGCCGTGCAGTTGTACCATTCCTGTCATTTAAAATTAGTTAGCACAAACGAACAATAAGAGAATTAATACAATACCGAAGGCATAAAACCGGCCAATTGCAAGCCGGACTCTCGCCCTAAGGGGTTTCACATTACACAATTTTAATATTCACCGATCATTGTTATAACGAAAAGAAAAATTGGACTAAGGGAGCAATTTTGACTTTACCGTTGAAAAACTTTTGTCTCTATACATCGATATTCATAGGTCTCGAATGTCTCGATTAGTTTACCAACTACAAAAAAGTTTGTAATCGCAAAAAAAAATTAACGTTTTTCCTACTTTTTCCTATTTCATGATTCTAGAGCTCTGTGGGAAATAATTTATATCGATTCCCCTGCGAAATGTTGGAAAATAAGGCTCAAATGGCCGTATCTTTGGATTGCGATGACTGTAAAGCTTGAAGCCATGCAGACATAAGTAGTCGATGTTAATTTAAAATTGATACGTCCAGGCGTTCCTGAGTAATTAAAGCGTTTTGATGGACAAACAGACGGACAACTTTTAAGTGATTCTATAAAGGTTTCGGTTTCCTTTTGAGGCATGGAATCCTTAAAATGTCAAATTTTAACATATATATTTTATATTTAAAAATCACAACATGCTATAAAAATTGGTGATTCATACAAGATTTAAAAATCCTCAGGCTAAATAGTGTAAATAAAGAACCATTAGCATTCCTCAGGCGAGCGAAGCAGAAAGGCTAATCCGGCACGATTGTTCCTTAAAAGCTTTCCCGACGCAAAGTCAATTGTTGGTGGTACGCTAATGCTATACTATAGGCTATCCCGCTACATGTGATGCCCATTCAAACCTGTTAAGTGGAGTCGTAATATTTTCTAAGATCTTTTGGTAAACTGGCGGTAGTGGGTATTAAACGTTTTTTTTATTATAATCCAGAGAAAGTGCGAATCGTGAAGCTTTCTCATTTGCCTTTTTTGTTTCCTAAAGCTATGATAAAAACGAAAATATCAATAAAATCACAACTAGGACAGGTAGAAATCAGGTTTTAGTACATAAAGGTACTGCTATACGTTCGGGTACTTACTTACACAATATTTTCTAATCTTTGGGGTTAATTCTAATGCTAAATAAAACCAACAACAAACAACAAATGATAGGTACCTGTAATAATCACCCCCTCAGCCAGTCAAGTGTTTAAAAACCTACAGAGCAAGCACCCTAGGGAGCTATATCTAAACCGTTGATGTTGCCGAAAGGGTAGGGGACGAATTTTACTGTAGATAGAAACAGGCAGTCTGGCGTGGATTAGCTTGTATCATATTCGTATGCGCGGTAAGCATACCTACATGAGTCTGTTTAATGCATTAATTCGATATTGATTATTTATATGTATGGGTGTTATGGGTCTTTTCGGTTTATTTAAACCTTTTTGACGCCATGACAGATGTCAATACACTCATTCATACGCCAAACCAATATGTAGTTTAGAATAAAACGTATGGTATCTTATGACCGATATATCCGTCGTTGGCATCGAAAAGGTTAACTTTGGAAGCATACAATTCATAACTTTCAGTGCATAAGAGATATTCTCATTCTCAAGAAAATTTAAAATGGCTTTAGCATAATCTGCAGAAGCTTAGTAGAGGGAAAATATCGGAGGTTGAACGTATTTCCAGTACAAGGGGCAAAACTAGCTTTTTCATATTATCCCCTTTTATCGTACCGGTAGTGTAAAAGCTCGAACTTTTTAACTCACATGAACAAATGGCTTGCCAAACCAAAATCTTTGGGCGTTTAGATGCCCACGCACTTGTGTTCATCTGGAATGTCTTTGCCGTACACGCATAAAACTAGGGTCCGTAACGTTCTCATATAAATTTTTATCAAAGATTTCGTCATCCATTAAAACTTGCTTGTTGTATTTGCTCGAGATATCGCTTGTTCTTGCTGGACTGCCATACGTTTCAGGATTCTTTGTCTGTTAATTGTTTCGCTTTTTGGCATTTTGTACATTTCCTGCGGAAGTCTTTAACTTTTTAGCTACATTTCGAGTAGTCGCCAAAGGATTTTGACGAAAAAAATCAGCTATTGCCATGTTCAATTTCGGCTTTGCGCAGCCTTTTCTACGATCTCGATCTGGCAGATCACCTAGCATATTAAACACTCCAAACGTTTTTATCACTTACAAACACTATCTTTAGGTATATTGTACCTTTTTGCAAGTAATCGCATGGAAGTCCCTTATTTTATGCAGTATGAAACTATAGTTAATTTTCGAATATTTTTATTTTAAATTACGCGTAGTACTATAACAAAATGTGCGTATACAATTAATAACGCCCAAATTTAAATGGCTACAGCCCTCTAAAACGGATCGGTAGAGTCATTTGAAGAAACTGGCTATCATTAAACCTGATGTTAAGTTGCTGCATTAATTTGTCTAGGCTTTGAAATAATGTGATGATTAAATTTTAATGACAATATACCCGTCCATGAGACCATCAGTTACTTGAATACAGACATTTGTGACAATCTTTTAAATTAATCTTCAGAATGCGCTTAAAATCATTGAGTTAAATTCGGATAGGATAGAATAATCCTGCGCTCAACACTCTAAATTCAATTTATTGCTAGAATAAATTGATTGGATTTCGAGCTGGCTTCGGAGTGATGGAACGTTGAACGGTTTTGGTGCATTTGTTCCGTGCCGTTGCCGTATTTTTCAGTAGAATGCAGATGAGATTAATACATTTAAAAATAGTGAAACAGTTTTCAATGTCAAGTATATTAAGAATCGTGAATTGACTGTTTCGACGTTGAGTACTACATAATTGGGTATTCATAAAACAATTGCAGTGGAACCTAAGTAGACAACACAAATATCAAGAGAAACACCAACGTGTTAACGAGGATATTACTTAATCATGCAGAAACTTTGGTCTTATAATGGGTAATTAACAAACAACTCTACTAATATTAAAAACGCAAATGTAACTCTATTACCTCTTAACGCTCAAACCCAGTAACAATCGGTTTAGATAGGTATGAAGATAGATCGAGTACCGGGGAAGGAAATAGGATAGTTTTATTTCATGTAAATCATCCTTTAAGGGGGTGAAAAGAGGAGAGTAATTTAATGCGGTCTAATTGAATGTTGCCCATTAGGTTCATTCGGTACCTACCTACATTTTATTTCGGCGCGAACGAATTCGCGAGCAAAAGCTAGCTTTATAAAATGACACGTCTTTAATTGATATTATAAATAATAATTTTAAACAAAATAGAATCAACTTCACTTAGCATCCACCTTTCCAAAAGCAAATGCTTGAGCTGCTGTAAAAAATACTCCAACCACTATAGGTCTGCCTATAATAGTTGAAGAGTTCCCTCGATTTCTCCAGGATCCCATCATCAGTTCCTGACCTGGTTACAATTGGACCAACTGTGAAGTATACTCTTTCAAACAAAAAAAGAATTTTCCAAATCGGTCCAGCCACCTTCGAATAAGCGATGAACATACATACATCTCCTTCGAAATCTTGAAGTCGGTTGAAAATACATCGATTATTTGTACCTGTGTATCAAAGTTTCAATAGATTTCCAATTAACCGTAATTTAACTAGGTACGCCTATCTTGCTTTACGCCCGATTTCCATTTTACCAAAAATTAATTTAAACTAGTTATAAAGAATGGCAACGAAAGAGAAATCCGTGTATTAGCATAATAATAGCACACGCCTCCTTTGTTGCCGGCGGGATGTTACGTTAGGAAAGTTTCGGAGAAATTTAATTATTAAAATCAGCTAGTGGAAAGAGTAAAGAGATAAGCCCCACAAAAAACAACATGAATATTCTATGCAGCCACTAGCTGTGGATTTTCATACGCTGTAATACTTGTAATGCAACTCATGTCACTTACGTAAATGTATAAAACAGCTACAAAAGATTTTACATATAAGTCCTGGAAAAAGATGTCAGTTATTTAAAAGTGGATACTCTGTGGAAGTATGGACCCACACTGATATTCGGAATGAGAGTGAACTGGCGATTGGGGCGAGTGTTTAGTGACTTTACAACGTCATAGTATAGAAATGAATACTCCGATACAAATTATATTTATGATATGAACTTGACACGGTAGTGCATCTCGTTCGCGCCTAACTTCTGGAGAACGCGAGATGAACTGTGGGGATATTGCAAATCGACCTACTTCTAATAGCCGTATTGTTACGAGGCATTGGCAGCGTATACAATACAGTTAACGACACAATAATTTGATACCATCTAGCTGATTGATGATGAAACTAGAAGTTAGAAAACTGATGGATTTTTTGGTAGTAAAATCAGTGTTATTGGACGACTATTCGGTTTGACTAATTACTCTAATTCTTTAGGGATGTGTACACTGTACGATTTAGAATATTTAGATAGTTCAAGTTCAGTTTACAACCATATGTACTAAATAACAAAGTATTAATCGAATCATTAAAAAAACACCAATACGATTGATGATTAAGACGATTCCAATGATCGTGAATACGACTACACAAGACGAATAAAAAATGTGATATACACGGTGTAACATGAGGAAACCGAATAATTCTAACAGCGTATTCCTGATCATAATTGGAGACTAAAATGTCGTATAAACTTTTCTGGATTTCGCGAAAAAAATAATTTTTTTTTTTGCTTTTTTTTGTGTGTTTTGTGTTTGTGTTTAACATAAAAACATAAATGTTATTGGTAAAGATGTCGATTAAAATAAATTAGTACATTTTTTTCGAAAAAATAGTTTACGTAAAGTATTCCTTGGCACTTTGATATCTGTCAATAAGAATGTCTAGACTAGACCCCATAAAGGGTGAAATCGCCATCAAAAAAGCGTTTTGCACTGAGTCACATTAAAAAATGTTTTTTTATTTAAGTGGTAGTAACTCTGAAACTAGGCGAATTCCAGAAAAGTTTATACGACATTTTAGTCTCCAATTATGATCAGGAATACGCTGTTAAAATTATTCGGTTTTCTCATGTTACACCGTGTATACAAAGTAATACGTAAACGCTAATATTCCTTATGCGATCCAATTTATCGTGAAGCGATATTACCATTAAAATGAAACTATGTAAATTATTTCATCGCTTTTCCCTGTTTTAAGGCAACTTTGCATATAAATTATGTCACAAGTTACCGCGCCAAATGACCTTAGCACTGTAGGTACTCGGTCTTCTATGCAAGTAGAGTAAACGAGTCCGCGGGGCCGGGAGTGAAGAGGTCAAACTTTTAAGAGATTTTTAACATGACAAAGTTACGACGGCAACGCTAGCGCTTTGTTGTTTATTGTTTAAGTATGTCATAAGTTATGGGTTGATACATTTATAGGACTGTTTTGCAGTGGATTTATATTTCTCAGGGACAGTGTACATCTATTTCTAGAGCGGTAACCGATATGGATTGTAGTCATAAATGAGTCAGCTTCAGATATAGAACTGATCCCGTAAAATGTGAAGCAATAAAGCTTTTATTCGAATCCAATACATTACATCGCACATACACATAAATATATATTTAATAACGAAATATTATACGTACTCAATAGGTAGGTTTACCTATACCTACCTATTTTAATTCTCATATTAACGAATCCCATGCAAATCCCTTATCCATGATGGACCGGCTCGGCTATTAACAAGATTATTTTGGCTCAGCGATCCAAAAAGAATCTTGGCTTCCGTAACGAGAGCACGCCCCTGTCCCGATCCTGCCAGTTATTGACGTGATGCTGAAGCAGATCTGACCACTTTCCCCAACGACAGGTACATGGTCTGACCCGCCCGACGGCTACCATTTGGTCGTCCCAAGAACGCTCTCTTGGCAGCCCTATCCTCACCCATTCTCTGTAGGTGACCGAACCAGTGAAGGCTCTCGTTTCGCCGATGATATTGGGTCCAGGGACCGGAAAACCCCTTCATTTGATTAATCGTTTCGATACGGGTTTTATACTTTAATAGGGTTACCTATTAAAGTCTTACCCCAATGATAGGGTTACCCTATCATTGGGTTACCCTATCGATATGGAAATCATTTTGAATAGGCTTAACCCTTTTCAATGTGGTTTCCGAGTCGAATGGGGTAAATATAGCTTTAATATTTACCGCTTACCCTATCATAGGGCTACCCTTTTCCTGTCTCTTTTCCACGCAGGCAGGCGGTTCTATCTTTCTCATTTGGAATGGAACAGGAGAGGTGGCGGCGCAACAAATTGAGTGAATATAAGATTTGCTGTCGTTTATTCATTCTGGAAAAGTCACATTCACAGTCCAGTCATCTGCTCGCGTACACAACTTTAAATTAAATAATTTCTGTTACAGAAATGTGTCTTACCTTCAGTTTATATTTGCATAGTTCGCACGTACTGATGAGTTGGGCATTAATTATTTTGAATAAGAATAAAAACACATTTTTTATTCATATTCAAAACGATTTGACACAAACCAATACATTCATCCTCCTAGCGTTTGTCCCGGCTTTTGCCACGGCTCAGTTGAGCCTGTGGTCCGCTTGGCAACCTAATCCCATGAATTGGCGTAGGGATTGGTAGTCGTTTTCAGCTAATTATGGGATATACGATGTTAAGCTCACATGGTCATTCACATCATAAATATTATTTGATACCATGTATACCAGCGTTTTTGGGCACCCGATATTTCGGGTGCGAGGTAAATACCCCGTTTCAAATAATATTTATAATTAGGGGATGTAGATTTCGAAACTTATTTCTGTTTTATAATCCAAGATGGCGGTTATATACTTTTTACTGAAAAATCGTCATGGTAGTTATTTTCGGTTAATTATTCGGGGAGTATAAATTATACCTTTTTTTTTTTCAATTCAAGATGGACTGGTTTTTTATTATTATTATTATACACGGTGAATCTGAGTAACCCGACAGATTTCAACCATAAATTCCTGAGGTCCTAAGAAGTAATAAATGTTATATGAATTTATGTCGATTTCGCCAAAAAAATATATTTTTTTCTTTTTTAGTTTTTTTTAATTCTTTTGAACATAAAAACATAAATGTTATTGGTAAAACTGTCGATTAAAATAAATTAGTACATTTTGGCGACGACCACTCTGTAAAGAGTATAACGACAAAGAAGAACTCTGAAACTAGGCTAATTCCAGAAAAGTTTATACGACATTTTAGTCTCAGTCAGTTATTTACCAGTCAATTATCAGGAATTTATGGTTAAAATCTGTGGGGTTACTCAGATTCACCGTGTATATATAAATATACATATATATATTTTTTTTATTAGGTAACATTCTTTTTTTTTGCACTGATACGCTGGCGGCGTCCTACCTCCCAGCAACCAGTAAGCGAGCGGGAGCGGCGGCGGACGCCTGGGAGCGCCTCAAGGTCACTAAGTATAGTGGTCTCGGCGTCCAGTACGACTTCTCACCATACATCGTTATCGCGGGAGCAAAAACAAATGTGTTAAAGAATATATATAACAGAATGTCCGTTTAATATACAGAATATTATGCCTTCACGTCTTAGCCTCTAAGAAGTTCTTTATATCTAGCACAATTTTTTTGCTAGAAATGATTAAAAAAACTCGTTTTTCTCCTTTTCAACGTTCGTTAAAGTGCGTCTTTTTGAGTAGAAATTTCGTTTAACAGAAGGTTAATTTTTTATGAAAATTACGAGTACCTGGCTGAGTAATTGATTTTTGAGTAAATGATTTTTGAGAAAATAAAATTCTTCGTGTGTCTAAATTAATCCTTTATCTACAAGTCCAGACAAATCGATCATGAATGAAAAATGTTTTGAATAACAGGTGAATGAAGAGGTTATCGTTAGGATTGCGTGGCTAATCTTTTTAGTATGTACTATAATCAAATCGAATACCTCGATAAATTTTGAACTTGTAGGTAAAAACGTCTTGATACTACTGTCACTTCTGTTTTATCTTATTTGTTATAATCTTTGACTACTGTTAAATCGCTTTTGCTCCCGTGATAACGACGTATGCTTCTCACCATTTGGCGTCGAGACGCTCGGACCTTTGGGCAAGGGTGCACTCGGGCTCCACAAGGAGCTCAGTAAACGCCTGAGGGAGGCAACAGGCGACCCTCACGCGGGCAGCTATCTCGCACAAAGGATTGCTATTGCAATACAGCGCGGGAATGCTGCCTGCGTGATGGGAACCCTGCCAAAGGGTCCGGGTTTAACTTTTTAGTGATTTATTTTTAGTTAGGTTTTTTAGTTTTAGTTAGTTTATTTTAAGAGTCCGGTAAAGTCTTTTTACAATTTCGCTCAACTATTTGATATGATTTAGCCATTAAAGAATACTACGAGGGTTGCTACTTATATATCCGGAAACAAAAAAACAAACAAACGTACACGGCTGAAAATGGTTTTATTGTTTTTCAAAGTATTCCCCTTCATGATCTATGCACTTTTGCATTCGCGTGAACCAATTTTTAAAGCACTTCTGCCACTCCGCCTGAGGTACCTCCATAACGTGTTGTTTGAATGCGTCGACAGCATCTTCAGCGGTCGAAAATCGTTGACCGCGTAATTTATTCTTTATATTTGGAAATAAATAAAAATCGTTGGGTGCCAAGTCAGGGCTGTACGGCGGATGACCCGTTAATTCCACATTTTGACCCTCCAAAAATAGAGTTGTTTCGCGTGACGTATGACAGCTGGCATTGTCATGATGAAGAATGATTCTTCGTCGCTGGTTAGTTTTACGAATTTGTTCAAATACTTCCGGTAAGCAAATGGGCGTGTACCACTCTGAATTAACCTTTCTACGGTTTTCTAGTGGCACTGTAGCTACATGGCCATTAATACCGAAGAAGCCACCATTTGTTTCAATGTACTTTTTGCACGAGTAACTTTCGTAGGGTTCGGCTCATTTTGAAACACCCATACCGTTGATTGTTGCTTCGTTTCGGGATCGTATGCATAGATCCAGGATTCGTCACCTGTATAGATGTTATAAACGGCTTTTGAGTCACCACGGTTATATTTTTTTAACATTTTATTGCACCATTCGACGCGAGCATCTTTTTGCTCTTTTGTTAAGTTGTGGGGTATCCAACGCGAACAAATTTTTTTTACAGCCAAATAATTATGTAATATGCTATTAATGCTGGTCATAGAAATATCCAGAGTCGCCTCTATCTCGCAGTACGTAACATGTCGGTCGTCCATTATAAGTTTTCGCACAGCCTCGATATTTTGTTGTACAACGACCGATTTCGGGCGACCTGCCTTAACTTCGTCCGTAAGCATACTACGTCCACGATTGAACTCACTAAACCAGTGATACACAGTATTTTTAGATGGGGCTTCATCACCAAAAGTTGAAGTTAGTTGATCTATGCACTGTTGTTGCGTTAAACCACGCCGAAAATCATAATAAATCATAGCACGAATATTTTCACGTGTGAGTTCCATTCTTGCTGCGAGATGACATTTAAAACCCGTCAAAAACAAAACACGAGCGTTAATAAGAAAGAAAAAATATACCGGCCAGTACTTAAAAAAGTTCAAATTTTACCATGGAGGTCAAATATGCTATTTAAGAAGATTGTAATCCCGGTTTCCGGATATATAAATAGCAGCCTATGTAAATCAACAAATTTTTAAGCATAAATTGAAAGATCATTTCAATAGGGATTGTATAAGTACAAAACATTATCTACATTATTATTGTATTTTGAATAATTGACCTTTTCCCAACAAGTGTTTTACCAATTTTAGCTCGGGGAGGTTCGGACAGATATCAATTTGGGGATTTTATTGATGTCGTATTGCTACAGTTTTTTATGTAATATTGAGTTTATAGTCTTCTATGGAATAAATATAAAAAATTCTACCAATGTCATACAAAATTACTGAGAAAACACAAAATTAAATCAGTCAACTTTCGGAAAAAATACACAAAGAATAACCGCGGTTTCTGACTACATACATGATTAGTTATGAAAAAAATGAATACAAACATAAACTTCAGCTTATTATGAACCCAAATAATATAAAATATATATACTCGTACCATTTGATAGTAAATATTCGTAAATAAAGCACTTCAAATTAACTATAAACTTACAATTAATTATACGAAGTAAGGCCGGGCGATTTAGTACGCTCGCTGAGATCACGGAGGTAGGACGTGTGTCGCTCCCCGCTAGAACGCTAGCGTGAATTCGAAAAGTGCAAAGGCACCCGTAAATTGGGAAAAAATTGTTATCACCCAGTCGTTGACATCTGGGGACCTTTGTAACACTTGATAGGTAAATTTTTATTAAGTTATTTCGTAATTGTTATGAAATTATATCATTTACCTTATTCGCTTCGTAAATATAACGCGCTCCACTCCAAATAGTCTTGATCTTAGGTACGTTACCTACGTACGTTAATTTTTATTAAATATTTTGCGATTTTCATATAATTTTTGAGTTAGAACCTAACTTAGCTAAACAGAAACATACACAAACGGTGTAAGAATAGTTGAATGGTCCTATACAGGGTGAATTTTGCAAAACGGGCAGTGAGGGCAGATACTAGATCTCACGACGCTACATTTTAATTAAGGACGTAAGGGCGATCAACATACAAATTTATGAAAAATGTACGCGAGCGAGTAAATTGCATTATATTTTAGATGCCAATTGAACCCGTTTCGAACAGAAATCAATAAGTAGTAGATTGTGTAACAAGGGAGAAAATGAAATATTTACGGTGAGGGCGTATAGTAAATCCCAAAAACATGCGACTGAGTCCATCATAGAATCCCGAGCGTAGCAAGGGATTCTAAAGCAGACTACTGAGTGTAGTGAGGGGTTCAAGTGTTAACGCCCAAGGTGAAAATAGTTTTGCTTCTATGTGACACATACTGCTTTCAACACCACCTTAGAGGAAAATAAAAAATATTTTAGTAGAATCATATTTATTGACAGCTTGGGAGGAGACCCAAGAGCCAAGCTGTCCCGACATTATACCGAAGATATCCCGGACATCAGTCTGTACGAGATTAGGATGGCCCTGAAGCAGCTTAAGAACTACAAGGCGCCGGGCAAAGACGGAATCACTTCAGAGCTTCTGAGAGTGGGTGGAACACCGGTACTTAAAGTCCTCCAGAAGCTCTTTAATTCCGTCTTGTCCGAGGGCATAACGCCTGAAACATGGAATAGAGGCGAGGTGGTGCTGTTCTTCAAAAAAGGTGATAACAGCCTATTGAAGAACTGCAGACCCATCACGCTTCTGAGCCACGTCTATAAGCTCTTTTCAAGGGTCATCACGAACCGTCTCGAACACAGACTTGATGACTTCCAGCCTCCCGAACAAGCTGGCTTCCGAAAAGGCTATAGTACCATAGACCACATCCATACGCTGCGGCAAGTTATACAGAAGACCGAAGAGTATAACTTGCCATTATGCTTAGCGTTTGTGGACTATGAGAAAGCCTTCGATTCGGTGGAAACATGTGCGGTGCTTGAGTCCCTTCAGCGATGCCATATTAACTATCGGTACATCGAAGTGTTGAAGTGTTTGTACAGTAACGCCACCATGTCGGTCCGAGTGCAGGAGCAGAGTACGAAGGCGATTCCATTGCGAAGAGGCGTAAGGCAGGGAGACGTTATCTCTCCAAAACTGTTTACTGCCGTAATGGAAGACGCCTTCAAGCTCCTGGAATGCTAATACATCACTCACCTTCGGTTTGCCGACGATATCGTAGTCATGGCAAAGTCGATGGAGGAACTCAGCATGATGCTCGATGACCTCAACCGAGTTTCACAACGGGTGGGCTTGAAAATGAACATGGACAAGACGAAACTTATGTCAAATGCCAATGTTGTGCCCATCCCAGTCTCTGTTGGGAACTCGGTACTCGAAGTTGTTGACTCGTACATCTACCTAGGACAAGTAGTCCAATTAGGTAGCTCCAACTTCGAGAAAGAGGTCAACCGCCGAATCCAAGTTGGGCAGCGTTCGGGAAACTACGTAATGTCTTTTCGTCCGACATACCTCAGTGCCTCAAGACAAAAGTCTTTGATTAATGTGTGTTACCAGTGATGACTTACGGCTCCGAAACGTGGTCTTTCACTATCGGCCTCATCTCAAAACTCAAAGTCGCTCAACGAGCTATGGAGAGGGCGATGCTCGGGGTTTCTCTACGTGATCGAATCAGAAATGAGGAGATTCGTAGACGAACTAAAGTCACCGACATAGCCCACCGAATTAGCAAGCTGAAGTGGCAATGGGCAGGCCACATTGCACGTAGAGAAGATGGCCGATGGGGCCGAAAAATGCTCGAGTGGAGACCACGAAGCTAGGACGTCCACCCACAAGATGGACAGACGATCTTGTTAAGGTCGTCGGAAGACGCTGGATGCGGATCGCTTCCAACCGGTACGTGTGGAGGTCCAATAGCCCACCCAACGAAGGAAAACTTAGAGGAAATAATTCGTGTATAGCCAAATTTTGGTGTAGTTGTAGGCAAAGGTATCTTACATAACATACTAAAAGTACCGATGGGTGGGGGCGCCGCTAACGGGGTGAGGGGGGTGTAAAGGTCCCTTATTTTGGTTTTTCGTAAAAAACTCAGTAACGGTGGCTCATACGAAAAAATGTCCTGTTGCTTAATTCATCCACATATCATTTTCTATAAAAAAGATTCTTTGCACTTTTTTGCTGTGATCAATGTTTAGTGAGATATCGAGGAAATACGATAAACACTTTTTAAACTTTTGGAGCTATTATTTACGAAAGTATTAGTGTTTTCCAAAAATTGTTGTAGAACACTCTTATTTAAAAAAAAAATACCTATCCAACGATATCCCACACATTAGGGTTGGATTAAAAAAAATATTTACCCCTACTTCATGTGTACAGGAGGTACGCGCAAAAATGATAGTTTTTCAGATTTTGTTATAAAACTTTGTCGGCGTAATTAAAATACATACTCATACGAAATGTGACTTGTCTAGTACTAGCCATCACTAAGCAGAGTGAGCATGGTGCCGAGTTAGTACTAGAAAAGAAAAAAATCGTATGAGTATGTGTTTTAATCAGGCCGTCAATGTTTTAAAATAAAATCTGAACAAATATTATTTTTTCGGGGACCTCCCGTACACATGAAGTGGGGGGGGGGGGGGGTAAAATTTTTTTTACTCCAACCCTAATGTGTGGAAAATCGTTGGATAGGTATTTTTTTTTTAAATATGAGTGTTCTACAACAATTTTTGGAAAACACTAATATTTTCGTAAATAATAGCTCCAAAAGTTTAAAAAAGTGTTTATCGTATTTCTTCGATATCTCACTAAACATTGATCACAGCAAAAAAGTGCAAAGAATCTTTTTTATAGAAAATGATATGTGGATGAATTAAGCAACAGAACATTTTTTCGTATGAGCCACCGTTACTGAGTTTTTTACGAAAAACCAAAATAAGGGACCTTTACACCCCCCTCACCCCGTTAGCGGCGCCCCCACCCATCGGTACTTTTAGTATGTTATGTAAGATACCTTTGCCTACAACTACACCAAAATTTGGCTATACACGAATTATTTCCTCTAAGTTTTCCTTCGTTGGGTGGGCTATTGGACCTCCACACGTACCGGTTGGAAGCGATCCGCATCCAGCGTCTTCCGACGACCTTAACAAGATCGTCTGTCCATCTTGTGGGTGGACGTCCTAGCTTCGTGGTCTCCACTCGAGCATTTTTCGGCCCCATCGGCCATCTTCTCTACGTGCAATGTGGCCTGCCCATTGCCACTTCAGCTTGCTAATTCGGTGGGCTATGTCGGTGACTTTAGTTCGTCTACGAATCTCCTCATTTCTGATTCGATCACGTAGAGAAACCCCGAGCATCGCCCTCTCCATAGCTCGTTGAGCGACTTTGAGTTTTGAGATGAGGCCGATAGTGAAAGACCACGTTTCGGAGCCGTAAGTCATCACTGGTAACACACATTAATCAAAGACTTTTGTCTTGAGGCACTGAGGTATGTCGGACGAAAAGACATTACGTAGTTTCCCGAACGCTGCCCAACTTGGATTCGGCGGTTGACCTCTTTCTCGAAGTTGGAGCTACCTAATTGGACTACTTGTCCTAGGTAGATGTACGAGTCAACAACTTCGAGTACCGAGTTCCCAACAGAGACTGGGATGGGCACAACATTGGCATTTGACATAAGTTTCGTCTTGTCCATGTTCATTTTCAAGCCCACCCGTTGTGAAACTCGGTTGAGGTCATCGAGCATCATGCTGAGTTCCTCCATCGACTTTGCCATGACTACGATATCGTCGGCAAACCGAAAGTGAGTGATGTATTAGCATTCCAGGAGCTTGAAGGCGTCTTCCATTACGGCAGTAAACAGTTTTGGAGAGATAACGTCTCCCTGCCTTACGCCTCTTCGCAATGGAATCGCCTTCGTACTCTGCTCCTGCACTCGGACCGACATGGTGGCGTTACTGTACAAACACTTCAACACTTCGATGTACCGATAGTTAATATGGCATCGCTGAAGGGACTCGAGCACCGCACATGTTTCCACCGAATCGAAGGCTTTCACATAGTCCACAAACGCTAAGCATAATGGCAAGTTATACTCTTCGGTCTTCTGTATAACTTGCCGCAGCGTATGGATGTGGTCTATGGTACTATAGCCTTTTCGGAAGCCAGCTTGTTCGGGAGGCTGGAAGTCATCAAGTCTGTGTTCGAGACGGTTCGTGATGACCCTTGAAAACAGCTTATAGACGTGGCTCAGAAGCGTGATGGGTCTGCAGTTCTTCAATAGGCTGTTATCACCTTTTTTGAAGAACAGCACCACCTCGCCTCTATTCCATGTTTCAGGCGTTATGCCCTCGGACAAGACGGAATTAAAGAGCTTCTGGAGGACTTTAAGTACCGGTGTTCCACCCACTCTCAGAAGCTCTGAAGTGATTCCGTCTTTGCCCGGCGCCTTGTAGTTCTTAAGCTGCTTCAGGGCCATCCTAATCTCGTACAGACTGATGTCCGGGATATCTTCGGTATAATGTCGGGACAGCTTGGCTCTTGGGTCTCCTCCCAAGCTGTCAATAAATATGATTCTACTAAAATATTTTTTATTTTCCTCTAAGGTGGTGTTGAAAGCAGTATGTGTCACATAGAAGCAAAACTATTTTCACCTTGGGCGTTAACACTTGAACCCCTCACTACACTCAGTAGTCTGCTTTAGAATCCCTTGCTACGCTCGGGATTCTATGATGGACTCAGTCGCATGTTTTTGGGATTTACTATACGCCCTCACCGTAAATATTTCATTTTCTCCCTTGTTACACAATCTACTACTTATTGATTTCTGTTCGAAACGGGTTCAATTGGCATCTAAAATATAATGCAATTTACTCGCTCGCGTACATTTTTCATAAATTTGTATGTTGATCGCCCTTACGTCCTTAATTAAAATGTAGCGTCGTGAGATCTAGTATCTGCCCTCACTGCCCGTTTTGCAAAATTCACCCTGTATAGGACCATTCAACTATTCTTACACCGTTTGTGTGTTTCTGTTTAGCTAAGTTAGGTTCTAACTCAAAAATTATATGAAAATCGCAAAATATTTAATAAAAATTAACGTACGTAGGTAACGTACCTAAGATCAAGACTATTTGGAGTGGAGCGCGTTATATTTACGAAGCGAATAAGGTAAATGATATAATTTCATAACAATTACGAAATAACTTAATAAAAATTTACCTATCAAGTGTTACAAAGGTCCCCAGATGTCAACGACTGGGTGATAACAATTTTTTCCCAATTTACGGGTGCCTTTGCACTTTTCGAATTCACGCTAGCGTTCTAGCGGGGAGCGACACACGTCCTGCCTCCGTGATCTCAGCGAGCGTACTAAATCGCCCGGCCTTACTTCGTATAATTAATTGTAAGTTTATAGTTAATTTGAAGTGCTTTATTTACGAATATTTACTATCAAATGGTACGAGTATATATATTTTATATTATTTGGGTTCATAATAAGCTGAAGTTTATGTTTGTATTCATTTTTTTCATAACTAATCATGTATGTAGTCAGAATTAAGAATATTCCACACATTAGGGTTGGATTAAAAAAAAACATTTACCCCTACTTCATGTGTACAGGAGGTACGCGCAAAAATGATAGTTTTTCAGATTTTGTTTTAAAACTTTGTCGGCGTAATTAAAATACATACTCATACGAACTGTGACTTGTCTAGTACTAGCCATCACTAAGCAGAGTGAGCATGGTGCCGAGTTAGTACTAGAAAAGAAAAAAATCGTATGAGTATGTGTTTTAATCAGGCCGTCAATGTTGTATAATAAAATCTGAACAAATATTATTTTTTCGGTACCTCCCGTACACATGAAGTGGGGGGGGGGGTAAATTTTTTTTTTTACTCCAACCCTAATGTGTGGAATATCGTTGGATAGGTCTTTAAGAGGCCTTATTCCCAAAACGTGCGAATTTCACGAAATGCTTCACGAATTTCTTCGAAGGCTATGGCGAAAATACTAAGTTTTTTTAAATCAACTATTGATGCACGTAATAGTTCATTTCTTTATCTAGACGGCCATCGGAGCAAATATTACATTTTAACGAGTGAAATATGAAAAAAAATGGTTGTCTTGGAGGGCCTTTCCGGATTTTCCAGTTAGGTGTACCGTTCATTTTCAGATTACGCAAAAAAGCGGAAAAATTCTTATTCAATTTGAATTAAATTAAATTGAGTATATCATGTATGAGACGGCCATGGAAATAAAAATCAAAGATTCATCTTGAATAATCGACAAAATACCTTCTGATTATATGCCAGTTTTTTGATGAAAACACGGTTACATTTCATTTTTTCCACGAAAACCCCATGAATATTTTGCCCTAAAAATATTACCATTGCAAAGTTAAACTATATTTCTATCACGATAAAAAAAACATTACTATAGCAGTAAATTTCAAATTACTATGAATTTTTAAAAATGACACTTAAATCACACTTCACAGGACACTTTTTGTAAGAATCGTATTTTTGGGTACTTAATAATAATAAACATGGTTCAAAATTATTTTTTTGTATTACTAATACTTCAAACTATCTTATAAATAGCATTTTATGCGGCTTTTTTCATTAATAGAGTTTTTCGACCTATTAGGGAAAAAACAAAAATATGAGTATTCTAAGACAATTTTTGGATAAAACTAATACTTTCGTAAATAATAGCTCCGAAAGTTTAAAAAAGGGTTTATCGTATTTCCTTGATATCTCATTGAACATTGATCTCAGCAAAAAAGTGCAAAGAATCTTTTTTGTAGAAAATTATATTTGTATGAATTAAGTACTAGAACATTTTTTCGTATGAGCTACCGTTACTGAGTTATTTACGAATAACCAAAAAAAGGCCCTTTACGGGGTGTAAAGGGCCTTTTTTTTGGTTCCCCCCGTTTACGGCGCCCCCATCCACCGGTACTTTTAGTATGTTCTGTAAGATACCTTTATCTACAACTACACCAAAATTCAGCTTTACACGAATTATTTCCCCTATCAGGCAGTTAAGCGTCTTCGTTTGGTGAGCTACAAGGGGGAGGCCTATGTTCAGCAGTGGACGTCTTATGGCTGAGATGATGATATTTATTTTAACTTTATATGTCCTTAGTGTGCTTCCTGGTTGTAATTAATCGATAAAAAAAAAAAATATTTATGTCAGATTTAAAAAATATTTATTAATTTAGATTTTTATTAATTTAATAAGTTTTTTTTGTAATGACGGACTGGCTGAAAAAAAAACTAATGTCCTATGACAGAAAAGCGCCACTTGGTTCCCTCCTATCAGGGAAGAAAAAGCCGGTGTACGAATAGGTGATGTGAAAATAGTTATTTATTACACAAAGGAGCAAAGTTGTTGTTTAACCTCGCGTGCTTATATTGAGATTATATTTGAGAGTAAGCAAAAGATTCCAAAATTTAGCCACGAGCGAACTTTGCTGCCGAGCATAATTCAACATTTTTCACTACAACGCCGCGAGGAAAAATACCAGTTATAAAATATTAAAAATTAATGCTTTAAAAATTTTGTAATTCAACTGTTTAAAGTCCACGTGGCCAGATGTGGATAACATGCGTTTTTCTCCTCCGCTTTTAAGGGATAAAGAGCGCCTTTCCAAGTTGAAGTGATGATAAGTTTTTTACTTGCCAACGCAGTTTAGGGCAATAGAAAAGCCTCAAATAAAAAATGCTTTCTTCAAACATTTACTACGCGAAACTGTATGGAAATCGTAATTATTCATTTGTGACTTTTCAAGTGTGTTAAACTGGACTATTGTGTTTGATAACTGGTAGAAAACTGATTGATTGACATCAAAATAAACACTAAATTTACTTTAATCTGTAAGTGTCAATCGCCGTTAGTCAAAAAGGTATGAAAGGTCCTAAGCCCATTGGAAAGTCTAGTCTGTATTAATATTATAAAGCCCTATAAAATGCCCCAGAGCTTGGTCTAACACACAACATATCCTCATGTTTCATTTGGATGTTTCACTAGGTAATTTTTAATTAGTTTAATTATATACGATTGTTTTAACGTTGTTCTTAAGCCAGATTTAAACTTCTAAGTTTTGTTTACGTACGAAGGGACGCTGTTGTAGGTCAGAATGAGAGAAAGATATTGTTTTCTCATTGTAGAAAATAGCTTCGTGCCTTACAAAAGCGAAACTTAGAAGTTTAGTGTCAATCCAGCCTTACAATATTAAAACATACATATGACCCTACACGACCTTATTGCCATGATATTTTTGTCACAGGTGGTTTTTAGCTGAGAGCCTTAAGAATGCAGATATCATCGAAGACTTTGCTTGATATGCAAGTACACAGCCGTGCAATACAACGCACACTAATATTTCAAGGCATAGTCCATGAACTTGCCTTTAAAATAATCTACAACTATGGTATTGAGCTACTCGAATTCTTGTATGTGTGTTTACGCAAAACTACAACAGGACCATACTTATTTCCATTTCTTTGTCCGTTGCAGCTTTGTTTCTGCAGAATCCTACTAACAGCACTCAAATCACGCTGCATACAAAATATGTTTAGAACTTAAATTAATCTTTGTGGCTTTTTATTGATAAGACGCTTCATATTTTTTACTAAATAATAATGTTACTATTCTAGGTTTCATTATGGTTGGTACAAAAAGCGCGCGTTTGGCTCAGTAAAAAGAAAAAAAAATATTCCATGGCGTAAGAAAACCAAATAAAAACAGCAACAATGGCAGTAAAACTACAAAGACAGACAAGGTTTATAAATCGATTATAAGTAATTTATCTGACTTTACCTTTACAAGATAGATTGAAAATATAATTTTCATCCCAAGGTAAATTGAAATATACTTTTACGTTTTTTTAGAAAATGCTGTGTGAAATGGGCCTTGAACTCCAAGACAAACCCAGTACCAGTAAAGATACTCTAGCCTCTCACGCCAGTAAAGTCACTGAATATATTTTTTGAAATCTACCCATACAATCTTTCAACCCTTTTTGGGATTGAATTTTTCAAAATAATTTCGTATTATTTGTACACATTAAAAATTTACGATCTGCTGTAGGTTGTGGCTCTGCATTGATCAGTCAATCAACCATTTACGTACGCCTATGCCCTATATTATGTATGTATATATATAGATATAGCTTTAGTGCATAACAAGTTATTATGCACTAAAGATATAGACATAGCTTTAGTGCATAACAAGTTATAATAAATAACATGGTGTATTAAATGGTTACTAGATTTATCTTTAGTTTTATTTTACCTAACAAAATTTCTGATATTACGCAAGAGCGCCTAAAGTATCAATATTGTTAATTGCGGCCGCGCACGTGCACGCGCCGGTGGTACCTGGAAGCGTTCGGTTACTGTGTAAAACTCGTATCTTCGCTCGATTTGAAAGCATTACCGGACTCTTAATAGTAGTTTTAGTTTGATATAGTTCTGAAGTGTTAAATTTTTAATGTAACCAAATAAAGGTAATAATGTCGCCTTCATTATAGGAAAGTAACCAAATATTGTATGTTATAGTTAAAGTGTTAGCTACGAGACAGGCCGTCAGTTTTTTTTTCAGTTAATTTTTTTTTTTTAATTTTTGTCGTTTTTTTTTTCGTTTTGTTTAGTTTATTTTCGTTTTATGTTCGTTTTATTTTCGTTATATTTTCGTTTTATTTTCGTTTTATTTCGTTTTTATTTCCGTATTTATTTCATTTTTGTTTCATTTTTGTTTCATTTTTGTTTCATTTTTGTTTAATTCTTGTTTCATTCTTGTTTCATTCTTATTTCATTCTTATTTAATTCTTATTTAATTCTTATTTCATTCTTATTTAATTCTTATTTCATTCTTATTTCATTCTTATTTCATTTTTATTTCATTTTCATTTCATCATTATTTTATTATATTTTTATTATATTATAAAAGTAGATTGTACAACAAGTGCATAAAACGTACGTTTTTACGCGAGGCGTTTTGATATAAAGTCGAGTGTAAAATAGGTTTTATGGACGAGGGTTACTCTCTAATTTTCACTTCAATTACGAGGAAATTATTTATCGGTAATCGTAAAACAATTTCAAGTTGTAACAAAAATATTACAATGAAAACAAATATGGTTCCCACCAATTAATTTTTTAATTTTTTTTTTGAATTTTCAACATGTGAATTTAGAAATTTTCTGCCAAGTCATTAAAACATTTCGGGGCATTTCTAAACTATTATTAACTCCTATTTTATTTGATTTCATTTATTTAATTATAAAAAACACGCAATTCAAATCATTATAGCAAGAATATAATAAAAGAACAAGTTTCAGTATTCTACGAAATTTTACTGCTCAATTAAATAGTGCAATATATTTTGACTCTGTTTGGCTGTTGAGCCCAGGGACCGGAAAACCCCTTCATTTGATTAATCGTTTCGATAGGGTAACCCTATTAAAGTCTTACCCTAATGATAGGGTTACCCTATCATTGGGTTACCCTATCGATATGGAAATCATTTTGAATAGGCTTAACCCTTTTCAATGTGGTTTCCGAGTCGAATGGGGTAAAGATAGCTTTAATATTTACCGCTTACCCTATCATAGGGCTACCCTTTTCCTGTCTCTTTTCCACGCAGGCAGGCGGTTCTATCTTTCTCATTTGAAATGGAACAGGAGAGGTGGCGGCGGAACAAATTGAGTAAATATAAGATTTGCTGTCGTTTATTCATTCTGGAAAAGTCACACTCACAGTCCAGTCCTCTGCTCACGTACACAACGTTCAATTAAAGAATCTGTTAAAGAAATGTGTCTTACGTTCAGTTTATTTTTGCATAGTTCGCACGTACTGATGAGATGGGCAATAATTATTTTGAATAAGAATAAAAACACAATTTTTATTCATATTCAAATCGATTTGACACAAACCAATATTCATCCTCCTAGAGTTTGTCCCGACTTTTGCCACGGCTCAGTTGAGCCTGTGGTCCGCTTGGCAACCTAATCCCATGAATTGGCGTAGGGATTGGTAGTCGTTTTCAGCTAATTATGGGATATACGATTTTTGAAGCTCACATGGTCATTCATATTATAAATATTATTTGAAACGGGGTATTTACCATGTATATTAGCGTTATTGGGCACCCGATATTTCGGGTGCGTGTTAAATACCCCGTTTCAAATAATTAATATTTATAATTAGAGGATGTAATTTCGAAAATTATTTCTGTTTTATAATCCAAGATCGCTTCCAAGACTTTTTACTTATATACTATTTCGCAAAAAAATTTTTTTTTTCATTTTTCGGATTTTTAAAATGCTTTTGAACATAAAAACATAAATGTTATTGGTAAAACTGTCAATTAAAATAAATTAGTACATTTTGGCCACGACCACTCTGTAAAGAGTGTAACGACAAAGAAGAAGAACTCTGAAACTAGGCTAATTCCAGAAAAATTTATACGACATTTTAGTCTCAGTCAGTTATCAGGAATTTATGGTTAAAATCTGTCGGGATACTCAGATTCACCGTGTATATATATTTTTTTTTTCATTTTATATTTAAAAAAATTCAGAGTATAATATTTTTGTTTTTTTTCTTTTTTTTTTTCATTTTCTTTTCGTTTCGTTTTCGTTTCGTTTTCGTTTCGTTTTCGTTTCGTTTTCGTTTCGTTTCGTTTCGTTTTCGTTTCGTTTTCGTTTCGTTTTCGTTTCGTTTTCGTTTCGTTTTCGTTTCGTTTTCGTTTCGTTTTCGTTTCGTTTTCGTTTCGTTTTCGTTTCGTTTTCGTTTCGTTTTCGTTTCGTTTTCGTTTCGTTTTCGTTTCGTTTCGTTTTCGTTTCGTTTTCGTTTCGTTTTCGTTTCGTTTTCGTTTCGTTTTCGTTTCGTTTTCGTTTCGTTTTCGTTTCGTTTTCGTTTCGTTTTCGTTTCGTTTTCGTTTCGTTTTCGTTTCGTTTTCGTTTCGTTTTCGTTTCGTTTTCGTTTCGTTTTCGTTTCGTTTTCGTTACATTTTCGTTTCGTTTTCTTTTCGTTTTTATTTTCGTTTATTTTCATTTTATTTCGTTTTATTTTCATTTTATTTTCATGTTATTATCATTTTATTTCCATTTTATTTTCATTTTATTTTCATTTTTATTTCATTTTTATTTTATTTTATTTTTATTATATTATAATAGTAGATTGTACAACAAGTGCATAAAACGTACGATTTTACGCGAGGCGTTTAAAAGTCGAGTGTAAAATGGGTTTTATGGACGAGGGTTACACTCTAATTTTCACTTCATTTGCGAGGAAATTATTTATCGGTAATCGTAAAACAATTTCAAGTTCTAACAAAAATATTACAATGAAAACAAATATGGTTCCGAACAATTAATTTTTTAATATATTTTTTTGAATTTTTAACATGTGAATTTGGAAATTTTCTGCCAAGTCATCAAAACATTTCGGGGCATTTCTAAACTATTATAAACTCCTATTTTATTTGATTTCATTTATTTAATTATAGAAAACACGCAATTCAAATAATTATAGCAATACTCAGATAGAATTAGCGGAAAAATCATAAAAAGTACAGTCAATTCCTATTGGACGGGAAAAAAATTGTTTGTATAGATCAAAGTGTCAGGAATCGATATCAATAAAATTTATAAGTGATCAATATTGGGCGCTAAGGTGCCAAAAAAATGGTAAAAACCAGTTTTTCGCTTCTAGAGGAAAAACTACGAGTCGGACCAAAAATAGTTAAATGTAACAAATGTGCGCAATTATAAAACAAAGAGAATGAGCCCCGGTAGAGCAAAATCGGTCCAGAGGATCGTCCGCAATTCGCAAAAAAACACATTTTTTTTGCAAATATTGTAAATTCAATAACTCGCGTTCCGGAAGTGCTGGACAGCTGAAATTTGAATATGATGTCAATTTTGTGGTCCTCTAACTACAGTTAATTGTTAAAATTAAAATATTGTAAACTTTTTGCAAACCGTCGACTTTTGCAAAAAGTGACCTTTTTTAAAATCGATTGGGAGGGTATTTTGATTTTCGAAAAACGTTATAATTTTGGTTTCTATGCATTAAGGAGGAGTTGAACTACAAATTTCCAAATTTACAGATCATTTGACAAGGAATAAACTTGTTTGAATAATCTATGAAGATCAGACACTTTTTGCGCGCGCGGCAGCGGCGCACTATGGCCCAAACGCCCGATCTAGCTGGACAAAATTATTTTACACTCATAGACTAAAATTGACTATTTTTATTATTATTTTGGTATAATTAATGTGAAAAAAATTAACCAGCGTAAGTTGACCTTTGTATAAGAATAATTACTAGGGCAGAAGAGATTATAACGTTTTTCGAAAATTAAAATACCCTCCCAGTCGATTTAAAAAAAGGTCACTTTTTGCCAAATTCGACGGTTTGCAAAAAGTTTACGAGTACAACATTTTCATTTGAACATTTAACTGTAGTTAGAGGACCACAAAACTGACATCATATTCAAATTTCAGCTCTCCAGAACTTTCGGAACGCGAGTTATTGAATTTACAATATTTGCAAAAAAAAACGTGTTTTTAACCAGTGTAAGTTGACCTTTGTATAAGAATAATTACTAGGGCAGAAGAGGTCAGCTAAACTTGGTTGTGCAATTTTAAGAGAAATGAAGCATTATTACAAATGGCACCTAAAAAAAACAATAAACTATATTTAAGTATTTTAATTCTGCTATTCTTATATTTTAGGTGCCATTTGCAATAATGCTTCATTTCTCTTAAAATTAAATATCCATGTTTAGCTGACCTCTTCTGCCCTAGTAATTATTCTTATACAAAGGTCAACTTACACTGGTTAATTTTTTTCGCATTGCCGACGATCCTTTAAACAGATTTTGCTCTACTGGGGCTCATTCTCTTTGTTTTTTTATTGCGCACATTTGTTACATTTAACTATTTTTTGTCGGAGCCGTAGTTTTTCCTCTAGAAGCGAAAAACTTGTTTTTACCATTTTTACCATTTTTTTGGCACCTTAGCGCCCAATATTCACTTATAAATTTTATTGGTATCAATTCCTGACACTTTGATCTATACAAAAAAAAATCCCATCCAATAGGAATTGTCTGGGCCAGAAAGCTTATTCTATCTGAGTACAAGAATATAATAAAAGAACAAGTTTCAGTATTCTACGAAATTTTACTGTTCAATTAAATTGTGCAATATATTTTGACTCTGTTTGGCTGTTGAGCCATTCTTGGTCTTAGAAGAAAATTTTACTTTATGCCCTAGAGCTTGAAATGCGATTTTATATCGTCCACGCACGATTTAAAGTCGAACTTTACGAGCATGAGAAGTGAAAAGAGTATATCTGCCTACCGTGGATTTTAAAACAGATATAATTTTTGCTGGGCATAAGGGAAACTACGCCTTATTGGGATTAGGTCCAGTTTCCACACGATGTTTTCTTACACCGAAAAACCCAGAATACATACGCGGAACATTATTTAAAATAAAAAGCACGATTAAATAATTCTGTTAAGAATCAATTATTTTTATTACATTTTCTCGCATATGAATTAGTCCCGACGAAATTAATTTGTATCAATTTAACGGGAATACAATCAACATAAGTTTATTCTTACGATATTTTTTTCAAATAATCATTTTATTCTTGAGTGTCCAACAATGACTGATATTGATCGTTTCATTATACTAGAAGTATCGGTAAACGGCGTCACATTTTGCTGGAGCCATTGAAACAAAGTACTACCTATAACTAGAATAACACAAAATTATATATTTTAACACTTCACAATATGCATTTGATTTTGGTTCCTATAAGCCTGGGTCTAAGATTCAATCGACACGAGCCGTCACGCTCGAATGGCAAGAACAAAAACACCGGCACCACACAACGATCTTTTAGCGCACTAACAAGCAATAATAGCGTCTAGATCAAAGGCGTAAGTACGAAAACATACGCAAAAAGATTCTTGTTTGTCTGTAGGCTCGCTCGTGCCGCCATATCGGCAGCGCTTAGCTCGTAGGGTGCTCGAATAATAAATAAGCCATATGTATTGGTCACAGAGTTTAAAATAGCTTAATCGCATTTGAAAAACCCTATCTGATAGGGAAACCATATGCTGGGTTGTAACCACTTACCCGAATTAACTGTATTGACATGGTTAGCCTTTCGTTCGGGTAAGTCAAACGATACGCTTACCGAATTGATAGGGTTTTTAAAAACAACTCTATCAAATACCCAATCTAATACCCCTTTAATGGTTACCGGTTCCGGTCCCTGGTTGAGCCACATTCTTAGTCTTAGAAGAAAATTTTACTTTATGCCCTAGAGCTTAAAATGCGATTTTATGTCGTCCACGCACGATTTAAAGTCGAACTTTACGAGCATGAGAAGTGAAAAGAGTATATCTGCCTACCTTGGATTTTAAAACAGATATAACATTTGCTGGGCATAAGGGAAACTACGCCTTATTGGGATTAGGTCCAGTTTCCACACGATGTTTTCTTACACCGAAAAACCCAGATTACATTCTTATACGTGGAACATTATTTAAAATAAAAAGCATGATTAAAAAATTCTGTTAATAATAAATTATTTTTATTACATTTTATCGCATATGAATTAGTCCCGACGAAATTATTTTGAATCATTTTAACGGGAATAAAATTAACATAAGTTTATTCTTACGATATTTTTTTAAATAATGATTTTATTCTTGAGTGTCCAACAGGGACCCGCCCGGTATCCCCTTCGAGGGTTTTTGAAAGGGTTTTTCGTAAGGCTTTGCTTACCAAAGCCGATGCTCCTCAAAACCCATTCATTTGGCTTTTAAAGCGCTATAAATACGGTATCCCCTTCGAGGGTTTTTGAAAGGGTTTTTCGTAAGGCTTTGCTAGCCAAAGCCGTTGCTTCTCAATACCCATTCATTTAGCTATTTAAAGCGCTTTAAATACGGGTAAGCAGTTCCCCTAACGAATATCAGATACCTTCTCAAGCGCTTAAAAAAGCCTTTCGAAAGGGTAGCGTTGGTAGCTCTTGAAGGGGTTTCCCTTTCTACGCTCATGCAATTTTTATCCTTTTCCTTATGACAATAAGAGCAAAATTGTAAATTTACGTTAGACGACCGTATGTCTAGCGCGGTGTCAAAGCGGCGGCGCCTTTGACAAAGCCGCCAAGTTGCCGCTGCTTGCGGTTAAGAAGTACCTTATTGCATTGTAATACGGTTACCTTTTGTGTGGCGAAGGGGCGGAAGAATTTGGAGCGCGTGCGACGCATCGTTTTGGGAAGTTTGGAACTGTATTTGTTTTTGTTTATGTATCGGCACAGATTATATAATAGTTCTTACGAAGTATCGGGTTGAATATTCATTTGATTGAAGGGTTTTCGTAAGGCTTTGCTTTCGAAAGCCGTTGCCTCTCAAAACCCATTCATTGGGCTTTTTAGACGAGTACCAGAAAATACATGTACCTCGATTGTGGGGGGAATAATCATCGCGTAGTCCCGCCTCTTGCGATCGCGGTCATGTGGTAGTTCACTCAGACTAAAGGCTCAAAGATAGTTCACTTGGAACAAACGACAAAACGACGAGGAGCCAGATTCACTCGAACATGTACATCATATCTAGGGCATGCAATATCGGACGATTCTCAATACCGGTATTGAATCCGATATTAGGGCTCAATACCGGAATTCCGGTATTAATACCGGTATTGGAGGTGAACATTGAAATACGTTATTGAAACGCTAAAATCAGGTAAAAACTCAATCAACCTTAACAGTTAATCATATTTTGTTGTATTTATTAGCTGCAACTTGTTAATATTCATTTTATAAGTACAGTCGTCTTGATCGATGATTTTTGGTCTTTTTAATTTGTGATCCAGCAACTGGGTACATAACGTTTTATATAATTTCATATTCCCGTACTAATTTAGTATGAGAGCGCGACCGCTTATTTCAGCTGAGTTAACGTTTTTGATAATTACTCATGTGAATTAAAAATATCCAGGAAAATCAAGTTATAGGGGTTAACCTGGATTGTTATACTACAAAATGGTGTAGAATACTATTGAGATGTGCTGTTCGAATCGCAGAAATTTACGAATTAAATTGAGCTTATGTGCGGTGACCTCGTGCTCCTTGTAAAAACTTAATGGTGAGTAGTCTGCTGTCTACTCTGTTTCTCAAAACATAAGCAATCTTAAGATAATTCATAATTCTTTAGAACTCTCCAGCTTCCATCGAGTCGTTGTTTCGGCCCGAGGATCTTGCGAAGTATCTTTATTTCTGCGACTAGCAGCATATTCTCCTCTCCAAGTGTCAGTGTTCATGCCTCACAACCGTGCATAAGGATTGGCCTAATGGTTTTATAAATACGGATTTTAGCTGATCTGGTCAGCAGTTTAAACGCTAACACTTTGTGAAGGGCAGCACTGCATCGCAAGGTGTATTGCACTCGGATTTTGATTTCTTCGCTGCGAGTGTTTATATTTGTGATGGTGCAGCCTAAGTACCTGAATTTCTCCATGCCTCTGTAAGTAGTATCTCCGACATGAAGGTCCTACGGTTGAATACGAGTGTTTTTGTATCGTTTCATGTGGAGATACTCCTCTGTTTTTTTGTGGGATATCCTTAGGCCGATCTTCGATCTGCAGGACCCTTACGGATTCCCGCACCTGGTCTATAGATGGCATCATCTGCGTATCCTATCATCTTGTGCCTTCAACTCAGTTCTAGCCATCCCTCCAGTGTTAAAACTTTCCTTAGGACATATTCTAAGACTAAGTTGAAGAGCATAGGTGACAAGGCATCGCCCTGCTTGAGTCCCCCGTCACTACTGTGAAGTCGTCAATGAAGATGGCGGTTATAGTACAGAATAATTAATAGTACAAGTACAGCATATTCTCCTACCTAAATTTTAAGCTTTACTTAGTATTTATATGTCCACAATCTATCAATAATCTGCTAAAAAGTGAGTTAAGTAAGGTTAGAGCTCTAACCCTCAATGAACCCGAACGGCTGCTCAAAGAGTGGGCTAGGTTAGGTTAGAACTGTGACCCTCAACCAACCCGAACAACTTAAAACGGATTATATTCGGAATTCAAACTGCAATTTAAATTAAAATGGCTAAGAGATATGATAAAATCACGCAGGAGGACAAAATGGCTTACACATTCCATCATTTCTCTAGTAATCTAACTAAATCTGAGTAAAATGAATGAGTAAAACTAGATTTGTCATTTCACTAAACTGGTTTAGCGATTAGATGAAATGTCTAAACCAGGTCATTAAGTTGAGAAAATGGATTCGATATTATAACTTCTTTGCCATTGAACTAACCCGGTTTAAAAAAATTATAATATCTCAACTGACACAGAAGGAAGTAGGTAACTTAAGTTAAATAGATGGCACTGTACTAAATATTGTAGATAAATGTGAAATATACCTACCTAAACTTTGGTTTAATGACGCTACAATAACTATTATAGTGAAATGTAAAAAGATTGAGGTCTTTAGAGTGACTCTGTTTTCAACTGCTCATTACGTCGAGCGATTTGAGCCAAAACTGCATAACTCTATGTTTCTCCAATCCTGAGATCCAGTAGGTAGTATGTAGGTTTCAGAAAAGAGTGTATTACCGCGTATAGTATTATATCTTAGATTTTAAAACAGACATAAGTTAAGAAATCTTCACGCCCTAATTAGCCGGAAATTACTACCATGACGATTTTTCATAAAGAAGTGTACAACAGCGATCTTGGATTTTAGAAACACATAATTTTTGAAATCTGTATCCCCTAATTAGCCGAAAACGACACCATAACGATTTTTGAGAAAACAGAGTGTATCCGCCATCTTGGATTTAAAAACAGACAAAATTTTCGAAATCTACACCCCCTAATTAGCTAAAAAGGACTCTACCATGATGATTTTTGAGAAAAAAGAGTAAAACTGCCTTAAAAAGACTCTGTAAAAACCGTTTATAAAGGTAGCCTTTCAGTCCCTGTTTGACACCCCTCAAAATATGCTGCGCAATTTGTATGAAAATTGCACAAATCAAATCAAATCATTTATTTTGCAAGAAAAAGGGTATATATACAGATGTTTTAACAAAAAAATAATAATATGTGCACACCTTAATCGGCTATAGTTTATAGTATGCAAAATATTTATAAGACTTAAACCTAGTTATTTACATATACACGGTGGGGCCTGTAACTAAAGCAAAAAATTAAAATGTACATTCTTCTCCTCAAACTACGCAACGTTTGTTTGACGACTTTGAAAAAAAACTTGCGGTTTGAATTTTATTACACTTTAAAGTTAATTCGAACACGCAATGTACTATGAAATTGATTATATCTGTAGAGTGACTAGACTGACAGGCGATGTCAATTAGACGGAGTTATAAGTACATTGAAAATACTATTTACTTTGTTTGAAAAAATAACAATCTAAAAACTTCATGATTTTAAAAAGTTGCTACACAAAAGTTGTCTAGTTGGAGGACTAGAATCTACGTTTTAATTTTTTGCTTTAGTTACAGGCCCCACCCTATATACATGTATTGATACTTAATTCAAAAATCTTATTATGTATGGTCAACAAGTCAACTAATTTTCATATCGTCCTAATAACTTATTTTCTAATACAGTTCTAGAAAGTAATTTACTTTATAAAATCGTTTTTCTATGAGCCACTCGCGTAGTTTTTTATTTAAATGGTTTTGTGGCACTTCTTTAAAATTTTTAAGTATTTTATTATACACACACGTTTTCTCCTCCGCTCCCTTTTGGACTAAGAGCTGGTCACGTCAGATATGACACAATAATGAGAGCAACACAACCCGTGTGGTTAGATTGCTATACTATCCTTATTGCTAGATCCGGGCATCTGGGTGCTTTTAATTGGTGGAGGTCAGAGAAAATAGTAATACCAAAATAGGTAAAAATGCCAAATTTGTGTCAGTTATAAAGTACAGGGCCTATATTTTAACATTAGAATAAAAAACATTGCGTATTATCACGGAAACAAAAACAGTAGGCGACAAACTATGAATTACATTATACGTCGTTTGGCACTACTTCCTACAACAGAAACTTTTGGCAATGATATAATCTAATTATGTATATAATTTCTCATAATATTGCATGAAACCCAGAACTCTAGGATTGGTTTTCTTGAAGTGGTTTGCTTTCTTTGACCTCCACCACTTTACAGCTGCCAGGTGTCCAGATCTAGAAATAAGCATAGTATATAGCAAACTGACTAGAGGAGTTTCGTTGCTCTCATTATTGTGTCATTTCTGACGTGGCTCTTAAGGTTGCCCCGGAAAAGGCCGAAATACGTCCACTGTACTGTATAGAAGCTGCTTACACTGAGGTAGAATCTGTCCGAAAAGAGAAGTGTCGTAGAATGTATGAGCTCCCATATAAACCAAGACACTTCTTTATTTGTACAAACTCCATAAGGTAAAAAAAAAACTCTATTGTTTACGCAATTAATTATCTTGCAATAATAATAATATTATTGACTTAAGTATCTTTTAATAGTTTATCGCATGATTCGCATGTTCTATGTTATAATATAAGTAGGTACAAAACCGGCGTGTCCTCGCCCAGCGCGCAAGTACCTATAGTGGAGTGAACTTACTGTTGTTTATTCTGTAGTTCAAAACGACTACTTTAAAAGTAAACTACATATTATACGAGTATTTATGTATGGAGATACAGGTTTGATCAACGCAAAAAACGTTGTTGTAAACAGATCTGCAAATAGAGTGTAATACTTAAATAATTAAAAGCACTTTATTTTCGTAAAAATAAGCGCTGACGCCGACAAACAATAACCCATCGTTGGCAGTGGCGGCTTACAGACTGATCAAATGTAGCAAAGGATAGCGCCAAGGTAATTCGTGGCGCCTAGAAGGAGCGAGGGCTAGTCTGGAAGCGCGTTTATGAAATGTCGTAAGCGTCATATCACTTTATGCCATCTCAAGGTGAAAGTAAGCAACGAATTAAATTTTCATCCTACAATCCTAAAGAACTATACACAATTTTATCCTTATTGTCTTTATAATTGAGCAATAAAATCAGTTTTAAGTTAAAATAAGACCTGACTTTGAATAATAAAACTCTCGAGGAAATTGTAGCCAATCGTGTTTTCCTCCCACAAATCCGGTCATATAGTCGTAAATCATTCTTGAAAGTATCAAACTTATATTTCAAATATGTTTCGAAAAAATTTCAATCTGCTGAGCACAACCTCAGTCATGTATCACCTTAAAGCGCTTTAAATACGGGTAAGCGGTTCCCTTAACGAATATCAGATACCTTTTCCAAGCGCTTAAAAATAGCCTTTCGAAAGGGTTTTTCTATCAGTAGAGGTAGTCTCGTAAGGGAAACCCCTTCATACGGCTAAGTTAAATGAATGGGTATTCAATCGATATCGGACAGCAAGTGATTTGGGCTGTTAAACGAACGACTAGCCGTTCAACGGCTTTTTTCTGGGAAGGGGTGGGCGGGTCCCTGGTGTCCAACACTGACTGATATTGATCGTTTCATTATACTAGTAGTATCGGTGAACGGCGTCACATTTTGCTGGAGCCATTGAAGCAAAGTACTACCTATAACTACAATAACACAAAATTATATATTTTAACACTTCACAATATGCATTTGATTTTGGTTCCTATAAGCCTGGGTCTAAGATTCAATCGACACGAGCCGTCACATTCGAATGGCAAAAACAAAAACACCGGCATCACACAACGATCTATCTTTTAGCGCACTAACAAGCAATAATAGCGTCTAGATCAAAGGCGTAAGTACGAAAACATACGCAAAAAGATTCTTGTTTGTTTGTAGGCTCGCTCGTGCCGCCGTACCGGCAGCGCTTAGCTCGCAGGTTGCTCGAATAATAAATAAGCCAAATGTATTGGTCACAGAGTTTAAAATAGCTTAAACGCATTTGAAAAACCCTATCTGATAGGGAAACTATATGCTGGGTTGTAACCACTTACCCGAATTAACTGTATTGATATGGTTAGCATTTCGTTCGGGTAAGTCAAACGATACGCTTACCGAATTGATAGGGTTTTTAAAAACAACTCTATCAAATACCCAATCTAATACCCCTTTATTGGTTCCCGGTTCCGTTCCCTGATTGGGTCAGACCTTAAAATTTTCGATCTCGGTTTGCCTTCGGATCCTCCAGGTCCCGATATATCTCGATAGGCCTCAGAATCTAACGAAAAACTTTCATCTACAAGGAACAAGATACACAAGTAATCTATAATGACAATCTTAAGTGCACGAAATATTTCTTAAGAAGTCAATGTCTTTTTTTTTCTAATTTAGACAAAGGTTTAGCAGCTAAATCCCTGATATGCTAAACTTTGGACGTTGTCTCCCCAACTACGGTTAGACAAGCGTAACAGAAGCGGAACTGAGATAAAACTTACCTCTAATGTCGATCGCTACTGGCAAAATTTGTAACGATGAGATTTTAGTTCTGTAAGTTCTGAACCCTTTGATGTAGCTTGGTTTTATTTAAATATATTTCTTACATAAGTAACACGAGAGTGCGCGGTTGGCGTTGGTTTCTTACATCCTATTTCAGTTACGTATCTATTAAAGTCAGGAATATTTAAGTAAATACTTAAAGTTATGATTGTGACAATTTTTTGATGCACCGTAATGTGTTCTATTAATAGAAGTCATTCATTCATTATTTATTGGAATACCCATCATTGTCAGATCATAGCTTTTACTGGTAAAAAGGCATTCTAACATGAAATTTTTGCACGTGTACACACCTGTTTATTGTTTTAAGTTAGGAAAAATGTTTAAACCCACATTGAATACAGCAGGTTAACTCGTTTCGTGAACAATGAAAATGCACTGAAAGATGTAAAATTCGAATAAGTTGAACTCCTCTATAAAATCCATCTTCTGGTGACAACAAGTAGATTTTCTTTTGCAGTAAATTAATGCGAATTAGTTAAAGGGCTCTCAATAGATACAATGTTAAATAAAAATTTACCTATTTGAAATGAGAACTAAGCCAACCATACCGATATATTACAGTGGTGCAATCAAAATACAATCAGAAACGGAAACCAGCACGATTGCAACGAATAGAGAGAAAATCATTAGATAGAAGTGACTAGACTAATGCACATCTATTGTGTACCTATTACCACGTATTGTTTAGGGTTTCAGTGCTGGGCAGAATATTAATGGACAGCGCGAATTTCCAACTAGATGTGCTTTTGAGCGTTATGGCGAGGGAATAAAGAAGCGCATATTGAAGTGCAACTATGCCGCAAGCAGTAATCAAGGCTGTATGCCGGCGTAAAGTTGGCACAGAGTATGATAGCAAGTTTAAATAAGGATTATCACTCACATACTTATGTAAGTAGAGTTGAAGTACATAATAAAGCTCGGTATTTAAGAGCAGAAGTACCAGAGTCATATGATTCATGAGATAAATCTACGTTGTGATAATTAACCTTTTAGCTACCTGTATGATTAATAAAAGCTGGCGTGAGATTTGTATCGATTGTGACTTTTTTAGTAAGGCGCTACGGGCGTAAAGATACATAGGTATAGCACTACCCGAATTTATTCGTAGAAAGATCAGTAGGTAAAAGTTAAATACTCATAGGGCAGATACCCCGGTTTTGGTCACTTCAAGGAGAGTTTGGCTATTCAGACGTCCGTCATTTTGTGTCAATAAGTTTATGTACTAAATGAGTCCTTTAAAATATATTACTATATTTGTATGAATCTCCGCTGTTAGGATTCTGACATTAGATCTTGCTTTTTTCTTTAATAAAATGTCAGAAAGGGGCCCAGGAGCCAGTTTACCTATTTTTTTCATGGCTAACAACTGAATGACAACTGATACATGACAGATAACGGTGCCATCTGTGCGGCCATAATTTACTTTTATATTAACTATACAATAGGGTTAATCGCTTGCGCTCAAGATGGCTACGCCGTCTTTAGAGTAGTTTTTAGGGTTCCGTAGTCAACTAGGAACCCTAACAGTTTCGCCATGTCTGCCCGTCCGTCCGTCCGCGGATAATCTCAGTGACCGTTAGCACTAGAAAGCTGAAATTTGGTACTAATATGTATATCAATCACGCCGACAAAGTGGTAAAATAAAAAGTGGAAAAAAATGTTTTATTAGGGTACCTCCCCTATACGTAAAGTGGGGAGTGATTTTTTTTTCGTTTCAACCCTAACGTGTGATATATTGTTGGATAGGTATTTAAAAATGAATAGGGGTTTACTGAAATCATTTTTTGATAATGTAAATATTTTCGGAAATAATAGCTCCAGAAGTAAAAAAAAATGTCCCCCCCCCCCTCTAACTTTTGAACCATAAGTTTTAAAAATATTAAAAAAATGTCAAAAGTAGAACTTCATAAAAACTTTCTAAGAAAATTCTTTTGAACTTGATAGGTTGAATAGTTTTTGAAAAAAAAAATACAAAATAATTTCTGAACTAAGTTTGTAATTTAACCGTATAAGCAGGTGTTTATTGTACCTGTAATTTCTACAAAATCACAATCAAATGACGTCCTTTCAAATAAAGTAGAAACGGTAAAAATCGGTTCACGCAATAAAGAATTATCCCATAAAAATCATCTTCCATACTTTAAGCTCGCGCGCAATAGTTTACTTAATTTGCCGATAGATGTCGCTGTACGTGGAACGCTCATATCATATCCTACATGGCGGTGTTATTTTAACTCTTAAGTGGGGACACTTACTGTGACGGACGGAAAACTGCGGAACCCTACACTGAGCGTGGCCCGACATGCTCTTGGCCGGTTTTTGTTTTTTCTGATTTACGTAATTCAGTGTGGCGGTGACCTAACGAACAAGTGTGCAGCTAATGAAACATTAAATCTAAAAACGCGCGTAACCACCCTTTAGTTGAACAAACGGTTATCTGGGGTCGCAGCCACCCACGTATTTTACACGGGGGCCGAAAAATTTTACCTCGCATTAAATAATTATGTAATTAATTATTAGTACTACTCGTACTCGTATATGGACTCTGTTCGAAATAAACAAATTTTATTTTATTTTATTTATTTATTTATTAAATCCTACACTTTTGGAAGCTTTTTCTAGTTATTAAGTAGGGTGATCAGATTCCCACTACACATTTTTCTCCAGTGATGTGATTGTGCATTTCAGGGAATCGAAGACATTCTAGACAACGTCTGGAACACTACATTGACTAAATCCTACACTGCAGATCTAGTACTATTGTATTTGTTCAAATAAGTAATGACTAACTTAAAGATTTTCCGAGTTGTTTCACCGAGCTTTTATAGATAAGCTTCATTGATAAGTGACATTTTTTCTTTTAATTTATAAAAAAGTGACATAGAAATTCGAACACAAATCGAAAATTTGGTAGTATGATACAAATACGGATCTAAATGTTACAGTAATTTTTCACCACGGTGACATGTTTACATCCATTCATTATGATTTTTTTTGTTTTATTAGGCGAATACGATCACTTTATACGAACCTACACTTGTGAATATTTTTTCCTTAAATTCTCTATTTATTTATCATACATAACCATAAAAATATCGTAAATAGACTCAGTGCTTTGCGAGCAATCGAAATAAACAGCTAATAATTTAAGGTTCGTATTTAAAAAATCCCGCCACCGCGCCAAGGTTACTACGCATCACAGATTACATACCTATTTGTATTAGACAGAGCGTATCCGAAGACTCGCAAGTACTAGATCGGTACAGGGATTATTTATTTAAACTTCGATATTCTCGATACTAAAATGTCATTATATTTGCCGCAATAGTTATATCTAACCAATCTATCATTTCTGTGCAAAACATATTGTGGTTTTGTACTGATATGAGTAATTGAATATGATATATCAGTTGGTTAGACTGGTGCAGACTGTTATTTTAGTATCTGAGAGGCACGCTCCATACATATATTGGCTCAACGTCGGCCAATCTAAAAGGACATCATGCCGAGAGATTTCGTTTGCATTTTTCATTTCATTTTTATACCTACTGAAATAAAATAACAACAAAAATTTTATTTTATCATTTAAACAATTAACATAGTTTGTTGTAAAATTTATATAAAGGTGGGTCTACGCTAGACGAACCGAGCACGAGCGAAGCACGAGCGGAGCCGTTCTCGGCTTCGTCGTTCGCGGCGTCAAGTGTGGACGTACAACGAACCTACAACGATCGACGTAGTTTTCCGCAGTGTGCTCGCGGCACTTGGCGAATATGGACGATATTAATAATGTTGCAGCAGCCGCTGCTGTTGCAGCGATTATTATAGCGGTAGTCAGCAAAAAAAGAAAAAGGCCAAGACGATGGGGATCTACAAATCTATATAAAATGAGGTCCATCAACCAGGTATATCAACAAAATTTAGTTTTGGGTCCCATATCAATGGATTATTTTGATATAATTCAATTAATTGCAAGGAAGCATCTTCGGTCCACGTTTCCATGATGCTCGGCTCGAGCGACCGACATCTGTCATTATGTCATTAAACACGTCCACGAGCGCACTGCGAGCGCGAAGCAAATCCCTTTGTGTTCGTCAAAAAACCGACAACTGGCGGAACGCAGCCGAGCAGGAACGAAACGCTCGCAGCGCGCTCGTTCGAGGCTTGTAAGTCGGTCCACATTAGACGAATTGTGTTTGGCTCGTGCTCGGCTCGCCTAGCGTAAACGCACCTTTAGATGGTGTAGGATAGAACCGAGTAGCACAGTTCACACCTCTATATTTGGTACCCATGTCATGAGACATCGTACACACTTCATAATGCGTATTTTATGAGGAGTAATCGTTGTCCCGCATGCTACGCGTGACGCGTTTCGAAGCTATGAGTGAAAAGGATACGTATACCTATATTGCCGTTGGTATGATACCGATCGGCGAATAGTGTTTGTTTTAATGTTTTCGGCCGGGAGGTGTCATTCTCATTGCTTTTATTTTGGTGCTACAGCTCACAGGGCCACTAATTATTTAGTTTACTAAATGATAATAAAAAATATATTTGTTTTATTATACTGGCATATGATGGGCCTATGTTACAGACAAAACTAGAAGTATATAGAATTAAAGTTAATTTGCATCGCTTGCCTTGCAATGCTAAAGGTAGCAACGTTCACTTTATGAATATTTGAAATATTGGAACCTTTTTGCTCGGGTCTTATTATCAGCACGAGAAGTTATGAAAATAAGCTTTTTATAGTTGTAGTTCACATCTCTTGGTTATATGTATCAAATTCGGACCGGATAGGTCAATGGACTTGAGACATCGAAATATTAAAAAATTGAAAGTTCAAAAAAATTGGATCATAGCTGTCGAGTGCAACAAAACATTTTTCACCAAAATATCGCAAGGAAAATACGAGCTGCAATGTATTACGCATTTAAATAAAATGATGCTATTTCAGGGATATTTTTAAATGCAGAGAAAAAATATTGCATAAAATTAATTTGGATTAGCTTTGTAATGTTTTGTAGCTTGTATTTTCCTCGCGGTTTTTAGGGTTCCTGAGAAAAAGGGTTCAAGCTGAAATTTATATCAAATACTCAGGTGTACTGTCCCTTGGAGCTGTGAAATAATCAAACTTCTAAGCCAACGCAATCAAAAGATTATGCAGCAAATTTTCGAAACTCGCAAGGGAATCAAAACCTACTTCCCGTAAACTCAGAATCTTGAAATTTGGTACGAAGCAATGTTTTATAGCACAAATAAAGGAAAAATTGCGAAAACCGTAAATTTTTAGTTACATCATATAATAAAAATATTTTTATTAATTTTAAAGTTACTACCCCTTTACCCCTACTGTATACCTACAGGTTTGTACGGAGCCCTCGGCGCGCGAGTTTGACTCGCACTTGGCCGGTTTTTTATATTAGATACAGTCGAGTTCACCAATATCGATACACACGAACGTTCAAAAATATATGAACATAACCTTATTTATATAGGTATTCGGTCGTCTACACATATTTTTTAACGTCAGTGTGTTTAGAGATTGGATAACTCGACTGTACACTGCAGAATTTGTACACCAATATAACAAGACTTACGATGATTTTTCCGTGCCTTCTAGCTCCATAACTCCTTGATCGATCCAGCTCATAAACGAACTCTCAAATTATATTGGTATCTGCTACAACCCCATCAAATTTCTTAAAGATCAGAAAAACGTTACTCTTGGAACAACTATTCAAAATCAAAATAAAACCGGCCAAGTGCGTGTCGGACCACGGATAGGAGCGTTCCGTACCTTCAATGGAATAAGAACCAAACTAATACCAAAAGATCTTAATCTAGATGTTGCAGGTTTGGTTCCTGATTGCCCGGTGCCTCCTAAATTGTATGGGTTACCGAAGATACACAAGGCCGGAGCCCCGCTACGTCCAATAGTGAGTCAAATTGATGCTCCAACTTACATTTGGCTCAATACTTAGCAGGAGTCCTTTCATCTTTACGAGGTAATACTAGAACACATACAAAGGATTCTTACCATTTCATCAGTGACATTAGAGACCTTACATTAACTGATGACGAGATCATGGTCAGTTTCGATGTCCAGTCACTCTTTACGAGTCTACCGGTACAAGACTGCATTGAAATTGTGAAGAAGAGGTTGCGTGAGCAGAACATGTCTGAAGAATATGCTAAGCTCTTGGAACACTGCCTTACATCAGGATATCTACTATGGAACAATGAATTCTACCTGCAAGTCGACGGTGTAGCCATGGGGTCCCCGGTATCTCCAGTAGTCGCTGACATCTTTATGGAGGACTTTGAGGAGAGGGCGCTCTCATTGGCTCCCATGCAGCCGATGATTTTCAAAAGATACGTAGATGATACTTTTACTATATTACCTAAAAGTAGTGTTTCAGTTTTCCTTGACCACCTCAATTTCATTCATAGTAAGATTAAGTTTACCATGGAATTAGAAAATAATTGTTCACTACCTTTTATTGAGAAACCCCGATAATACCTTAGGCCGCACTGTATATAGGAAACCTACACATACAAATAGATATTTGAATGGTAGAACACACCACCACCCCAGAGTCAGCTAGCTACTGTAGGCAAGTCTTTGTTTCAGAGAGCCCAGAGGATATGTGATGAGCAGCACCTGGCGGCGGAACTCCGGCATGCCAAGGATGCACTTCAAGCGAACGGGCTCAAGATTCCACGACTCAATCAGAAGGCTCGGATGAAGATTTCTACAGTTGAGCGCCGGCCTGCCATCTTGCCTTTTTTTCGAGGAGTCACTGACAGGATTGGCAACATCTTGAAACGTGCTTCTATCAAAACTTACTTTAAGCCAATGAAGAAGATGTCACAGTTCCTGAGGTCAGTGAAGTCGGCTACTCCTCTACAGAGTGCAGGGGTCTACAGGCTGGAATGTGAATGTGGTCTATCATATGTAGGCCAGACTAAGCGGAGCATCTCTACTCGAGTAAAGGAACATATAGCCGATGTAAAGCACCGTCGACCAAGGTCAGCAGTCTGTGAGCATGTCATGGATAGGCCCAACCACTCAGTTAAATTTGACAAACCGCAAATCCTCGTCAAGGAGAAACGATACATTCCCCGGATGTTGCGAGAGGCAATCGAGATTTTAAAATATCCAAATTTCAACAGAGAGGATGGTTTTTCGGTACCACCAGCTTGGGATCCAGTTATTCATTTGGTTAAGGAGCAAGCTAGACATAGGACTGTGAGACCATAATGGTGGACAGTGAGGACACTAATAATAATTTAATACTAATTTAAAAATAAAAAATAATAGTTAATAATAATAAAAATAATTTGTTTAATAATTTGTTTTGTAATAATAAATAATTTATTTTTATAAAGGCCCCTCTGGCATGTGCAAACACTAAATTTGTTTAATATTTAATATGTGGGTAGGTTTGCATATTGTGATAGTTTTTGAACGGAGGTAATTGTATATTTTTTCCTCAGTCGACCCGTTGACCACGAACGCTGTAAAGTGTTCGAAACGTCGGGATGTAATTTAAGCTCAGTACACGCGATAAATCCGTTTTTAATTGTTTTATTTCATAATACCAAAAGGTCGTATCTGATGCCTATCGAAGAAGTTTTTTGGAGATAACTCAAAAATGGATGAACCGATAATGTTCAAAACAATTTTCGTAGAAAGTATATGATAAGGCGCATCTCTTCAAATTTTTTCTATATTTTTTGAACTTATGGTTCATAAGTTACGGGGACGGTACAAAACTTTTCTGACTTTCGAAGCGATTATTTCAGAAAATATTTACTTAATCACAAAATAGTTAGAGAAACCTCAATGTTATTTTGAAAGACCTATCGATTGATGTGTCACATGTTGATATTTGGTTAATTTTTATTTATTTAGTTATCTGTATGGAGCGCCCCCCTAAAATATTTATTTTTTCAAATTTAACTATTTAACTAAGTACCTAGCTGCATACAAAATACACCTTATGTGTAAATTTTATTCAGATACGTCGTATAGTTTCCGAGTAAAATGCCTGTGACATACGGACGGACGGACAGACAGACAGACAGACATGACGAATCCATAAGGGTTCCGTTTTTTGCCATTTGGCTACGGAACCCTAAAAACATCGAAATGCACAGACGTCTAGGTAGCCAGCTGACAGTTCCGTTGTGTCCAAGGTTGTCTGTAAGAAGTTCACTTCGCTTACGCTCCGCTCATTCGATGAAACTCGCCTACGGCTCGTTTCATAAAACCACACTCATATTTTAAGGACCCTTTTACGTAACAATTACATAACCTACTATTATACATCAGTATTTTAAAAGTAAAACTTATTAATAACTTGGGTTTTAACAAATATTTTACTTATTACTATACCCCGGACTTTTGTCGCAATGACGTCACGATAGTGTGATTTAGGGAGTAAACGGGACGGTGTTATGAAATACGGTTAAAAACTCGGTTGTTGACCGAGAACATTTTCATTAGACATTTTCAACAAAATGATCTAGGAAGTTGATCAATATTATCTTTTAGTGCAAACCATACATTTGTACGTTAAACTGGACTGGTGACAATTGTGACGAACAAAGAGTGAGTGGCCGACAAAACCAATGCAAGTAATATAGCAAACGATAATATTGATCAACTTACTAAGTAATTTTGTTGAAAATGTCTAATTAAAATGTATTCGGTTAAAAACCGACTTTTAAACCGTATTTCATAACACCGTCCCGTTTACTCCCCAAATTACCCTATTGTGACGTCATTGCGACAAAAGTCAGGGTCTACACATTACCTTCTTGTTTCGTATAAGTTAGTCTAATAACTTAAAAACCGGCCAAGAGCATATCAGGCTATGCTCAGTGTAGGGTTCCGTAGTTGCTGGCCTGTCGCAATATATCCGCTCAAAAGGTCTTTTATTTTCCGGCACTTACTTTTTTGGACCCGGGGTATGTCCTCAAACTACGTCCGGACTTGGGTATGTCCTTAAACTATGCCAAAAAGAGAGGTATGGGCACTGCGAATGGCATCTCGCTTAGTGTGGTAGGGCACGTTCAGTGAATGTCATCTCGCTCAAATCTGGAGCAGAGCCCGACTGGGGAAGTACCTCCACCTTACAGAAAACCACAGCCAAATAGCACTAGACCCTACTCATAGTGTTGTGTTCCTGCTGGTGAGTAAGGTTGCCAAAGAGCTCAAAGAGGACCCAGTGTGTTGACTATGAGGGACGCTCTTGTTCCTTTAGCCGTCAACACAGTGAATCCTCCTTTTTGTAAAGGGTCGGCAACGCGCATGTGACTCCTGTGGAGTTACAGGCGTCCATAGGTTACGGTAGCTGCTTACCATCAGGCAAGCCGTATGCTTGTTTGCCACCGTCGTAGTATAAAAAAAAAACTTACGTCCTTTTACTGTACACATGACATTGACATTAAGAACAATATCTGTGCAATGTGCATTTAAAAATAACTTGAAGTATTTATAAATAAACCGAGGTAATTTTTTTACATCCTGTATATTTTCTTAGTACGCATCAACGCTACGCTTTTCCTCGCTTCCTTGATACCTAAAAACGGTCAATGACCTACAATTGTGCGCTTACCTGCGGCAGCGCGTATGGCGTTGTTGGCCCTGCCCCGCGCCCGTCGCCAATCATGATTGTTTTATTGATAACTAATTTTACAATTACCGGAATTGCTCAGTATATTAATCGGTGAATTTTTCATATTAAAAAACATATTATTAAAGCTAAAAGGAGCATTAAAATCATAAGTGTAGAATTAATGCGCGAGCTTGAAAATCATTTAAAATCATTTAAGAAATAGTAATAATATAGTCACCGACGTATTTTTTTTTTCAAACTAAGCGTAATAGTTGTCTCGATAATATAGTGAAAAATCGCCATTTTTATAATTAGTGTTTGATTATTATTTAATTTTTTAAACATTTTTATTATTCGTAATGTATTCTCCACTTGATAGGTGGTGAATATTTAAAATACTGTTTTAAATATTCAGGTAGTTCCTTGCATAAAAAAACTTTAGTGTAGGATTTAATGTTTGTGGTTAATAAACATTTTAATTTAGTAATTTTTTTTTAAACAAAGCACAATGTATTTTTTGGGATAAACTTAATACGTATTTTCAAAAAATGTTGTTGTATCAGATCCCAAGGACAAAATAGTGTAGGATTAAATGTGATCTCCTCGAACAACTTAAAGTTTAGTGACGGGACTATTTGTAAGGTAAGCTATCACCTTACAATCGGCAAGGCCTCAACCGAACAACGTTGCTTCAATTTTATTAAAATATTAAAACTCAATACAATCAAAAGTACACCTTGACATTAGCAGAATTCACCTCGCTAAAACTGGCGAGGAGTAAAAGCCATTAAAAAAAAACTATACACTACAGACTTGTAAACTTGTAAAATATCCATATTAATATTATAAATGGGAAAGTGTATGTGTGTGTTTGTTTGTCCGTCTTTCACGGCAAAACGGGGCGACGAATTGACCTGATTTTTTAAGTGGAGATAGTTGAAGGGATGGAGAGTGACATAGGCTACTTTTTGTCTCTTCCTAACCCCCCACTTCCCTGAAATGGGGGGTGGAAGTTTGTATGGAGCATTCCGGGGGACAATCAAGAAAGGGGAACCGTGTTACCCCGAATTTAACGCGAGCGAAGCCGCGGGCAAAAGCTAGTACTTTAATAAAGTAGAAAATGGTCAAAACAGGCACAGTAGCCACAATGGGGGGCATCTGCTCTACTCTAGGAAAACTAGTAAAATGCAACCATCATATGTTTTGTAATATATTCGATTTCATTATTTAATTCCTTAGTTCATTTCGGATCTTACAATTCGACTAATCGGCCGACAAAACTGGTCGCCATGCTTCATTGAATCACGAAAATTCCATTCCAGAATACAAGAACCACTCCATAGGACTTTAGGAATTAAAAAAACTACAACAAATGACTATAACGAATTAGTCAGGCGGTGTTAATTTCAAATAACGGCGATACTTTAATACATACGAAAATAAACGGACTCCTAACTTTAGTGACACCTCATTAGACTTAAACTATATAAACATATATTGTGACGTATACGCCGCGAAAACGTCACAAGATTCAACTCTTTAAATAAAGTAGGTTAATTTTTACATTCAATGGAAATCTGCCAAAAACTGGGTCAGGGTTTTCCAGTTAGGCTACGCAAAGTGAGCTGAAGATAATCTTACACGTCCGTGTGTGATTCAGATTACAGATGTTGTAATTTAATGACTGTTACTTACTTATATTGTATCAGAGATATAGAAAATATTTAATATCAACATTATTTAATTCATCATCATCATCATCATCATCAGCCTATATTAGTCCACTGCTGGACATAGGCCTCCCGTAATGAGCGCCATAGCGCCCTGTCTTCAGCTTGCCGCAACCAGCATCTGCCTGCAGTCTTTCGCAGATCGTCATCCCACCTGGCCAGAGGGCGTCCTACACTACGTTTGCTGAGACGCGGTTTCCACTCAAGAACACGTTTACCCCAGCGGTTGTCGGTTCTTCGCGAGATATGGCCGGCCCACTGCCACTTCAGCTTGCTAATTCTTTGAGCTATGTCGATAACTTTGGTTCTCTGTCGGATGTATTCGTTACGAATCCTATCCTTCAGAGAAACTCCGAGCATAGCTCTTTCCATAGCTCTCTGAGCGACTTTGAACTGGTGGACCAGCCTTACCGTGAGTGTCCACGTCTCAGCTCCGTAGGTCATTACGGGTAGGACGCACTGATTGAAAACTTTCGTTTTCAAGCATTGCGGTATGGATGACGAGAAGACTCGGCGTAGTTTCCCAAATGCTGCCCAGCCTAGCTGGATCCTCCTTTTGGCCTCCTTCTCAAAATTGTTTTTACCTAACTGCAGGGTTTGCCCAAGGTAGGCGTACCATAGAAACAATTTCAAGATGGTGGCCATGTACGACGACCGGTCCCGGATCAATGTGGCCATTGATCATGACTTTGGTTTTATCCAAATTCATGCCAAGACCGATGCGTCGCGAGGCTGAAGCTAGGCCGTCCAGCATCTGGGTCAGCTCCTCTAGCGACTCCGCTATTACGACTATGTCATCAGCGAATCGCAGGTGTGAGATGTAGTCGCCGTTTATGTTTATGCCCTTACCTTTCCAGTCCAGCGTCTTAAACATGTCTTCCAATGCGCTCGTGAACAGTTTCGGGGATATGACATCCCCCTGTCTCACCCCTCTGCGCAATGGGATGGGTTTAGACTGCTGGCCCTGTACTTGGACACTCATAGTGGCGGCTTCCGAGAGACATCTCAGCACCTCGATATAACGATAGTCTACTTGGCATCGCTGTAAGGATTCCAGAACAGCCCACGTTTCCACGGAGTCGAAGGCCTTCTCATAGTCCACAAAAGCGAGACACAGGGGCTGATTATACTCTTCGGACTTCTGTATAATCTGCCTCACTGTGTGTATGTGGTCTATGGTGCCATATCCTCCGCGGAACCCAGCCTGTTCCGGTGGCTGGAACTCGTCGAGCCTCCTGGCGAGACGATTCGTGACCACTCGTGAGAAAAGCTTATAGACGTGGCTCAGAAGTGTGATGGGTCTGTAGTTTTTAAGGAGGGTTTTATCACCCTTCTTAAAAAAGAGCACCACCAAACTCCCGCTCCACGCCTTAGGAGTTCTCCCACTGTGAAGGACGGCATTGAAGAGGTTCTGCAGCTCCTGTATAACAGGAGCTCCTCCTGCCTTCAGAATTTCTGAAGTAATACCGTCCTCACCGGGGGCTTTTCCATTTTTAAGCTGCCTCAGAGCTAACACGATCTCGTCTTGACTGATGTCCGGCAGTTCGTCGGTATAGTGGCGTGTCAGGGTGGCTCTGGAATCATGGTCATCTCGTTGAGAGTGGGGGGCATGTGCAGAGTACAGCCGGCCATAAAAATCCTCTATCTCGGCGGAGATCTCCGACTTCGACAATACGGTCCTCCCGTCGTGCGTTTTAAGCTTCGTCAGGTGGCTCCTGCTAAGCTGCTGAGTGAATACTTTGGACCCTCGGTTTCGCTCTATCGCCTCTTCAATGAGGCGTGTGTTATTTAATTATGCTTCTGTTAATCTACACGAAGTAAAAGAGTAAAACAAAATGAGCTCAATACTGTATAATGAACTCAATACTGAAAGTTGATTATCTAACATAATACAAAATTACATGCACAAAGATAGAAGTATAAGGTATTCAACGTAGATAATTATATTGATAATGACATTTTTTTTAAAGGTTCATAAAACCACTTGCGTTATTAGTTGCGTTATGAGATGATAAAGACCGTATCGTTTATTATGGAAACAAATAAAATGGTATAATTTGTGCCAACAAACTACATTACAGAAAAAAACTAATAAACACACTCGATTCTTGTATCTTAAATCATAATAAAAAGAGCTACTTATTCTTATTGATTGGTTCCCTTTGCCAGTTTTCTGACTTTACTTTTGACGTTCTTCATTAACCTTTGGACAGCAACAGTGTCGAAAGTTTTATGGGTAAGGATCCATTCTTTTTTGAATTACTCGATGTTACCTGTTGGCTTAGTTTGTTTTCTTAGCTTTGCCTTCATCAGAGCCCAAAGTCTCTCAATGGGTCTAATTTCAGGGCAATCCGGCGGATTTAACGTTTTCGCAACAAATTCAACATCATTCTTTTGATACCAGTCTTGTACATGACGAGCGTAGTGACATGCAGCTAAATCGGGCCAGAATAATGTTCAATCTTTGTGCTTTCGAACGAGTGGCATTACTCGCTTTTGAAGGCATTCTTTCTTGTAAAACCCGGAATTTAGGTTACCCTTTACGAAGAACGAAGACTTTTTTATCCCACACTGACAAATAGCTTGCCAAACCATAACTTTTTGTCCATATTTTTCACAGAAAATGGATTTATCATTTTTTGGGACCTCTACCTTTCGGCACGGATAAAACTGCGGTCCAGAGGGTTTTGTAGTCAAGTTTTACATAGGTTTCGTCATACATGATAATCAGTGATCCGAATAGGTAGTGCCATTTCGGGTGAATGACCTTAAACATTGTACATAACATGGATAAGACTTGAGATTCTCCGACTCGTATTTCTCACAGAAAATTATCTTCAAAACGCAAAAGTAAAATTTTTTTAGTCATTATAACATCATTCATTTAAAATTACTTTTGTTTAACAGTTACAATTAACAATAATATAATCCATACTTAATATTATAAATGGGAAAGTGTATGTGTGTGTTTGTTTGTTTGTCCGTCTTTCACGGCAAAACGGGGCGACGAATTGACGTGATTTTTTATGTGGAGATAGTTGAAGGGATAAGAGAGTGACATAGGCTACTTTTTGTCTCTTTCTAACCCCCACTTCCCTAAAATGGGGGGTGGAAGTTTGTATAGAGCATTCCGCAATTTTCAAGGTAGAAAACTAAAAATTGGTAGTGGACTATTTGTGTGCGGTTTTTTCTGTTCCGAGTTCTCTTCTGTGTTTTAAATCAGGAAAGGGGCCCCCGTGTTACCTCGAATTTAACACGAGCGAAGCCGCGGGCAAAAACTAGTCATAAAATAAAACATCAACATCACTATATTAAATGAACATTATTCAATTATTAGTTATTTATTTAACATCTTTTATTCCTTACTTTCTTTGAAATTATAGTAGCAAACCATATTTTTTTCAATATTTTCTACTGTCAATCACCTATGTCAAAGCACCTATAGAGACTTTTGTTCAGAGCATTTAAATCTATAATATATCAAAATTTTAGGGCATTTAACTGAAACCACATTTTTCATATGTTAGGCCCGCAGTTCTTTAAAACATTTTTTAAACCAAACACAAGCATTGAAATTTTCATATCAAATCCTTGGGTTAAAAACTATATCCATACTAAGCTTACGCGCCGAAGTCCCGCGAAATGGCACTACCAATTCCGATCACTGATGATAATACATTGAAAATGTTTACTTAAAATTTGGTCGTCAATTCAGAGCTCGAGATTTGACCAAAGATTCCTGAGTGTTGCTGCGTTTTGGCTGTTTTTGCTTTTTATATGTTACAAGCGAGTTACGCTCCTAAGCTCGCTGAACCATTGCTATAGAGGTATGGCATTTTTTCGCACAATCCCGAATAGAAAATTCTTTATTTTGGCAAACTTCGCATATCTTCTTGTCCAAATCAGGACGTAAAGGGACACATTTTCTGCCGCGACCAGGCAAATCTTTTAAACTATGATGCATGCCGAACCGTTTAATAGTCGTTTAAACGGCTTTCAGAGTCACTCCTTCTTCAACGGCAATTTTTCTCACGCTTATTCTCGAACCTTTGCAGTATTTGGTCACAATTGAAAGTCGTTGTTTTTTCGATTGACCTTTCATCATGGAAATTATATAATTTATATTATTTTTTATCTCAAGATCAGATAAATGACTATATATCTTATAGATTGACATATGACAAACGACACAAAAATTAATATTTTTTTCATAGACTATTACAAACTTGTTTCCATAATACGGTCCTTATAATTGCCATATCTAAAGGTTGAACACGCCAAAACTTGGGCATGCAAAATTTGTTTTTAAACCAGTTTGAAAATAAATAACTACATTATTAATACCACATTTAATGACAAATTTAATGACTTCTAAAATCACATTTTTAATTTTAATTAATGTTTACACAGTAAGCCATAGATCGAACTTTTCTACGACACGGCTCATAAGACTTTGCACCATCTCTTTAGAAAAGATTTTTGTCGCCCAGGTCCATATTTTTTGTAGCTCAGGGACCGATTTTACTTCTCCGCCTTTCTTTTTTAGAATTCCTTTCATAATACTCCAGTACTCTTCAACAGGCCGCAGTTCCGGACTATTTGGCGGATTGCATATTTTGGGTCCTGTTAGCGTTGTACCATTCCATAACTGATTTTGCGTATTAGCAACTGGCTAGATCTGGCCAAAACAGCGGTGGTGAGGCATGCTGTTTTATAAAAGGCAGCAAACGCTTCTGTAAACAATCTTTCTGATAAATATCGCCGTTTATTGTCCCGGTGGTGATAAACGAGCGACTTCTTTTACCACAGCTACATATTGCCTGCCAAAGAAGGTATTTTTTTTGGAAATTGCCCTCATTTTTTTAATTCAAAATCTTCAGGAGTATCTGTCCGAGATTTGCTAGTATAAAACTCTTGACCAGGTATTTGTTTACAATCCAATTTTATATACGTCTCGTCGTCCATCACCGCGCATTTAAATTTTGTAAGAAAATCTTCATAGAGTTGTCGCGACCGTATCATTGCGAATAAGTTCTGTTTTGAGTCTCGATCTGGTGCGGCCTGGGCTTTATAACTCCTCAGTCCTGACATCTGTTTCACTTTTTGGACATAGGACTAAGACATTTTCACTTTTTTAGCAACATCACGAGATGAAATCGTATGATTTGAGGCAAAAATCTTTAAAATACTCTTTCCTGTTTCTTATTCTTGACTCCCTGCAACCCACCACTTCCTGGCTTTCTATCTATTGTCAAGCGTTCACAGAAACTTTTTAATACGTGACCAACAGTAGATTGTGGATATTTCAGCCTTTTCGCGATATCTATGTAGCTTAACATGGGATTTTTTACATGTTCGTGCAAAATGCGTTCACGTTTTTGATATTGTACGCTCGACATTTTTCCAACGAATAAATAAAAGAAAATAAAACTATCATCATTTTGTAGCCCAGTTCCTTGTGAGAAAATTGTTTTTCAAAAGTTTAAATATCTCCATTTTTAGGGTTCCGTACCTCGAAAGGAAAAACCGGAACCCTGATAGGATCACTTTGTTGTCCGTCTGTCTGTCTGTCTGTCAAGACCATTTTTCTCACGAACGCGTGGAGGTATCAAGCTGAAATTTATAGCAAATACTCAGGTCTACTGTCCCTTGGTGCTGTGAAAAAATCAAACTTCTAAGCCAACGCAATCAAAAGATACAGCCGTTTATGCCGCAAAATTCCGCAAATTTTCGAAAATCGCATGGGAATCAAAACCTACAGGGTACTTCCCGTGAACTCAGGATCTTGAAATTTGGTACGAAGCAACGTCTTATAGCACAGATACAGGAAAAATTGCGAAAAACTATAAATTTTTAGTTACATCATATAATAAAAATATTTTTAATACGTTTAAAGTTACTACCCCTATATACCTATAGATTTGTACGGAACCCTCGGTGCGCGAGTTCGACTCGCACTTGGCCGGTTTTTCGAATAACTATAGCTATTTTTATATGCCCAGGTTTTGGCGTGTTCAACCTTTATTATGAATTTTCGAAAAAAAACAATCTTTTTTCTAAAGTTTATATCATTCAAAGAATACAATTATATATATATTCATTACGCTTCTCTAAAGCATTCTAAATACAGTAAAAACTACAGGTTATGAAGTCGCTTTAAATTAAAGTTGCTGCGCTGAATTGTGTTGCTACATTTCGACGATACGAATTTGAAAACAATTTCGAATTCAAAGATGAACTAAGAAGAAATCTACACTTCCCGTTCCATTCATTCTGAAGATTGATGACAAGAAAAGATGACGGAGCCAGTGTCTACGCTTGGTTATCCAGAATACAAATTTATTTATATTATAAAAAAATACTGACATAAGCACGGTGGAGGCTAGAATTGGCCAACAAAGGAAATAAAGAACATAAAGTTTAAATTTAAAGTTATCCCAGCCAGTAGGAACTAAAAAACTAAAGTTAGTAAAATCCTAAATTGAATGTTTTTTTTTTATAAATTAGCGCATATGAATCTAGGGGGCATGGCAGTTCCCCTGCCAAGTCGATCAAAACAAAGGCACGGCCGTACCATCCTTTTCCCGAAGTCCTTCAGGTAATTTTCGACCCCCCTCTAATTCTGTTGTCGATAAAGCTAGAAGGCTGAAATTTCTGTCACCAAGAGGTCATAACACAAGAAAATATATTCCTAATATCATTGAATTTAAACATATACTTTCTTTTAATATTATTTGTCTATATTTTTATAATAAATTGAATGACTTGGCAATCGCTAAGGACAAATAAATCATGTAATAATATTACAGTGTAGGTATAATATAATATGTTGCAGTAAAACACAGCGTAATTTGCATTATTAAGTTTAATTTTGCAGATTAAGTAGATTATTTAAAATTAGCAATTTGGTCCTTTGAGCCGGATAGAATGTAATTAAGAACAATAATCAGATTATTTAAAATTAGCACTTCACATAAAAATTACGATAATGATATAGATATAAAGATATTTCACATTCAATAATTTCCTTAGTATCGTAGACCCGGATAGAATGTAATTAAGAATAATAATCAGATTATTTAAAATTAGCACTTCACATAAAAATGACGATAATGATATAGGTAGATATAAAGATATTTAACATTCAATAATTTCCTTAGTATCGTAGACCCGGATAGAATGTAATTAAGAATAATAATCAGATTATTTAAAATTAGCACTTCACATAAAAATTACGATAATGATATAGATATAAAGATATTTAACGTTCAATAATTTCCTTAGTATCGTAGACGTCTACTTTCCGCACGAAAGGAAAATAAAACGAGGGAGTACTAGCAAAACTAGTAGGTAAGTACAAATAAAGACTCGGCAGGTAATTTGGCTGCGGGGAAAGTAATGGATTAATGAGGCGAGTGATATGGATGGTGACAGATGATTCGCTGGATGAGAGTAGCCTAAATTCAAGAGCCAGGTCTTTGTACGCCCGTCAAATGAGGCAATTAGATTTAGGGTTAATATAAAAATGCTGATCGCAGATATGTAAGAATGGTAACAACAATATAGAACTAAAGCATGGCAAATAAAATGCGAAGTCCCCAATTAAACTCTAGAACACTTCACGGAGCGACACGCCGCTTTCACCTGGTGAACCACGCAAAATGCGGGCTCAAGTCCTTCGGAGGCGACTGGCGGCCGTATCCTAGAGCGACACTCCGGTTTCACCTGGTGAGCCACCTGAATGCGGGCTCGAGTCCTTTAGAGGCGACTGGCGGCCGTATTCCAGGGCGATACGCCGGTTTCACCTGGTGAGTCATGCGAAATGCGGGCGGCTGTATCCCAACCGCGACAGGCGATATCCAATATCTGCGTTGGACAGTATCGCGGGTCCGGCCGCAAACGCTTGACGCCCCTCCGACACGGTACACGCACGCACTTGGCGTTGGATATCACAAAATACTAATTCCAATCACGCCCAAAAAAAAAATCAAACTCGGATTAAAATAGGATGAGGAACGTTTTAAAAATGGGATGTCGAAAATAGATTATAACAACTGCACAGCTCGAGGTTCACAATCTATCTTGTCACAAGCTGTCAAATCAAAGAAGGCGCGATTTTGCGCACCATTTGTCGTAGGTGTATGAGCGAGCAAACACTTAAATATTTTTGATGTCATTGATGCACTTGAATGTTGATTGATGGTTTTGATGTGTTAACACACCATAACAATGTTATACACTCGATTGAAAACAAACACAATCGAGAAAAACGGAACGCGTTTTGTAATAGACATTGAGATCGCCATTCGACATTAATGTCTATTGTGCCCCAGAATACGAAATTTGGCATCCTTCGAGATTTAGGTGAGATTTTTCAATAGACATTACGTCCTTCGAGATCATCTCGAAGAGTGATAATCTCGATCGGCCCGAGAATTGGCCTCCAGGTCATTCTATTTATTATAAAAATATAGACATGTAATGTTCAAAGGATCACAATGACACATGTTGTTAGTGAACTCCGGCACCCCGGCTTGGTTTTACATTAGATCTCAATACTTTTTGCAGTAGGAGAACTGCGTTGCGAGACGGGCATTTTTGTACATGTAATGTTTTTGATGGGATACTTTATTGCTGAAGAGATAAATGCATCCCGACTTCGCTGCAGATTATGAAATTTATTTGCTGCAGCACTGAGATAAACTGTGATCTTTCATATAACTTAAAATTGTCTACTTTACTTCATATCCATTTTGTTCTGCGTGCCACTCCATTAAAATCTCCATTTTACATGAACACTTAAACAGAAGAATTTTAATGCAGTGCGAATGAATATGCATTATTTAAAACTTACTTATTGCCTGAGTATATTTTGTTTAATTGGTTTCTTACATTAAAATGGAGACATGTTACAGTGCTAACTAAACAAAATATCCTAGTCTTTTGTTTAAGCACGATATTAAAATATTAATTTAAAAAAATAAGACATTTAATGTGTTTTATGTATGTAAGGGGAAATGTACATACGCATTTACGATTTGAATGTGTAGGTGGGTACATTTTCCACAGCCTTGAAAACTAATCATAACCGAAGACCACACTGACTGATTTCCTGATGCGACGAACTCAGTAAACGTCTAAGCGATGGATGCAACATCCCTGCTGTCCTCGACAAAGTTAATTCTCGAGCTAAGTGCCAATCGAGAACAGGAAATAGGCCGAGCGCTACAACACTAGACGTAGGGTTTGCACGACGGATCCGAAATGTATGGGAGATTCGTTGGATCCGGATTCAGATCCGGATAATTCCATATGTACATACGGTTTGGGATTCCAATTATTTTATTTGCCTGCATGCATATAAAACAAGTTGGATCGCTTCGCTCTTGCGCTAATTTGAATTGTAGGTACATACGCTGACTCAGAATGACAAACAAAATAGCAATTGAGAGCATTAAAATAGGGAGGCAGCAATTCATAATGATTTCCAGTTTGAATATACTTCATTATCCAAATCGAAGATTACAAATATGCAGCAGGTGGAATCATGCACCCTTTTCACACTTTCAGAGGTATATCAACCTAAAAAAAAAAAACTACCCGTCTCTCTCAAGCTATCCCCAAACACCGCCAACCCGCGTAGGCGCCTCGGCGGTACTTGTCATTCGTGTTTTTGTGTTAACCCGATTCACACGTATTTTTGCAAAAATAGTGTTCTTTTCATTGTGTATCTTCTATTTCGTTTGATGGAGATGGGGTGAGTGATTTAAACATGTTTTGCGTTCGATAGGCTGCAAATTGGACTTGTTTTCCAACGAAAACATTACAGATATTGGTAGCAAAGTTAGATTTGTTGAAATATTACCTTGACTGGAAATTTTCCATTAAATATGAAGTGGGTATACTTATTAGCTTAATACTCATAACATGTTATGGAAATAACATATCATAACATTAAAAGATTATATTCCTATAAAAGAAAATGTCTCGGTACATCTACCTTCTTATTTCAATTAAATAATTAAAATTGAAGAAAGTAGGCACTCAGTATCGATCGCAATTTGAACTTTGACCCTGTCGAACGATTAATAGTAGGATTATAACATTTATAACTCTACGGTATATATTATACTTATGTCTGCTATTGTTTATGTTTTGAATAAAATAATTATGTTGCATTTAAAATTGCATACAACAATTGCACGCTAAGACGTTTACGACGTTAACATTATTAATATTATACGAGTATTATATCATAAGACATTATTTTCGTAATAATAACTCCAACATATACAATACATCGGTCATGTCATCTACTGATTTTATTTGACATGACTATAAATTAAGATACTCTAATTTAAATAAATAAGATTTTTAAAATCTGCGATAGATCTTTAGTGGTATAGAAGTACCTATCAGATAAGTAATTGTCATGAAACTGACGATATTTGAATAAAATAAACATTAGTCAACCCTTTCAGGGAGTAACGGCTGCCATGTTCGATTAACCGCTTATGTTAAGAATGAAAATGCCTGCTTGTAACAGACGCTTGTGAGAAAATATTAGATTTTACAACCAGCTTGGAATAGGAAGTTAAGATTAAAGTATATGGTATTAGATTAAAACTTATCTTACGAGTATGTACCTACTTAAAACTCTCTTCCTTGCATCTTACGTACTTTGTGAGTAAGATTATGATTTAAAGAAAGATACATTTTAGAAAAACAAGGAGTTAAGATTACCAAAAGATTTAATTGCTGGTGTACTTGCAATACCTACTTAAAATTAATAATATATGGCGCAAATACCAAAGCAGAGCATATTGATGAATCAATTTAGCTCAAAATACTATATTTTAAGGCAAATTTTAATGTAAATACTGGCCTGCATCCTTAGTTTGGTGTGTCATAAAGTCCTTCAGGTCGTGGGTGTGATTGTATCTTTGCACTCAGTTAGTTACCCGCTATACATTCATATTACTGACTTAGTCATCAAGCCTAAGTATTTAGGTACTTCTTACGGTGTGTTCCGCGTGTAAACTAATTGTGTACTTTTTGTATACCTCATCTCTTTAAGTACAAATCATAAGGTATATTAGAGCACAGTGTAGTCGTGTTGTTTTGTGTACTATAATGCACTATGCTCCGTCGTTGGTAAAATAAAATTTATAATCCAGATGACTGCTCTTTTCCAATTAAAGCGGGTTACACGACAATGGTTAAATTACAAAGGTCAATGCTATTGTATTTATTAAAATACTTTAACACGCTGTCAATGATATATACTATATATATGAAATATACTACCTCCAAATATATATATATTTCATTTGAAATGGAAAAAGCCAGTACTATTTCATAAACTGGTTATCTCAGCGTAAAACTCTAAACGTTTGGGGGACGCCGCTGCCTGCAACAACAGCGTTCGGGCCGCGGTCGATCCGCGTATGGCGGGCCCCGCCACGGGAGCGGTTGCCGAACCGATGATGGTATTGAACCTATCCAGACTACCGGAGCTACCAATGTATACATTTGTCGTTTTTGTAATTCAATACTATCATATTTGTTTATTCTTACAAATGCACTATTTTTAAGTGCATTCTATGTTGTGCTGTCCTGTGCCATTGTATAACAATAAAAAGTAAAATAATAAGTTTATAGAATTTATTATCGGTCGCATAGCACACCAACATTCACTATACACTATAGCACACATGTAGTCTTGTGCACTAGACTGCATCATTGATATCACACTGTCGTTGTGGTATACCTTATTTCAATACCTGCTATATACTAATCAGTTATACGAATTATATGAATGATAATGGTATTATACGATTATATTATAAGTTACAGTGGTGATATTATAGATATATCTTTGTCAACCAATGCGCGCGGTCCTGCGACATATAATTGATATGTAACAAGTAAATAATTAAAAATTAAAACATGCATAACATAAATGTAATAAAAACCAATAATAGCGCAAAGCGTTAAAAATGAAGTAAGTAAGCATAACTATTCCACTTCAGGTGTTGAATGTCGTACTTGCTACGCGTAAATCGTATTTATGCAACAAATTAAATTTACCAGTATGCTCCGCTTTAACAACGTTGAGCTTTGAATGTATCGAGTATAGAAAAAAAATGCTCCACTATAACAGTGTCGAGATATAATCCACTTTAACTGTGTCGAGAAAACACTCCACATAAACTGTGTCGAGGACAGTACAGCAGTGCTCCACTTTAACAGTGTCGAGGATAGCACAACATCACTCCACTTTACCGGTGTCGCTAAACCACACAACGATTGGTCCGAGTATAATACAGAATGCTCAATTTTAACAGTGTCGAAATTTACTCCACATGAACTGTGTTGAGGATAGTACAAAGTGCTCCACTTTAACAGTGTAGAGGATACTGCAAAACTCTCCACTTTAACAGTGTTGAGGATAATACAATACTACTCCACTTTAACAGTGTCGAGGTATACTATACATTGATTGGGCCGAGTATAGTACAAAATATCTCCATTTTAACGTATAACTATGCTTGGCATTAATTATACCGAACATATTACAATTTGTTTAATTTTTACAATGTAGACTATAATTAGTCACATTTATCATATAAAAGTTAGTCGCAAATTGCATAACTTTACACCGCAATAATAATAAAAATAGATGAATATAATTTGAAGTCACTCCTCTTTGGTGTAGAGCATTTTTAAAACAGTGCAATATTCGCTCCAACAATGAGATAAACTTCGCATTTCTAGCTCCAAAGGTAGAGATAAACTTCGCATTTCTAGCGCCAAAGGTAGTAAGTTTACCGAATTTTATCAGTGTCAGGGTTTAATTATTTATTTATAAGTGCCTAGAGTGTCCCAAAAGGCGGCAAAAGGCCTCCCTACTAGCTTTAAATAGGTTTAAATAATAATTAATTAATAAAAAGACACACACACACACAAGGGTGATGTCGTTATGTTATGCTCCGCTTTAACAGCGTTGAGCTCATTTATCAAGAGCATTAGGTAAAATAACTTATCTTCACTAGAAGATCCATACACCACCATTACATTTGTGTTCAGAATAGAACATATTCACTTCACTGAAGCAGTCTAGAGTTACGCTCCGCATTTTAATCACGATGTTTTTTATACATCGCTCCGATCACTTCATTCCCCGGTCGCTTCGGTTACTTCGTTCTTCGATCGCTTCGCCGTAACGAAAAGTTGAAGATATATAACGCTGCTCCAGGTTCTCAGTGATAGTGCCAATACACTAGATATGGCTTGGGCAAGAACTTACAATCGCAAGTGCCCTGGTCGTAATGGAATGTTCGAGTTCAAGTAACATGGCTTGAATCAAGTATGGGTCAACATATTCAGTCCCAAGTAGTGATACGAATTCACCACGTATTCATCGCATGGAGCTCATAGTAGCTACGAACAGAGAACCCAACAGTCGGGTTCTCGGCGCTGAATGTGTTAAGTTGACATTTGTTACGGTGCAAAAATACTGCAGGTAACATTTGCAAAACAGTCACGGCCCCAAGATGGGTCCTTTGTATACTGTTATAGAACATACGAGTATATAAAGCTTATACATAATCGATGTTTTTTACGTTTACGTGGATATAAAAAATTACGTAGCGAGGTATTGAATACATATAAATTATAATACCATATATAGTACCTATAACAAATCAAGCTCATTGCGTTAAAAATGTATATGAGAACACTTGGCTCCATGTAATAGGGTTTGAATAAACTACAATTAAGTACGAGTATATTACTATGTGTATTTATTTACCAATAAATATTATAGAAGTAGAAGCTAGACTTCTCCAGCCTAGTGATAAAGAAAATATTGTTTACATTTTAATGGCATTTTACACAAAAGGGTAAATTACTGTTTTGCCAGCTCATTTAAATTGGTTGTAAAATAAATAAGAAATATATTGCTTTTCAGACTTTCTGCAAAAACCAAACGTACAATTGCATTCTGACATTTGATCGTAAATAAATAGTTTGGATGAAACCAAATTTGTTGAATTTATAAACAACATATATTTATGTGAATGAATACCTAATCATTTTATCTTTTTTGGTAATTTAAATTTATATAGAAAGACAAGTCTCTATTACGTGATTATTATCATCATCAGCCCTTTATCGCCCACTGCTGAGCATAGGCCTATCTTCGTGGACGCCACTAGTCCCGGTCTTGTGCCAATTTCACCCAGAAGTGACTCGCGACCTTCTGATTGGATTGTCGTCTACCCCGTTATGGTGTTCATGGCGTGTATGTCGTTGTCTCGTTAGCCAACGGACGCCAGAGGAAAGTGATTATTTATACTGATTATTAAGGGCTGACTAGTACTCAAATAGCCCTTTAAATAACATCATGGTCTCCTTCGCTGAAATTAAAGGCCGTATTTACAGAAAATGGTTATACAAACATAAGAGAAATAAAACGTTGTTGATGCTACAATTGAAAGCGAGGATAGTTTTATTTCTTCTTGATTCTTACTCATATTTTTAAGAAACTTAAACAGATGAGTTTTTTTACCATTATTAATGAGGTAAATTTTTTGATATGCTATTCAAATTTATTCATTTCTTTTTTTAAGGAATTTTTTTCTTCTTATCCGTCATATGTTTTTCCAGTCGAAAACATAAATAAATACGATATTTTGTTTTATTTTCTTACTCACGAGGCGAGCTTCTAGGCTCTGAACATCTGCATATTTGTAATCTTCGATTTGGATAATGAAGTATAATTAATAATCAAACGAACTTACCTGTGAAGTTTGATTACAATTATACGAATATCCAAATCGAAGATTACAAATATCCAGCAGGTGGAATCATGCACCCTTTTCACACTTTCAGAGGTATATCAACCTAAAAAAAAAAAAACTACCCGTCTCTCTCAAGCTATCCCCAAACACCGCCAACCCGCGTAGGCGCCTCGGCGGTACTTGTCATTATTTCAGAGTGAATATTTTTGTGTTTATGACCAAGGAATATTTTAGTTTTATTTTCTGGGTTTGGGAGGGGTGCGACTTGGTAATCTTCGATTTGGATATTCGTATAATTGTAATCAAACTTCACAGGTAAGTTCGTTTGATTATTAAATACACGTAACATCTACAATAGAAGCAACTACATTTTTACAATACAAAAAATATTAATAATATTATCTATGACCGCAATGATTCGAGCCGTAGAATAAAAAATACCAAACAACGGCAACAACTTCCATTGGGTAAATCCAAACAGATATTGTTTCTGGATTGATTGAAAATTGCGACGATTCTCAATAATAGTAGCAACGTAATGCGTTAGCGATGGTTTGCGGTTGGCTAAATGTCGAGTTGACAGCGGAAACTGAAGTAAAAATTTATTTTACGCAGTCAGCGTTTCAATATTGTCCCAGGTATGACATGAGGTTTAATTTCCTGACTCGATCGATGAACGCTTTTAACACTATCATAGTAAGAAAACAAGTTTCAAATTTTATTGTTGGTGTACAATCATGATGCCACGGAAATAATTCGAGATATTATCGTTTGTTCGTTTTCTCTTATCGTCTTATAAATTTTGATTAGTTTTAATTTTTCTAGTAATTTATTTAGCAAATAAATAAGCGGATGCTGCGTGTGCTGAATATAATTTCAACCAAAATTAAGCCACAAATCTCCGGACTTTGGCTGTATCTAAACTGGCCAGAAGCGAACATAAATCTCTGTATGGTACAGATATCTACTCGACAGAAAGCTACTGACAAAACCATATATTTTATATGTAGTATTACAAACGTTTATTTTAAACATCGACGTTGCCGACACGGACCATAATAGTAAATGGAATCAACGATGCTTGAAACTTACCAGTAACGTATTCGTACTATTTAGCTTGTGCGCTTCAGAGCGAAGGGAAGGAAAAGGCAGCGGTATTTGCACAAGGGAGTGCCCCGTGAAATAATTTGCCTCACCTTGACCTACTTTCCCGATCTTGAACAAAAAATGAATAATTTAGAAGGTTATTTCAACTGTCTACAAGGCTTTTATTGCGTCAAGTCGGCATTTAAATTGAATGGATTGAGGATAACAAATTGGGGGTTTGTTAATGTAGCTGAGTAAAGATAGTACGTTTATTTCAATCATACCGGCTTTATTTATAGCTGATCCAGCAAGCTTCGTACCGCCAACTTCCACCGACTCCCATCGACCTCAGCTTCAGTCCTACGCTAGCCCTACCGTCTCTTACCCCCACTCCCACTGACTTGTATGCCAGTCCTACCGTCTCCCAGCACTCTCCCTCTCTTCCATCCCTCTGCCATCGACTCCTACGCCAGTATCACTATCTCCCACCCACTCTAAACATATGTATGTAATTTTATAAATTTCTCCAATACAGTTATTCTGCTATTCGACATATTATCATGAAAAGCCGTTCAGCCGTTCTTGAAGTGTAACTAAAACGAGTTTGATTTATGTATACTTATAAAGAGAATATTTCTATTTTATCCTAACTAGAATATCTGTCTCATTTATGTCCCAGAAGCCGTACAAGTTCTTATTTTATTTTATTACTCGACACTAAAATCTTCGACGTATGGGAGAGAATAAGATACTGCGTGGGATAAGGGTACAAGCCAATGATGACTCTACACTAAAATTGTAATTAACGAATACTTAATTCAAGAGGGGCCTTAAAATGAATGATAATATAGGATAATATAACTCAATCCACTTGGCGCCAATAATATATTACGTAAGACGATTTAGGGGGAGGGGAGTTGACTATGTCTTACTTCTTTTTACAACAAGATAATTTTTGTTCCTTTTTTCTTATGTAGATAAACGAGGGGAGCAAAAAATTTGCAATAATTAAATATTTTAGTTAATAAATGAATGACGCTTATGATTTTTTAAACGAACTGATAATATATAAAAGTTTTCCTCTTAAATATAATTTAAATGTACCGTATGTATTGTAACTACTATTAAATTTGCTAATGTAGCTTCAGCATTAGCAGCATCTTCAGCATTTTGATTTAAATACAGGTGTAGTAAGTTGCATGGATCGGGCTGCACCATGTGGCGTGGTTGAGTGTAGATTAACTGCTTACGTAACTGCGGAGCAACTGCATTACAGGTTTTATCCGTAAGTACTGATTTAGTTTGGGGTAGCTTACATGATTCAATAGCTAGATTTCTCTTTGAATTAACTTACTCGCTTTGGACGTGCGCAGTAGGTAACTAAATTTATTGTTAAGTCGTCAAACCATCAAGAGGCATGTTATAAATTTTTCACATCTCATGCTCAAAAAGTGTGTTTTGCTTACCAAGGCGAACTAAAGTAGTACATTTAGCCTCTAGGGCCATCATGTCGTCTGTGGCATTTATTCCCAGTGTTTATATTTTGTATCTGTATCTAAGAACTTAAAAAAATAAAGAGACCGTCAAGTCAAGTTAAACCATAAATTTCACCTCAGTTTAGACATTGTGCGTACAAAATAAACATTTATATCTTTTTTTTTCTCGCAATCGAAGTGAAAAATAGTAGGTGTTACTCTGGTCTAAAAGCCATAAATATTACCACTCGAACCATTTTCCCTCACTTCGTTCGGGAAAATAACCACCTCAAACCAGTATGGCCTACTTTAGACCCTTGTCATATAATCTACTATTTCAAATCATAATCTCATAAACTTGGTTTTCTCAATTTTGTTAGGCGATTTGACCCAGATCATGCAGGAGCATCATATTTATGTAATATACATTTAAAAAAATCGACTTCATTTTTAGATCAGGGCGATCATAAACGAATCATGAAATCTAACGGGAAAATTAAGAAATCGTGGATGATAAAACACGAGTGTGATAAGGCCAATATTTAAAAGTTTACACATTTATGATTTATACTATAACACAAGATAAATATCAGTCATATATAGAATTCCTGAAAAAATTGACATTGCTAATGAAGCGAAAACCATAATAAATTAAAAGTAATATTTTGATCCTGCCGCTAATTTATTGTATTTCTGTAGGTAAACAAAGATAATATGAACAATCGTACCATTTATAACAAAGAGACTCTTTACTACTGTTAGTGCGCTGCGTTTCGTTATCGAAAGAGCATGACCGTGGGTCCAAAAAAATTTGAAAAAACCGGCCAAGTGCGTGTCGGACCACGCATAATGGAGGGTACCTTCAATGGAATATGAACCAAACTAATACCAAAAGGTCGTATCTGATGCCTTTGGAACTAGTTTTTTGGAGATAACTCAAAAATTACTGAACCGATAATGTTCAAAATAATGTTCGTAGAAAGTATGCGATAGGGCGCATCTTCTCAATTTTTTTCATATTTTTTGAACTTACGGTTCAGGTTACAGGGGGGGGGGGACACACACACAATATTTCTGACTTTCAAAGCGATTATTTCTGAAACTATTCCTTTAATCACAAAATGTTCACAGAAACCTCGATGTTATTTTTAATACCTATCGACTCATGTGCAACAGGTTGATATTTAGTGTTTTTTTATTTATTTAGTTACATGTATGGAGCGCCCCCCCTAAAAATATTTTTTTCTGCGATTTAACTACATAACTAACATACAAAATCCACCTTATGTCCAATTTTTATTAAGATACGTCTTATAGTTTCCGAGTAAAATGGCTGTGACATACGGACGGACGGACAGACGGACATTATAGTTTGCGAGTAAAATGGCTGTGACATACGGACGGACGGACAGACGGACATGACGAAACTATAAGGGTTCCGTTTTTGCCATTTTGGCTACGGAACTCTAAAAATCATGAAAGTGATGCCTAATAAGTATTTTCACTAAACTATATTAAATAAAATCGATTGAGCTGATTTTGAGTCATTACTAAAAAAATGCATAGTAACAGGACGTAAGTACCGCACAATAAAATTCATAAGATATAATTATTATTAAATTATGTAGATATAATTATTTATTTGTATGTCTTTCCCGACCACGGAACAAATGTGTTCCGGACCTTTGGGAGGCATCTGCGGAGCCGAAGCCAACTAATTATTATTAGAGTTATTATTAAATAAGATATTAACGCCTCAGTATAATTGAACCGTTGTTCTGGTATCTACAAAGTCAAAGTTATTTATCCATCACTTGAGGCATATAATCGTTGCCTAAAAACATAGTCTGCTGACGGAGGTACTTTCTCAAAACAAACACGCTGAGTTTGCATACTTGAAGTTTCAGGGCTTGCGCGAGCATGTTTTCTGAGAGTTGTAATCGTTAAAGAGTTTTTTTTAATGGCCCACAGTGGTCCCATGTACGGACGAATACAGGTTGTCCTATCCACTGCCGAGCCGAAACGTATATATATATGTACATTAGGGTATTTAGAACCAGTATCAAGGAGGTATCTAAACAATCGGTGCAGTGGTTACGAAGATATTGACAAATTATGATTTCTTTGTTTAGAGCAGCCTGTATGTAATTAAAAGATTATGAGAAGATACATCCTCATCGAACAGTATGCCACCTACATCCTATTTGATTTTTTTTTATTCATGACACTAATTACATTTTGACTTGACACATGTGTGCGATGGCAGGTACCAACACCAACAGACATAAGCACATTGCGTGCTCTGACGTGTCGTGTCACTAATACCTATAATATGCTATTGTCAAAAACGCTGCTAAGGACTAATACAGTATGTTCCTTTTTGTTGTCGGATACTCGAAATAAAATAAAAATTACCTTCTGTTTTAATTAAAAAAATATTTGCGTTAGAGCATTCCTGAGAAGTAACCCCATGTGGAATTTAAGGCTTTTTCAATGGTTAAGGATACACTGTATACTTGCTTACGGAAACGTAGAAGCCAACAGCGCCAACCCTAGAGCTCCTGCGTTATCATTAAATTTTCAACGAACACATGTCAATATCTTTATAAATTTCATTCGATGTTTTTACTGATACGCCCGTGTAATATTATATCGATATTCTTTTAACAAGTCCACACCTTTTTTTCAACTTCCAGTTACTGTTTCATATGTTCTGAATATGAAGATGTAAGATACCATGTAGAGTTACTTCCATCGTATTTTTGACTGTTTAATACAAAACCGTAACAATCACTCCCAAACTTATTTTTCTTAACACGCGCTTCGAGTAGTGTCAAATTGCCTTCCGCGTTGCGCAAATAAAAATAATTTAGATCTAAATCCATTTTCAGCACAACAAATTATGGCGAAAACTATACCTTATCCACGGAGTAAATAGTAGTAATATACAGAGGTCTCACTGCGACATCACGTATCATGTTGTCCCTTCTAAACGCATGACAAGTTCTCTTTCTCAATTATGGAAAAGTAAAACTCATTTTTTTGACAGAGTTACACCCCCTTGCCTTGTTTTTGTAATGGTTTGTCAGCTCCTTAAAATTGTTATTCATTGCTTCACAGAGATGTTCCGTTAAAATCGTGCACAAATGGTGTACAATCCCTAACATAACGTTGAAACAGTTGGCGAAAACGGTAGGAGTCAGTATTGGAGCCGTCCGCACAGCGATACGAAAGTACGGCGAAGAATATTCCTTTTGCGATGCACCGAAAAGCGGCTGAAAACCGGGACCTTCAGACCAAGATTTGGACCGGGAAATCGCTCAAACGTTTGTTAGAAAACCCGACTTATCTGTTAGGGATGTGGCCAAAAACCTACGAACATCGGCAAGCAATGTTCATCGAGCCAAAGCAAGGATTGGTCTTAAAACATACAAGAAACAGAAAAAACCGAAACGAAGCGAAAAACAGGCCGCAAGTGTGAAACCAAGAGCTCGCAAGTTTTATGATACTCTCTTGTGCCGAAAATCAGCATGCTTTATAATGGACGACGAGACATACATAAAATTTTATTACAAAATGCTCCCGGGTGATCAATTTTATACCGTACGAGCGGGCCAGGATATCAGTGACGCGTACAAATCCATCTTCACTGAAAAATTCAGTAAAAAAGCAATGGTTTGTGTGACAAGCTATTTGTGAGTGTGGCAAATTATCCAAGCCATTTGTCACTACGCAAACAATGAAGTCCGATACCTACATCACCGAGTGCTTAAATCGTTGTATCCGTCCTGAGTCGCTTTAAAACTTGCAGCGACCACCGTTTAGTGAGAGCTACATTAAGATTCAATCTTACAAAGGAGAGGCAGAAAATGATGAAGTGCCATAGAAGGAAATATGAAGCTACAGAATACATGTTTTACAGCAAGAGTTTCACTTAGAACTACATAACCGATTTGAGGGCCTAAAAGAAAGTAATCTAGATGTGGACTCACTAACGTTGAATTTCTAATTATAAAAGGTGACTTGACACATGACTGACAGTTAAAATGTTGCCTGGAATAGCAAAAATTAAATAGTCATGGGTATATATCGATAAAAAGTATCGAAAAGTGTAATGTTTTACTAAACACTACCAATACGATTCCATTTAAAGGATCCATAAACGTTAGGAAATTAAATTATCTTGTCACAGCCTGAAATGCTACAATATTCAAATCAGACAAAAGTTTTGAAATACGTTGTCGCTAATAAATCGTATAGTTATGTTATACAACATATCATATATTTTTCTATCTCGTCGAACGAGCGGAGCCTAAGCGAAGTGAAGTTATAGACAGCTTCGGATGAAACGGAAACGGAACTGTCAGCTGACTACCTGGACATCGCTGCATTTCGATGGCTTTTTGAATAGTTGTTCTGCGGTAACTGTAGTAACGTTTTTTCTAATCTTTATGAAATTTATTGGGGTTATAGCAGAAATCAATATAATTTGAGAGTTCGTATATGAGCAGGATCGATCCATGGGTTATGGAGCTAGAAGGCGCAAAACAATCATCATAAGAGTCTTGGTATATTGGTTAATGCATTTACAAGGAAATCGCGAGTACTCAGTTCCAGGCGGACTACAAATAGTTTCTGTAAATTTGAGCTCTTTATTATGCAGGCGACATTTTGGATGAACATTGTTCTGGTTCTAATTCTTGCACGTCCAAAGGAATCGGTAATCCGAGGCAACATCACTTAATAATTGAATTCAACACTTCTACGAGTAATAACAACAAAACGTAACGATATTTACGACCAGTCAGAAGACGATATTTCTCAAAAATACCTACTTAACTACTTCTAAAATAGAAGAAAAGATACTTGGATAATTATTCGTCCGCATAGAATTCGGTTATCGTGTGGCCCTCTAAAAAGGTTTTTTTTTGGGATAAAAAGTAGTTAAGTATCCTATGTCCTATTCCTCACTCTAAGCTACCTCTGGCGCCATTTTAGAGACGTGCATTCAGCAAGATATTCACTCACAAACTGAACGGCAGGCATGTGTGTAGAGAAATCCAATATTGGCCCGACCGCCGTGCGCTTGGAGAATTTAACTAACCAGAGCGGCCATTGACAGGCTTTCCCCTCAGCCGAAAACAATGGTCAATAAATATAACCAGTGGTCATATTTATTGTACGGACTGACGTTTATCTGACGTGGCTATTTGTACGTTACTTACGAATAGCCATACATTTGACGTTCGCCTCCCCCGCAAAAATAAGCAGACTTTTTTTGTATAGAAAATGACAGACATGGCCGCTCCGGTTGGTTGAATTCTCTAAGCCATGCGCCCGGTATTAACCCTACGGCAGGTGTATGAGTAGCCGTCTTTAGAAATTATTATTGTCTCCAATAATAGGATGTACAGAAGTTATAAATTGACTTCAATTTGGCGCGTACCGCATAGTTTTATCAACAAGTAATAGTCATTCCGTAAAAGTAACGTATTTTCCACATCATGTTGCAGCATTCTTCAGCCTTTAAGCCTTAATCAAGTTGCAGCGACAATATCGCAACCAATAAGTCGCGGCGTTTGTAGAACTCTTAATAAATAAAAATATCGATAAGAACAGCACTGGCCGAATTACGGCAACATTTGTGTTTGTTGACTTGTCAAGTCACTCCGTACAATTATAAATTCTACCTTAAACGATAACCTCTGTAGGTGCGAAACATATAAGTGGGACAAAGAAACCTGCTGATAACAAACTGTCACTCACCACTCTAGGCCTAATGGACTCTAGAAGAGAGCTTAAAATCAAAACCACTGCTGATCAAAAAGAAATGCATGCAATAAATAGGAAAATTAATAAAGCAATAAGGTCAGATATCAGGAAATACAACACAAAAGTAATAACAGAAACTATAAAACAAAATAGAGGACCCAAAGTTTTTAGAAGAACATTACATAAAAATAGACACCACATTTTCAAGCTCAAAGACGAGAATGGAAATGAAACAACAAACCGAGACCAAATAAAATCAATAGTATAAAAGTTCTACACATCACTATATGCACCGTCAGAAACGGAACCTGAATCACGAGAAGCAGCAGATCCCAGGGCAGACAGTACCCCAAGATATTCAGATTCCGCCTTACCGTCTATTATCCGAGAAGAGATTAAGTTTGCCCTGGGACATATGAAGAGAGGCAAGGCGGCTGGTGAGGATGGGATCTACGTGGAAATGCTTCTGGCGGGTGGCGTTCCTGTACTGGACATGTTGGTAGAACTATTTAACAAAGTTCTGTGCAACGGCTTTACACCTAAAGCGTGGCATAATGCTACCGTCACAATCCTACATAAAAAAGGGGATAAAGCCTTGTTAGGGAACTACCGGCCAATCAGTCTGTTACCTCAAATTTATAAGCTGTTCGCTAAAGTCCTGTGTAATCCATTGTCCCGGCAGCTGGATGAGAATCAATCTGTTGAACAGGCCGGCTTCTGGAGCGGATATTCAACGATTGACCATATTCACACGGTTAGGCTGTTGATGGAGAAATGTAAAGAATATAACCTACCCTTATGTTTTGCCTTCGTCGATTACGAGAAGGCTTTCGACAGCGTCGAACATTGGGCTGTGTTTCATTCTCTCCATCGCTGTGGCATAAACAGCAGATATGTTAATATCCTCCGGGAGCTGTACAGATGCGCGACCATGCAAGTGCGAATGCACGAACTCACCAACCCTGTGCCGTTGAAACGGGGTGTGCGTCAAGGAGATACCCTTTCGCCCAAGCTCTTCACAAGTGTCTTGGAAGACATGATGAGGACTTTGAAGTGGAGCGAAAGAGGTATCAATATAAATGGCGAAAAACTGTCGCATTTAAGGTTCGCGGATGACCTTATCCTACTAGCTGAGAACGTTGCTGACTTCCGCAATATGCTAGACGAACTTCAGCTAGCATCTCTGAAGGTTGGCCTTAAGATGAACATGTCCAAGACCAAGATAATGACTAACCATCCACGCAAAGCACCAAACATAATTGTTGGTAGTTCCCAAGTGGAGGTTGTGGATGAATACGTCTATCTTGGACATTGTTTATCTTTTGGCCAAGGGACCCAGGAGAAAGAGGTCGCTAGACGAATCCAGTTAGGATGGGCTGCATTCAGTAACCTGGCGGATGTCCTCAAGTCCAAGATCCCGCAATGCCTTAAGACGAAGGTATATACCTATTATATAATCAATGTGTCTTGCCTACGCTCACTTATGGGTCAGAAACGTGGGCTCTCAACAAGGGAGTGCTTCATAAAATGAGCGTGGCTCAAAGAGCCATGGAGCGAGCCATGTTAGGCATCACCCTTGTTGATCGAGTACGGAATATAGCCTTAATAATAGCCTTTTGCGGTTGTTAAGGTATTTTATTATTTTACTATGTCTAACATAAGTATTTAAAAATAAGATATTCTCACTTTTATACACTTACGAGGGTTGCTACTTATATATCCGGAAACAAAAAAACAAACAAACGTACACGGCTGAAAATGGTTTTATTGTTTTTCAAAGTATTCCCCTTGATGATCTATGCACTTTTGCATTCGCGTGAACCAATTTTTAAAGCACTTCTGCCACTCCGCCTGAGGTACCTCCATAACGTGTTGTTTGAATGCGTCGACAGCATCTTCAGCGGTCGAAAATCGTTGACCGCGTAATTTATTCTTTATATTTGGAAATAAATAAAAATCGTTGGGTGCCAAGTCAGGGCTGTACGGCGGATGACCCGTTAATTCCACATTTTGACCCTCCAAAAATAGAGTTGTTTCGCGTGACGTATGACAGCTGGCATTGTCATGATGAAGAATGATTCTTCGTCGCTGGTTAGTTTTACGAATTTGTTCAAATACTTCCGGTAAGCAAATGGTCGTGTACCACTCTGAATTAACCGTTCTACTGTTTTCTAGTGGCACTGTAGCTACATGGCCATTAATACCGAAGAAGCAGGCCACCATTTGTTTCAATGTACTTTTTGCACGAGTAACTTTCGTAGGGTTCGGCTCATTTTGAAACACCCATACCGTTGATTGTTGCTTCGTTTCGGGATCGTATGCATAGATCCAGGATTCGTCACCTGTATAGATGTTATAAACGGCTTTTGAGTCACCACGGTTATATTTTTTTAACATTTTATTGCACCATTCGACGCGAGCATCTTTTTGCTCTTTTGTTAAGTTGTGGGGTATCCAACGCGAACAATTTTTTTTTACAGCCAAATAATTATGTAATATGCTATTAATGCTGGTCATAGAAATACCCAGAGTCGCCTCTATCTCGCGGTACGTAACATGCCGGTCGTCCATTATAAGTTTTCGCACAGCCTCGATATTTTGTTGTACAACGACCGATTTCGGGCGACCTGCCTTAACTTCGTCCGTAAGCATACTACGTCCACGATTGAACTCACTAAACCAGTGATACACAGTAGTTTTAGATGGGGCTTCATCACCAAAAGTTGAAGTTAGTTTATCTATGCACTGTTGTTGCGTTAAACCACGCCGAAAATCATAAGAAATCATAGCACGAATATTTTCACGAGTGAGTTCCATTCTTGCTGCGAGATGACATTTAAAACCCGTCAAAAACAAAACACGAGCGTTAATAAGAAAGAAAAAATATACCGGCTAGTACTTAAAAAAGTTCAAATTTTACCATGGAGGTCAAATATGCTATTTAAGAAGATTGTAATCCCGGTTTCCGGATATATAAATAGCAGCCCTTGTATTTATGTCTGTTAATAAATGTCACGAAGTGTGTCTGTTAAGAAGAGTAGTGATACTAGTGATAGAGCGAGCTAAATATATATCTTTGCTTTTCTTATATTTACTTACCCTTTAAACTTTTTAATGGTTTGTGGCTTTCAATTAATCTCACAAACATAAATGCGACAAAGTCATGCATTCCTGGGCAAATATTTCATATCATAAAGTAAACTGTGTTAGGAGCAGAATGGGGAAGAATTGTTCGAAAACGAACTTCAACCAATAACCAAATAGACTAAGAGCTGGCGACGTCAGATATGACACAATAATGAGAGCAACAAAAGTCGTCTAGTTAGATTGCTTTACTATCCTTGTAGCTAAATCCGTGCATCTGGCAGCTTTTAATGGGTGGAGGTCAGATTGACAAAGTAGCACAACTTTTCAGTTGGAAAAAAGTAATAAGTACCTAAATAGGTAAAAACTGCCGAAGTTGTCTTTTTTTCAGTGGATAGGACCTATATTTTAACATTAGCGAAAACAAAAACAGTAGGTGACAAACTATGAATTACATTATACGTAGTTTGGCACTACTTTCCCCTAACAGAAACTTTTGGAAATTATATAATCTAATTCATATAATTTCTCATAATATTGCATCAAACCGTGAACTCTAGGATTTGTATTATTGTTGTGGTTTGCGTTATTTGATTTCTACCTATGAACAGCTGCTAGATGTCCGGATCCGAAAATAAGCATAGGACAGCAAACTAACTAGATGATTTCGTGAGGGTGACGTGGCCAGCTCTCCATCTAAAACATGTAAAAAAAGTAATTGGCTACGCAATATCCCGTTTCAAAGGAATTTCTTCCAGCTAAATTATTTTACTGTGGTTTGAAATCAGTGCCATAGCTATTTCGAAAGTGTACCTACATTTTAAGGTACCACAAGGCTCAATGAATCTACGAGCTACGAGTTAAGCAATGTTGAACACTTTATTGAAGCCAATAACATTCACAAAATCACTGATTTATAAGTACCATTTCAACTTGACCTAAAATACCGTCAACATGCGAAACTAGCGCAGCCTTTTGATAATGCACGTGGCGCCCTACGAATTATTAATGCCTACGATGCACCGAACGGCGAACGACAAATGGGGGCTTAGCCCGAATACACATTAAGCTTGGGAGTGAGTTTTTCCAGCATTCCTGGATTTTCCTTACATTTCTGACATGTTGTGAAGTATGTTTAAAAAAGCTAGCCACCGGTGTTATTCGTACTATGGCGGTCGGTGGGGCGTCTGGTCTTTGGGTAAACGTCGGTGACAGGAATATTTGCAAGTTTTTAGCACAAACCTTATATCAATAGCATATTCCTATAAACGCGAAAGTGCTACTCCACACTACAGATGGCACTATAGTCGATGATTTAATACACGGAAGATATTTCGATTTAATTGTATTTATTCCTTACATAAACTTAAACCAAGGTGAAAGGCGATTTTTAATAATATTTTTTATTTTATCAATTTATTTTTAAATAGGTAATTCCATACAAACCGTATGCGCAAGTGAGAGAATTGGCGACTTGATTGATAAAGTAGCGATAGTAATTAACTCAACGAAAAATTACACTTGCAAAAGTCAATACATATTTCCAGAGACCTATTCGTAATACCTACCGGTATTATTTTGATACAAATCTACCAGTATTCATTTTCGGTATCTCGGCTGTTAATGTATATTTTTTTATATAGTCTGAAAAATCTGATAATATATAATCAATTAAAATATCAAATGCAAGGTGCTATTTCAATTTTTACTTCACTGGTAACTATCCCAGCGATCGCTGCATATTTCTGCATATTTCCTGAAACTGGTTATGTTGCTTGATTTACTTCAGGCGGGTTGATAAATAGACTTTAGTTTGGTTAGCCGGCATCTGTATCGTTACAGATTTCGAGGTGGATACAATTATAACACTCATGTTTCAATACAACCTACGATGCTATAGTAATCTCAAACATTGATGAATTAATTCCTTTAAATGACTTCGATAATAGAGCTGATGCATTCATCGGTTTACGCCATATGTTGTAGAGTTCCATTATCCCTTAACACAATAGGATTAAGCACACCACATTAATCGCTTACAAATTCAAACTTACCATAATACTAGTACCTATCATAATGCGATTTGGAATAACATAGTACACTCTGACGAGAAGCTCAGAACACAGTTATGTCCCTAATTACTCGTGATAAACTTTAGTGTCAGTTATTTTTGAATGTTATACATACCACCCACACCTTTAAGAACTACTTAGTGTATCTCAATATAATACTATACTTATTACTTATGTCTAGCGTTAACGTCTTGTAATCAATGGTATAACAAAAGTCAAGATAATATTCCGGTAAATCATAAAAAATCCCATTGCCTGTCTGGATCTGACATATTCAAATCAGGTCAAATTATATTTTTCATCAGGCCAAACGAGGGAGACCCGCATACCTTGTGTTTTGCTCAGACATAACCCGATTTTTTCTGCAAATCGTAAAATTACGCAAATTTGTTGGTAAAAAGGTCGAATACAATAAGTAATAATATTTATCTACACTCATATTGTAAGTTCTCTAAAACGTGTTCGAAAACGGTAGGCAATGGCTAGCATTACCACGACCGATTTTACTATGATATGCTTTTTATCCGTACCAGTAACGTAATTTTAACTTTTCATGTTCAATTATTGATGTGCTATGAGTTTTGATAACATAATGTACACCTGCACCCTCCCGGGGATCCGCCGACAGCCCGACACGCGGCCGCGCGACCGCCGGCACACGAGAGTTGGCCATGGTGGCGGTGCAATGGCGGCCATTCTATGGTTTCCAAATAAGGCATTTAGAATAAATAATATGAGTGTAGATAAAGCAGTGTATGCAACTGTACGTAATTAGGCCTTAAAACACCACACGCATGTTTTAAGGACCCTTATTACGTAACAGTTACATAAACTACTATTATAATTCCACACGACAAGAAATTAAACCTAGCTACGGACGACACACCTTTCACATAAATAGTTAAACTCTAACAAGGCTAAGGAAAGCGTCAACCCCCTTGTAATTACCAACAAAAATACGAATGTTTGGTAACATATTTATATAATTACAACTTTTGAGAATTGTACGGTTTTGATGTTGTATCAAAACCGTACAAATCTCAAAATTTACAAATACGCTCCGATCTACCTTTATTTAAAAATAGTTATTAATAGTAATTAAATAGTTATTAATGTGGATATACTTATTGTTTATACAATATAAGTATATTATATACTTTTCTACTCCTAGACTTTAATGGTTGAATTGAGACTTTGTAGAACGAACTACGAGTTCTAGCGCATACTTTTCGCTTTTATGGTCGCATATTTTAGTAACTTTTTTATTTTATTTATTCTAATGGACTTTAGGCAGTATTACTTTTCTACTCCTAGACTTTAATGGTTGAATTGAGACTTTGTAGAACAAATTACGAGTACTAGCGCATACTTTTCGATGGGGCTTTGATGGTCGCATATTTTAGTAGCTTTTTTTTTTAAATTCTAATGGACTTTAGGCAGTATTACTATTCTACTCCCTAGACTTTAATGGTTGAATTGAAACTTTGTAGAACGAACTACGAGTACTAGCGCATACTTTTCGATGGGGCTTTTATGGTCGCATATTTTAGTAACTTTTTTATTTTATTTATTCTAATGGCCAATGTTAAGTATTAAAAGGCGGGAAATTAGATGCTTGTAACTTTTAAGTCAATCAAACTTTGGGTAGAATTCGCTATTTTATTTGTCAATAGGCAACGTTATTCGGTAGAGACCTTACTTTTTGTAGAGTGATATCTGCTCCCTACAAACAGCACGTGGGGGCCCCAGCGTCTACAGCTTGTTTAACCAAATAATGGTTACACGCGTATTGAGAGCTTCTTCATTAGCTGTACACTTGTTCGATAGATTAACGCACACTGAACTACGAAAATGAACAAAAAACAATTCTCAAGACACAACTGCCATGATGGAGTCCCAAGCTAGAATCCTACCAGTCTCTTTCCCATATCATTGTGCGTCTGACCGGTGTGACAGATGTCATTTAACAAATTTAGTGAAGGGGCTAATCAATATCACATATTTTTTCGATTATCGATAAACTGTGCAAGGAAAACGCTAAGAAGACGCTGCTTCGATCCCAGCCCTGGGCACCGGAGGCCTAGGTCAATTTTCCTTTGTGTATGACATCTATATAAGTTTATAATTTAATATAGTAGTGTGTCTACTTAAAATAAACGAATCATAATATGTATTAAAAATAATTTGAGTTGTTCTTCAGTTGAACTGTACAAGGAAATCGTAATTGAAAAAAGACGAGACGCAATTGTACTAAAGCGTAAAGAAGTTGACAGTTGACGCGATCTTTTAAAATCGATTGCGCGAATCGGTTACCGTCAGGCACTATTGACGTTCATTCCACGTGTGGATTGCATTGGTGATTTGATTGTTTTGTATTTAATAATATCAAAAATGTATTGATAGTTGCAAAACTTTGTGTTATATAATAGAGGCGGTTGTAGTAGTAAAATTACGGCTTTTCGTGAACAAGAGATTTCCTTCGGCACGATTATTCCTTAGGACCCAAGGATGTATTTTAGAAGTCGAGCCATCAAGATTTTTGAAGTATATTGGGGGGGGGGGGGGTTAACTTTCAACTAACACTTTAACCGCCAAGCACCGCATAGAAATTCGTGTCACTAAATTATTGAAAATCCGGAATGGTCGGTTTACACATAGCGATCGGTATGTATCTTAGTAACGTAAACAATTCCATATACATCACCATTATTCATTCGCGCCCGTAAGAAATTTCACGCGCCATTACCTGCAACAAAACGATAAATTGAAATTACGTTCCATTGAAATGCGAAATTGCAAAAAAAAAACACTAAACGTAATTGTAAATTCAATTCAATATAATTACAAAAGATGCAATAGTAGTTTATGTAACTGTTACGTAATAAGGGTCCTTAAAACATGAGTGTGGTTTTATGAAATGAGCCGCAGGCGAATTTCATAATAAGATCACACGAGTGTTTTAAGGCCTAATTACGTACAGTTGCATACACTGCTTTATCTACACTCATATTATATATATTAAATTAATTGTTCGGAAACCATAGAATGACCGCCATTGTACCGTCATGGCCTACTCGATTGTGCCGGCGCTCGCGCGGGACCAATCGAGTTGGCCATGGCGGTAACATTATGTTATCAAATTCGATGTTCCAAATTTGAAACTCATTGCTTAACAATATTTGAGCATGCATAGTTAAAATTACGTTACTGCCGCAGATAAGAAACTTATCATAGTTAAATCGTTTGTTGTAATGCTTGTCATTGTCTACGGTTTTTGAACGCATTTTAGAGTACTTACAGTATGAGTGTAGATAAATATATGTATACCGGGTGTTGCGTGTAATACGAGCAATAAATTAAAACAGATCTACACAATAAAACATTTTGTTCAACACCTTTTGTCTTTGTCAGACAAACTAAATAGTATTTTCAATGTACGTTAAAATCCTTCTAATTGACATGCTTTGCATGTTCTTGTCACTCTACAGCCAATGCCAATTTCGCATTACATTGCGTGTTCGAATAAACTTTAAAGTGTGCTAAAAATTAAAGCACAAGTTCTTTTTAAAAGTCACGGAATAAACAATGTATGCTTTGAGGAGTAGAATCTACATTACATTTTTTTGCTCGTGTTACAGGCCACATCCGGTATAAGGTGCCCGAGAGGAAACGGAAAACACAATATTTTTTTAATTTTATATTTGGTATTAACTCTGAAACTAGGTAAATGACAAAAAAGTTTATATGACATTTTTGTCTACAAATACGATCTGGAATATACTGTTAAAATATTTCTGTTTCCTCGCGGCCACCGTGTATAAACATAAACCTGATACAGATCGGAGCAATACAAAGTCTTAGCATTGGCACTTAACGTTTTTAATAAGGATTATGACATTATTGTATACACGACACACATGTACTTACTAATTGCAATTAAATAAAACACACTCTAAATGAACTAACAATCTATATTACAATATTATATTTAAATGGGCATTTCCATATAAGTTCCTATTAAAGTTAAGTTGATTTAATCATGTCTCATTTTCCGCTTTGTAAAGAAAAGCGTGGCGGTGGAATTGTGAAGTTGTGACCGATTCTAATCATTTGTTCAAGGGACAAAATTAAATGAAAACGCTCAAACACATTCGAGTAAATACAAATACCATAAAAAAATTGGTCCGCCTTTAACCCTTCAATGCTGATACCAGTGCACCGGACGAAACCGTTATCATTACCGCAAGGCAAGTTGCTGCCGTCATCAAAAATATGGTTAGAGGTAAGTCCCCGGGGCATGATGGTCTCAGCTTTGATTGCAGCATGCTGGTGCGCATTTACCTAGGGTTCTTGCAATGTTTTATACCCTATGTATGAAACATTCGTATCTACCTGAGGACCTCATGCGCACCAGTCGTGGTTCCAGTAATGAAAAATAGAACTGGTGATGCTACATACATATCAAATTACCAGAGCTCGGATTTTTCACGGCAAAACAAAACACTAGCGTAATTTAGCCAGTGCTTGAAATATTATTTTATCGACACCTATCGAGTCTTACTAGAGTATATGACAGGTACTGCCTCAGTACATTTTTTCTTTTTTTATTCGATGGTACACCTATCAGTGTGAATGTCAAAATTTAAAAACTAACAAACGTGCGAAAATTTCGAAAAACAGGACACTTACTAGAGCTCAAAATCAATATTTTTGACCAGTCTAAGGTGACCTACTGGGGGTTAGAAGGTTGTGCATTAATTACCGGACATCCTGTATAAGTAATAAAATAACTTTTCATTTTAGCTTTGCCATAGTCGAGCAACAAAGAGGTAGGTCTGCATGTACAACTTAGAACGAAGTAACTATACCACCTCATTTAAAATGATAGAAACGACTGCAAATTTCATCTCACATGACATATGACATTCACACTTTAACTGTCATTTCATTACGTATAAAACGTAAATTGCATCTAGGTATTATTTATTTCGCAACGCATTGAATCCGACGTGTTGGATATACGTATAATAACTTAATATTGCAAGGTATCAATTAATACAAAAATGAGTAATGTACAAGATCGGATCAAAACGTGGATTGAAAATCACCCTGAGTTAGTCTATAATGAAGTGACCTCCACTATATACTGCTCTATGTGCGATATGCATCTAAAACTGAAGAAATGCAATATTGAGAATCATGTGAAAAGCAACCGCCACAATTACCGTTCGGGGCAACCAAATAGGAAACATCAATTTTATTTCGATTTAATTATTTTTCTTATTTCATGCAACATACCATGGGCAACAGTCAACAACAATAATTTTCGTCATTTTTTTAACAAGTATTTATGTTGCGACTGCTCTATGACTTCTTTACCGGACGAATCGACCCTGCGAAAAATTTATTTAAATCTCGTGTACAAAAAAACTATACAGGGTATAAGAGAGGTAAACAAAACCAATTATTTGTGGATATCTTTAGACGAAACACCAGATTTCATGGGAAAATGTGTGACAAACGTGGTGATTCGGTCTTTGCAAAAAAATTGTTCTAAGCAATTTTATCTTTTGGGGTCGAAGGTTTTAGAGAAGGTAAATGGGGAAACAATAGCAAACCTAATAATAAACCAATTAAAATTTTTGTTTCAAAATTCTTTCAATGATAACGTAAACAATTTGCTTTTACTTTGCACAGATAGTGCCGCATATATGCTTAAAGCCGGTCGTATTTTAAAAGAAACGTTTCCTCGTATGAAACACATTACGTGTTTAGCTCTTGGTCTGCACCGGGTTGCCGAAGAAGTGCGAGATAATTTCAAAGGTGTGGATGGGTTGATATCGAATGTCAAAAAGATATTCCTAAAATCTCCAGAGCGTGTACGCCTTTTTAAGGCAAAATATCCGTCCATTCCCCTACCTCCCGAGCCAATTATCACCAGATGGGGAACTTGGATATCTGCTGCGGTATATTACGCTCAATACTATGAGAAAATACGTGATGTCGTCTCCATACTTGCTAATGACTCGGCAGCTATAAGAGCTGCAAAAAAATGTTTTCAAACACGCAAACTACGACCGGAGTTAAATTTCATTCGCGACAACTACGAAGTAATAGCCTCTTCAATAGAACAATTGCAATGTTCGACTTTATCCATTGCGGAATCCTTCCTCATTCTGGATACTGTTCGTTGCTACGTAAACTGGAGTAAACTTTTACCAGTGATACGTAAATTTGAAGCCGTGCTCGAACGAAATCCTGATTACGAAATTTTAAGAGACATATCTGAAAATATTACCCGAACTGATAATGAATTCTATAAATTTGCTCCCTTGACGTCAACTGAAGTTGAACGTACATTTAGTGTACATAAATGGATTTATAGTGATAAACGCAACTGTTTACTCCCAGAGAATGTTGAAAAGATAATGATCATCTACTCCTATCACTATTACCCAAATAAAATGTCTTGTGCTGCTGTGTGTACTGACGTAGATTTTGAAGAAGAAATTGCGTCTGTTTCTAATATATAGTAACTTTATACAAATGTTTTTATTAGTTTTATTACATATTAATTTTATTTGGTGACTTTTATTTCTTCTAGTTCTGAATTATCGATATCGATAAAATAATATTTCAAGCACTGGCTAAATTACGCTAGTGTTTTGTTTTGCCGTGAAAAATCCGAGCTCTGCAAATTACAGGCCAATATCTCTGGCAACTATTGTAGCCAAAGTGTTGGACAGTCTGTTAGATGGTCACCTGGAGCAGCACTTGCGTCTTAACGATGCGCAGTTTGGCTTCAGGCCGGGTCTGTCAACGGAAAGTGCGATCCTGTGCCTCAAACTGACTGTCCAATACTACACACAAGGGAAAACGCCAGTTTTTGCCTGTTACCTAGATTTGTCAAAAGCTTTCGACCTGGTATCCTATGATGTCCTTTGGGACAAGATAAGTCCTCAAACGACCTTACCCTGTGAAATTACATCTGTAATGAGGTACTGGTATAACCATAAAAAAAAATTATACATAACTTACTTGTCAGAAGAGTATGGATTGGAGTGCGGGGTGAGGCAAGGGGGGTTACCTCACCTCGTGATGGGCATAATATAATAATGTATTCCCATTAGCGTAGGTACTAACATTAGATTATAAGCAAAACTGTAACTAACAAGATATATGGACTATAAGTTGTCCGCAATAAAGTTTTATTTATTTATTAACACACATTAATTCTGTTTGGTAAAGAAAATTTACGATCATAAAACCTTTTTAACGCCAAAAATGCCTAATAGTGTGTGTTCCACCAAGCAAAAGCAAGTATAGGTACGGTACAGCGCCTAGTACGACTAAGCGTTTTTAGGGTATCCTTTAATGCCTTGTGTTAGGTACTATGTTTTTAATCACGGTTTTTTTGGCTTGTTTGCATTTTGTAACGTTGTAATTTGGATATTGTAAATGGCGATAAAAGGGTTTTACTGTGTTTTACTCAATATAAGACAGACCTAAAAGGTACGGATTGGGTAACAATTTGAGCCGGAGGCGCAGCTGAAGGTAAAAATTGTTAATCCTTTGACCGCCAAGCATTGGACAGAAAAATCGTGCCACTGGCGCCAAAGAGCGCGAGCGCACTAGGTTATATCCTGAACGTGATATCACGGGCTGGCGCTGAGGGCACGACTTTCCGTGCGTGTGATTTCACGTCTTTGGCGGTCAAAGGGTTAAGAATAACGCCACAGGCATTTTTGACCGACTTATACAACGTTGCATACAACATTTTGTAAAATCGAAGAAGCAATACATTTTCGGTCACTGGCTATTGCAGATATTTCATTAACATTGCATTTCAATCTTAACCCTTAAAATGCTGTTCTTCAAGAAAACTAAAACGAAACCACACCTCCATTTTTTAAACAAGTTCAAATACGAAGAAGAAGAACTAAAAGAAAATCGGACATGTGCGTGTCGGACCACGCATAATGAAGGGTCCCGTACCTGCTATGAAAAAACTAATATCAAAAGGTCGTATTTAGCTAGGAAAAAAGTTTTTTGGAGATAACTCAAAAACGCCTCAATCAACAATGTTCAAAATAAATTTCGTTGAAATAATATACTTACAATGATATATTTTCTGAATTTTTTTCATATGTTTTGTATCTCCGGTTCAAAAGTTACAGGGGGCTGGACAATTTTTTTAAATCTATCTATCTATCTATCAATGTTATTTTTGAAGACCTAACATGTTGATATTGGGTAAAAATATTTTGTTCAGCAATGTTACAAACTACTTAGTTTTACGCTTCTTAGCGGCACACAAAATACACCTTTTGTTAAAATTTCATTAAGATACTAAAAAATCGAATATCTAAAAAATCTTTTTACTACACGCATCATCCTCCTAGTGTTTGTCCTGGCATTTTACCACGGCTAAATGAGGACTATCACGTATGAATTTTCCGCTAGAGGCGCCAGTGTAGACGGAGGTCTTTGAAATTTAAAATGCTATGGCAAGTAATATGGTAATTAAGTGTGATCCGCGGAATTATTTCTAATTTAACTATGTTGTGAATATTTTGCCATAACCGGTTATTAAATATGGCAAATATAAGTTACTAGCCCCCTTATTCATAAACGCCCACTAAAGTTCAGAGATCGCTGATAATCCTTTGTCCCTTTCCCTCATATAGGTTGGACGGAAAGGGACAAACGATTATCAGAGGCCTCTTAACTTTAGTAGACGTTTATGAATAAGGGGGTAAGTCATTGAATATGAATGCTTTAAAAGCGTAACTAAGAATTCCTCCTTTTTTTTAAATAAATCAGAACTGCGGAACACTGCGGCGTCGTAGTGTCTAGACACTGACAGTAATAATGACATTATCTCTCTACTCGTCTTTCTCATCCTTAAGGACGGACACAGAAATAATGAAATGATTACTGATAGTGTCTGGACACTATTGAATTAAATATTATTTAAACGTAAATTTGGTTTTCACGGACGTAATTGAAAAAAATACAGCTAGGACCTTCGTCTAGAGTGGCGCCAACTGGTGTGTAAAAAAACAGTAGCCCTCATTGAGCCTGGGGTCCGCTTGGTAACCTTAGTAACCAACCAACCTTACTTGGCAATCTTAGGTGGTTATCACACTGCTGCGGTTTCCGCATGTGGCGACGGTAAGTGAGCGAGATAGTGCTCTGCATGTTTATAGCGTTGTCTCGTTTATCGGGGCGGGACGCTGCGCCAGGGTTAAAGCCGCCTTAGTGTCATTCTACATAGCATAAAGTATATAGGTATTTGAAAATGAGAAAAATTTTGTTACATAATCTTACAGAACATGTTGTACTTTATATAATTCCAATGGGTTATATTCACAACTTTTTCAAAAGCCTAAATTATAAGTAAGTACCTACCTAATTACAGTAATTACCTAACGTAAAACACAATATATCAAATGTCTTCAAGCTTCGTCAAAATTTTAATATATTTGCATACAGCCGTGTCTGATCCCAAAGGAGCCATTTGTGATTATTGTAGCATCCTTATTTTCCACCCTAAACAATTTACACAGATAAGATAAGGGTCTTTTGTATTGTGCTAGTATGGGTTTTCACAATATGAAGTAGCTTAACTTGAGTACCCAAATATACTTATATACGATAAAGTATATAGGTACCGTAGCCAAAACATCAAAATTCGAAATATTTTATCCATCTTTTTGTCTGTATATTACAAACATTGTCAGGGTTCCGTACCCAAAGATAAAAACGGGACTCTAATACAAAGACTCCGCTGTCCGTCTGTCAACAGGCTGTATCTCGTGAACCGTGATAGTTAGACAGTCGAAATTTTCACAGATGATGTATTCTATTGCCGCTATAACAACAAATACTAAAAAACAGAATACAAATAATATTTCAGGGGCTCCCATTCAACAGACATGAATTTTTTGCCGTTTTAATAGATAATGGTACGGAACCCTTCGTGCGCGAGTGCGACTCGCACTTGGCCGGTTTTTTATATTTATGCTTGTGGAAATAATTGACTCAAATTTTGACGGTCACATTCTCAAATTTCCTCAAGCAGTTACTTCTAGAACATTTACACAATACGATTTTCGATAACATTCGATTCGATAAAAACCGTTTTCTCCATAACCGTTTCAACATTCCAAACTGTTTAAACAATTTGTTTACTGTCCAGATCTTAGCAACTAAGTAATTTCAAGGATTCATTGAAAAACAGATCGATGAATAAATTTGTGGTTATGTTATGACAAACAGACGAATTATCAACAATCAAATAATAATATTTGATATTTTCAAAATTGTGTTGGTTCGAAAATTAAATCCAAGTCAACTAAATACAAATAAGCACATACTCTAAATAAAATAAATAGTGTTCGCCAGAAAAAAATTACACCAATATTAAATGTACTAATCATGTAATCATAATAAAAGTAATAATATAAGCGTTTAAAAAGTACTTCATTAATCACACATAACCAAATCGGAATAAGGTAAAAAACTAAACAACTAAAAATGTAAAACAAATTGATGTTAAAATTCGAGTACCTATACTACCTATGCCATGTGTAAAAATACGAGTATATTTTATCTCGAATTGAGTTAAATCCTTTTAGTTCTTTAAGGCGACGGCATACGCAAACACGTCAAATCGAGATGTTTTGTGCCAGTTTTGTGATGAAATCAAAACACTTGGGTGAATGTTGCACGATCTGAATAGACATATACAGTTAGGTGCAAAACTGTCCCAATAGTAGCATCTTAGTAGAATGTGGAGAAGTGGATGTCGATCGAGGAGAGGGACACATGATTAATACATACCAGTACTATTTAAAATTTCCTACAAATCAGCCTTACATATGATATACTTAGAATTTACGGTTATTTTGTAATTTAGAATCGAAAAGTAGAAAAAAACACATTTTTATTTTTTCGAATATTTCTAGTTCCTCTTATGGAAACTCCAAATAGGGAACCATACATAATTAAGAAATTCAGCCTCTATAAAATAAGTCTTATTTTGTGATTTAAACAGTTGATACCGTATCAACTGTTTAAATCACAAACATAGTTTTGTAGTTATGGCAGAGTAAAGTCGTCTTGAACATTGAACTAACAAACATTTTCTATGGCTGTTTTTAATGGTACACTTTTGCACCGAACTATAAGCCACCTAAAAGTAACTTGAAAAATATGCCCCATTAAAGCAATTGCATGATGATTTTATAGAGGCAGAATTTCTTAATTATGTATGGTTCCCTATTTGGAGTTTCCATAAGAGGAACTAGAAATATTCGCAAAAATAAAAATGTGTTTTTTTCTACTTTTCGATTCTAAATTACAAAATAACCGTAAATTCTAAGTATATCATATGTAAGGCTGATTTGTAGGAAATTTTAAATAGTACTGGTATGTATTAATCATGTGCCCCTCTCCTCGATCGACATCCACTTCTCCACATTCTACTAAGATGCTACTATTGGGACAGTTTTGCACCTAACTGTAGTTCAGGATTTATGTTTGCTTAATGTTTTTCCTGTATATTATAATTAGGTAAATGCAGGGGTATAAAGTGAGAGGATACACTGAAAAAAATTAAGTCCAACTAAGATAGATTTTATCTTAGTTGCTAATAAAATGTTTGGAATAAAAATATATTTATTTACTATATCTAACTTTATCATAACTTTTATTAAGTGATCTTAGCTTCAACAGACAATATCTTATTAGGCTCATATGCAGTCAAGATGCTTGTTACATTAAATAATATCTTGATTGAAGAAAACATATATTTATCTCAGTGTATTTTTAACAAGTTTGTAGGGCAGCCTATTAGGTCCCGAGCCGCGGTCTCAAAAGCCCTTCCCTCCAACTTTTGAATTTATGATAATTGCCATTACATAATATTGATAATATTATGTTTCCACTATATACTTACATGTAATTTTATAAGTGAAAATTATACTTGAATACAATTGACGTGTAAAAAAAATATTTTTTTACGTCTCATTCTCTTTTTTTTTAGAAATGTAAAGGTTTCGCTTTTATCACAAAACTTGCACAAAAGCCTGCCGCTTGCACTTGCAGCGCCTTAAGTTAAGTAGGTAACCGGTATCTACATAGAATAACACCCAGTAACAAAAATGCGCATAAATCTTCCTACAGAATCGCCAGTGCTGATACTTCGGAATTCCCAGTAAGTTAAAATGTCTGGCCATTTTCATGCAACCCAAAAACCAGTAGCTGAGTAAGTAAACCATCGTATTGTGGTGTCCGACGCGTCGTGGCCGCACGTTAATGAGCACCGAAGTGGGTCACAGTGTCGGCGTAGCGTAGAGCAGCTACGAGAAATACGTGGTCAAAAAGGCTGTTATTTCACGAATCTCCAACACATAATTTTTACGCGATTTTTCTAGTATAACTGATATACAAGTGAGTGTTTAATCTGTACAATACATATACGAGTAGATACCACGTTTCTAATATTAGGTACCAAATAAAGTTTAACAAAATATGTATAATTAGGAATGTTTTTGCCGGCACAAATATATACGTACAACCAATTTAATTCCTAGGCCATTAGTAGTAGTAGTAGTAGTAAACACTTTATTGCACAAAACAAGTACAGTCGACTACAAAGAGATGTATCCACTTATTACAACGCATTAAGGTGAAAAAGTGGATACATCTCTGTGTAGTCAACTGTACATGACCAACAAAAAATATAGTGAGTGTGTACAAAGGCGAACTTATCCCTATTATCCCTAATAGTATAGTCGAAATAAGGTTTGAGGTGAAAATAATTTCCAAAAATACAAATTATTGTCGAAAAGACGGTTCTAACAAGTACAATCAAATTTTTTTCACTTCTCATGCTCAAAAAGTGTGTCATATTATGCTTACCAAGGCGGACTAAAGTTGTACATTTAGCCTCTAGGGCTAATATGTATACATATTTATGATTTACAAAACATTTAAAATTGACCAATCGGAACACTTCACCATTATTAAACCACCAATCACAACACATATCGAAGTTAATCGGAACGCTAGATACTTTTTTGGTGCGTATACTGTGTAAATAATTTAAGTCTTTAAAAAAAACATTGTGTTTAATATCAACCAATCAGAATACAGTAATGTTAAAATCGACCAATCAGGAAACGCAATCAATTTCTCAAAACATGAGGTGTTTTTTAGCTCCTACTTCACAATCATTAAAAAATATTTTTATTTTATGGAAGCGCTTTAAAGACTGTTTAATCTGTTTAAAGAGCTAATTATACCGTCGTTTGTGGCATTAATTCGCGGTGTTTATATTTTGTATTTATGTCAAAGAAGTTAAAAAAATTAAAAGACCGTCCTGTTAAACCTTAATTTCACCTTCGTTTAGTTATTGTGCGTAAATAATAAGTATTTTTATCTTATTTTCTCGCAATCGAAGTGAAAAATAGTATGCATTACTCTGGTCTAAAAGCCATATTACCACTCGAACAATTTTCCCTCACTTCGTTCGGGAAAATAACCACCTCGTGGTGATATGGCCTACTTTAGACCCTTGTCAAACAATGTACTATTTCTTTGAATTCTCTATTTTTTAACAAATTCCTATGTCACATAATAACCTTCGATCTCCATCATCAGACCAGCTTCATGATTCCATAAAATTGGGAAGACACAAAATTTATAGTTTTATTCTACATTTCAGCACAATCGAACATCAACATAGTTTTGCCAATTTCGAAGTCAACTTATATACGTAGATCGTTACAGATGAATATTGTAAGTGAAATAAAATCAACTAAAAGCCAATAGATCGTATTCCGTGGGTCTTATATCACCATTAGTAAATATATATTCATTTCCTAATACGGACTCAAGCTTGATCGATTCTTATGACTACTTTTTAGGGTTCCGTAGTCAACTACAGGAACCCTTATAGTTTCGCCATGTCTGCCCGTCCGTCCGTCCGTCCGTCCGTCCGCGGATAATCTCGGTGACCATTAGCACTAGAAAGCTGAAATTTGGTACTAATATGTATATCAATCACGCCGACAAAGTGGTAAAATAAAAAGTGGAAAAAATGTTTTATTAGGGTACCTCCCCTATACGTAAAGTGGAGTGGAGTGTTTTTTTTTTCATTTCAACCCTAACGTGTGATATATTGTTGGATAGGTATTTAAAAATGAATACGGGTTTACTAAAATCATTTTTTGATAATGTAAATAGTTTCGGAAATAATCGCTCCAGAAGTAAAAAAAAATGTGTCCCCCCCCCTCTAACTTTTGAATCATAAGTTTTAAAAATATGAAAAAAATCTGAAAGTAAACCTTTATAAAAACTTTCTAGGAAAATTATTTTGAACTTGATAGGTTGAATAGTTTTGAAAAAAAAAAATACAAAATTATTTCTGAACTAAGTTTGTCTTTTAAACTGTGTGTCCTTTGTTCTCTCCAGAAATAAGTTCAGCTTCAATGACATTATTCGATAGCTGTTTTACGATCATCCTCGTTCCATTACATAGTTTTGGGGAGTTGAGATTTCTGAGTAGTATGATTGGAGATCCAATTTTCAGACGAAGGCAGTGTAATGGCATTCCTGGTACTTGTAAAGAGTTTAGAAATTCAGTAGGAAAGTTGACACTTTCTTCAATGGATACCATCGTGTCGATCGATTTATATACTTTCTCTTCACCAGGTATTTTCTTTAGAATATTAAAATTGATATCGTCAACAATATTATTTTTAGTGGCCAAAATTGCTCTTTGAAATAACCACTCTACGTTGGTATAGTTCTGAATAATATTTGGATAAATTTTGTCGATTACTTCGTTTTCAGTAGTGGCTATGTTACAGAAATCACTATTGAGTTCAATGAGGCCGGTCGTTTGGTCAGTAGGATATGTACCTTCGCCTATTTGTAAAAGTATTTTAGCAAAATGTGCTGTTGTTTCATCTTTTGATAATTCAACCCTCATGTTTTTTGTTAATTGCAGTATTTTTACTTGCGGCCAGAGATGTGACTTTTTTAAGCATGCATTGATCTCGTCTGCTGGTGTTGATTTGGGAATAACTGGAAGTGTTTGTCGAAAATCTCCTGAGAGTATGAGTAGAGCTCCTCCCATCATTTCAGAGTTTTTTCGCAATTCTTGTAATGTTCTGTCCATGGCTTCTAGTGATTTTTTATGGGCCATGGTGCATTCATCCCAGAAGATAATTTTAGCATGTTTTAGAAGTTGACCCCGTCCAGATGTTCCTGAGATTTTACATACCGGGAATTGTTGTTCGGCTATATTCAACGGTAGTTGTAAGGCAGAATGGGCAGTTCGTCCTCCTTCCATAAGTGTGGCTGCAATGCCGGATGATGCTAGTGCCAGTGCGATGTGTTTTTCAGCACGTATTTCCGCCAGTATTAGATTTATTAGAAACGTTTTACCGGTGCCTCCTGGTGCGTCCAAGTAAATAATTCCACCAGTGTTGTTATTTATTCGGTTCATTATACATAGGCTGCTATTTATATATCCGGAAACCGGGATTACAATCTTCTTAAATACCTGCATGGTAAAATTTGAACTTTTTTAAGTACTGGCCGGTATATTTTTTCTTTCTTATTAACGCTCGTGTTTTGTTTTTAACGGGTTTTAAATGTCATCTCGCAGCAAGAATGGAACTCACTCGTGAAAATATTCGTGCTATGATTTATTATGATTTTCGGCGTGGTTTAACGCAACAACAGTGCATAGATCAACTAACTTCAACTTTTGGTGATGAAGCCCCATCTAAAACTACTGTGTATCACTGGTTTAGTGAGTTCAATCGTGGACGTAGTATGCTTACGGACGAAGTTAAGGCAGGTCGCCCGAAATCGGTCGTTGTACAACAAAATATCGAGGCTGTGCGAAAACTTATAATGGACGACCGACATGTTACGTACTGCGAGATAGAGGCGACTCTGGGTATTTCTATGACCAGCATTAATAGCATATTACATAATTATTTGGCTGTAAAAAAAATTTGTTCGCGTTGGATACCCCACAACTTAACAAAAGAGCAAAAAGATGCTCGCGTCGAATGGTGCAATAAAATGTTAAAAAAATATAACCGTGGTGACTCAAAAACCGTTTATAACATCTATACAGGTGACGAATCCTGGATCTATGCATACGATCCCGAAACGAAGCAACAATCAACGGTATGGGTGTTTCAAAATGAGCCGAACCCTACGAAAGTTACTCGTGCAAAAAGTACATTGAAACAAATGGTGGCCTGCTTCTTCGGTATTAATGGCCATGTAGCTACAGTGCCACTAGAAAACCGTAGAACCGTTAATTCAGAGTGGTACACGACCATTTGCTTACCGGAAGTATTTGAACAAATTCGTAAAACTAACCAGCGACGAAGAATCATTCTTCATCATGACAATGCCAGCTGTCATACGTCACGCGAAACAACTCTATTTTTGGAGGGTCAAAATGTGGAATTAACGGGTCATCCGCCGTACAGCCCTGACTTGGCACCCCACGATTTTTATTTATTTCCAAATATAAAGAATAAATTACGCGGTCAACGATTTTCGACCGCTGAAGATGCTGTCGACGCATTCAAACAACACGTTATGGAGGTACCTCAGGCGGAGTGGCAGAAGTGCTTTAAAAATTGGTTCACGCGAATGCAAAAGTGCATAGATCATCAAGAGGAATACTTTGAAAACCAATAAAACCATTTTCAGCCGTGTACGTTTGTTTGTTTTTCTGTTTCCGGATATATAAGTAGCAACCCTCGTAACGTTGTAAATTTTTTTTGATTGTCATTGAGGAGTGGTTTGTTGTGAGCAATGTATTCAAGTAGTTCATTGACGTTGTAGCTTTTTTCCTTTGTAATTTCGTAGTTTAGCACACTGAAAGTATTTCTTTGTGGTGCTGGCATTCCAATTTCTACTAAGGTCTGGTTATTTATTGCTAAACATTTATCTTCTAAGCGAATGAGTGTTTCATTGAAGATGTCGTCATTGAATTCTATAGTCAGTTCTGGATTAGCTTGTCGGATTTGGTACAATATATCATCACTCATATTCCTTTCCGTTTCATTTCTTCGATTTTCTTTTTGTTTCCGCCGTTTCGCTGCAGAACTGGCAAGATCTCCACCTCTTTTACGCCTAGGCATTGTATTCTGTAAAATATAAATTAAATGAACATTTTATAGACAAATATATTGTTACGTAAACGTGGAGCACGTTGAGACAAAGAAAAAAAAAATATTTAATCTTCAAGCGGTCGCGCGATATTTTGTTTACGGCCAAAGTATATAGAAGGCATCGATTCAACGCCGCGCGACTACTTGAAAGTTAAGGAAATTACAATTAAAAGAAAATAAAAAAAAAACCATTAGAATTAATTAAATACACTATTAAAAATACTCACATTTGATATTTCACAATAAAGGCTCACAGATAACTTTTTTCTTCTTCGCTTCGAAATCGAGAATTAATTAAACACACTATTAAAAATACTCACACGTGATACTTCAAAATAAAGGCTCACGCACAGATAATTTCTTTCTTTTTCGTTTCGAAATCGCTTGTTTCGCTGTTCAAATCAAACTAACTCTGGCGGGTGACACCGGGCTCTTATATATTCAGAAAGCTAGGCTCTAGGATATTCGAGAAAGTTGGCGCTAGGATATTCGAGAAAGTTTGGGAATAATCGTTCGTTTAAGTCCATATTGTGTACAATGAATGAAATTCAACTATTCGACAACAGATGGCGCCACTTTGGACAATGAATGAAGTTCAACTACTCGACAACAGATGGCGCCACTACACTTACTTTCCGAGTTGAAGGGTTGGAAAAGCCCTTATATCTTTAAAGACACACCCTTTAGATTAAAACGGGAACTTTCTTGTTCGAGGGGGAATAAAGGGCTATCACACTATATAAGTCCCTTTATCGTACTGGGACTCCTTTTTAAGTTTTATCGGCACGCACATTTTCTCAACTTAGTTTTATTATATATAATGATGTATTTACATTTATATGACACTATTATTACGCGTATCACACTAAGGTTGAGGAATACATATTAAACCGTTATAAATCAAGCAAAAAAAATACTTGTATTAGGTTTAAGTCAATAAAAATTATTCTTATTCTTAAAGAAAAGGTTTTTCGTATAGAGGCCCGCAATCATAAATTTTATTTTATTCTTATTTTTGGTTTTGTAACAGCTATAGAAATGCACATTCTGTGTAAATTATAACCGTCTATCTAGTACAGGCCATCTATGGCCTACTCTAGCAACTCTAGTTGAGCCCGTTGACCGACAAATTAAAACGCTTCATTCATTCAATATAGCACGCCTACCACCAACAGAAGATGCTGCTTTTCAAAATCTTTTTCTCTTTCATTTTCAATGTCTCTGTTGGAAAACTCTGAACAGCAGGGTAGCCAATAAAGAAGTTTGGGGTTGGAAAATGGTAGGACGTTAACTACATCCCGTATCGTCAGAAAGAGCCCCACCCCAGTCACTTTAAAATGATACGATGCAACTGCAAAATAGAAACTGACGAGCGGTGTGGCAATGGCCACACCGTTAAAAGGTGTACGTGCCGACGATATGGGGTCGAATGTACTGAGATATGATCAAAGTGGTACAAGTTGTACAAAGAGTGCAGTTAACGAGAGTGTGATGGATGAAGACTTTGTAAATATAGATTGTGTAATAAAGATATGCTTATCACTTTTTTTTTGTTAAACGTTGGATTATTAGTAAATTTAACCCCTTACGTCATAACGTTGTACAGAATATTTGACAAAATAAAGTTTGAAAATATCCTCCGAGTCCTGCTCCGGAGTTTATACAAAAAATTATTCGCTGTAATTGTAAAACAGGTACCATCAAAAACATTCAATGTACAAAAATGCCAGTCTCGCAACGCAGTTCTCCTAATTCAAAAAGTATTAATATCTAATGTGAAACGAAGCCGGTGTGCCGGAGTTTACTAACAACATGTCATTGTGATCCTGATATTAACAAGTAACTGTGTGCGACATTCGGTTGATATATATAAATTTAACATCACAAGTTTTGGTCTCAGTAGGAGAAACCAGAGTCAGGATTTTAAGAAGATAAGTTTTGCGCATAAATCCTTTTACTCAGAGCAACAAAGGATGTTCAATTTGTCGATATTGCAAGTGAGCATTTTTCTTCGAGCAATTGAGTTGATTTAATATTTTTTAACTATTTAAGTACACACTCACTATTTTATTAAAAGCGCTGAGACAGATATGTTTTTGCATCAAGTTCACTTTCAGACGTACAGGAAATTAATGGAAAACGTATTTGTTTTACTACTGACATAATGAAACAAATGGCGTTCCATACCTAAAGAGCCCTTGTGCTCGATTTTGAGTTAAGAGGCTGACAACACCCGATGACCTTCAAATTGACTTTACTCAAACAGTGTTTCAGCTATAACTACCTACTTGTTTTGAGAAAGTAAAAAAAAATACTATTCGTTATATTTGGAAGAACTTCGTTGCGTCCGATACACGATTGGACGAAATCGGCTCGATAGAAAATAATTCCAAAGTTACATCTTAAAATTAGCTTTAAACAGTTGTATGTCTTTAGTTTCTTGACTTATACGTCTGTAACTAAGGACAAAATTCCACCACACTAATACTAAAAACTTCGTTGCCTTATATTTCTCAATTAATGCGTCGTTTTTTTTTAATTCATTATTTTGTAAAATTTGTAATGAGCTCCCATACTAATCGTAACACAGTGTTTCTCTTTCACTCGCGCTGAATAAGATAGGGAGGGAATTTAGCTGTTGTCAGCCCCTTAAGGATGAATTCTAAATCTACGATAAATATTATGCTACCTAACACTACAAAACAAAATACCCCAACCAATAATGAGCATAGTTGTTTTTACATACTGTGGCCCCTCAGTTCCAAGGCACAACCCTTACAATGTCAGGGAGTATTGGGATCCTCGGTGTCGACATTTCCAGTGACGTCCAATTCCGTAGTCACCTTGAAGCGAAGGCCAAGCTGGCATCCAAAAGGCTCGGTGTGCTCAATAGAGCGAGGCGATACTTCACTCCGGGGCAGAGACTGCTCCTATACAAGTCGCAAGTCAGACCCCACATGGAGTACTGTTGTCACCTTTGGGCGGGAGCACCTGGATACCAGCTTGGGCTCTTTGACTCGGTGCAAAGGCGCGCTGTGCGGATCGTCGACGATCCCAAACTCACGAGCGATATTGAACCTTTGAGTCTGAGGAGGGACTTTTGCCTCCTTATGCGTGTTCTATCGCTTGTACAATGGGTTGTGCTCTGAAGAACTGTTTGATATGATGCCCATGGCAGCTTTTTATCACCGCACCGCTCGCCGCCGGCAGGGTGTTCATCCCCACACCCTGGAGCCCAATGGGTCGCGCACAGTACGGTTTAAGAGGAATTTCCTCCCACGAACGCTGCGGCTGTGGAATGAACTCCCTGCCGAGGTTTTCCCAGTGGGCTACAGTATGAGGTTCTTCAAAAAAGGAGTGTATAGGTTCCTAAAGGGTAGGCAACGCGCATGTAAATCCTCTGGGGTTGCAGGCGTCCATAGGCTACGGTAACTGCTTACCATCAGGCGGGCCGTATGCTTGTTTGCCACCGTCGTGGTATAAAAAAAAACTCGACTCATATTTACGGGACTCTGAGCTTAAAAGACTTTCGAGTCTTTTGAGTCGTAAGTAGTCTTTTTTCTAGAATAAATCGAGTCCTGTAGTCACAACTCAAGCTTTAGAAAAGACTCAAGCTATCATATATTTTATAGTCCTTTTTCAACTATAGTCCTTTGTCAAAAAGACTCGAGTCATATAATGAAGACGTACTTTTAAAGTTTATATATAGGTACAATAAAAGATGATGAAAATGACACAATGATGACATGTTTCAGAAAAGGTTGAAAGGCTTGAAAGAAGTATCTACATGATGTATCTTCTTCCTCTTCACTTTTACTGTCATCTTTTATATACTTCAAAAGATCTAATTTCATTTTACAATATAATTAAAAATAAAAATAAATTACTGATTACTACTACGCTACTTTACTAAGTAGGTCGCGTAATCTCAACTGTTCCTATAAGTCCAGTTGAGTTGAGTTCTAATAATAACTCAGTTGTTCTAAAAGCCTTCAGCGTAACAAAACACTCGAGTCGAGTATAGTTGACTCGAGTCTCTATAGAAAACTCAAGTCCCTCCAAGTTAAAAAGAACTCAAACTTTGATTCAATGACTAGAGTCTAAAAACTAAGTCGAGTCATAGAAATGGAATACTAAGAATTCGGCAAGTAGCTATATAGTTGAATTACCCGAACGATAGTCTAACCAAATTAATGAAGTTCATAGCGGTTACAGAAACCACATATGTACCTATAATAAGATTTTCAACACACCTGCTCGTAACGAGGTTCTTATTCCACCGCTTTTATGCTCATAATCCTAGATACTAAACACGCGTGCATTTCACAATAATTATCCAACTAGTGGAATAATTTAATAATCCGATCAAGTGACGTTTGTACTCTAGTACCAAGTTGTACGTACGCAGACGAATCGTTGTAATTTAGTCGGGTATTACCTTTACTTTTTTTGAACTCTTTATTCTAAAAAAGTAAAAAAAAGTAAATATATTAAAAATATACTCATTTACGATAGAATACAAATTATATAATCCGGATTGTGAATAAGATTCATTTCAACTTATTATATTACTCGTAATACACAATAAATTACGTTTTAAACACGAATTGTCTGTTTTAATATTGGCTGTTTGGCATTATAAGTCCGCGCCTTTGCCTCAAGCTGCACACACATCCAAAAAAGACAATTGCGCGCCATTTATAAGTTAACCTCAAATCATTGTTTATTTGTTAGATTTTTCTCGTCGTGTTTTATTAATTTAAACAAATTATATTTTCAATGAATAAGAAGACAACTTTAGCGTTAATTTAACCTCTGGATATATTTCAAAATTGTGATACATACTAGTAAAATGTCATCATAAAAATCTAGTGAGCAATACGTAAAAAAAATACTATAACTTACTGCACAATAAATGTGAAGTCTTTAATTTTATGAAATTATTTGAAAAAGAGTTCCAGATACTCAATAACATCACAAAAAAGGTTAGTTCAATTTAATTATCTTAGGTTCGTAAGTACCTCTATCCTGTAAACATTCTGACAATTAATGTATTTATCAAAAGTTATTAATTATACTATTCTGTCATTTCCTCGCAAGTGTGTTGAAAAACGTCGTATGAAACGCGTGTGCTTGATCATTACAAAAGCTCAGCTTCCTTATGCGCACTCACATGCGTTCGTGCGCACAATATTGCTTCGTATGTAATGATCAACTTAGCACACTTGTATCATAATGTACTATTTCCTATCAAGTGTTTTAGACCGCGATCAAGCCATTTTTTTTAATAATACGACGGTGGCAAACAAGCATACGGCCTGCCTGATGGTAAGCAGTTACCGTATCCTATGGACGCCCGTAACTCCAGAGGATTCATAATTTTAATATCTAATGGTAAATATTCTATACGACACGAAGTAATTGAATATAGTTAAACTTGTTCAAAACGACAGGAAACCCGATGATAATGTAACCACGTACATCTTCACGTATCTGAGTAACAATTTAAAAGGGCTACCTTTTCTGAAAAACATCAAATTAAGGCCATTTTGCGGCCTCTGTGTTATACTACCTAGATACGTTCATTTTTTTAATCAATATATGAAATGTATTGTTGCTTTTAACTAGGTATTTATGCACGGCTGTAAAAATCTAATTAGCTTACTATAGTGGCAGGCCAATAGGTAGGCCAGCAGACCGAAGCGAATGAGATCGCAGGGCGAAACGGATCTAGCTCTAGCTCTAGCCCAGCTTGGAACGCTGATTGTGTATGTCCGTGGCTACCTGCGATCTTATGAATTTAACAAAAAGCTTAATGATCCGTTTCCCTCTGCGATCCGATTCGCCTCGGTCTACCCTATTTGTATATTTTGTAGGAATGTACTTGGCAAGTGTGATAATAAAAAACTATAGGCGATATTGTACTTAATTGTGTCACTAACTAGAGTCAAATCCACCCTGTAGTACAATGCTAAATAAACTTTTTGTCTATAAGAACATACATCTTGCTTGAGACTCTCAAGCAAACATCTATTTGAAAATTTCAGTAAATCACCATATACCTATACCTACTTTTAACAATAGAAAATATCGAATAAGTTAGGTTAGAGATTTTGAGTAGAAATTAAATAATAATCACATGCATACAAAGTAGTTTTATTTTATTTTATAGAAACGCGCATTTAATTATTAAAAACTTCCAGTCTTTAATTAAGATAATTGCTTCACTTTTTCTTAATAAAACAACATACGTTATACGTTATGCTATGCTTAATTAGCGAGTTATGTTTGATTTGTAACAAAAAAACTAATATAAAACCAATTTAAGCCTAAGATATGTACAACAACATAGAAATAATTAGACATGACGTTAAAACCGATTTGCTGGCAACGTAGGAATCGAAGAAGATCTTATACCAATTTAAGCATCATGATATGGTTTTAGGCAAAAGTCGGTATCGTATATACACTCGCGTGCAAATAATTCGGGTCAGTACAAAAAACTATAATATCTCCTAAAATAATAAAGCTAGGAGCCTGAATTAAATTGTATATTATAGACAAATGCATAGTTAATAAAACAACGTCAAGAGTTAGAGATGATATTCACTTGTTTATTTAATTAACATAGTAAACACGATATCAATTAATTATAGGTAAAAAGCAACCGTGGTACCTCACACACAAAACTAAAAACAAAAAAAAAAGTAAAACATATCAATACTTCGTATTGCCTCCTCGGGCTCTTCTTACAGCTTCTAAACGATTGGGCATACTGTTTATTAAGTTTCTTATGCGTTCTTGCGGGATATTAGCCCATTCTTCCACTAACGCCTGTTTCAGGTCTCTAAGTGTAGCTGGGGCGGGGTTTCGATTTCTTACACGCCTTCCGAGCTCGTCCCATACGTGCTCAATCGGATTTAGGTCCGGGCTTCTCGAGGGCCAGTTCATAGTGTTGATGCCAACTTCATCAAAATAATCTTCCACAATCTGTGCGGTGTGTGGCCTGGCGTTGTCATGCATGAACATTGAGTTTTCACCCATATTAATTAAATATGGGCCTACATGCTCATTAAGAATCTCTTCCACATACCTGGCATTAGTTAACGTTCCATTTTCTATCAAAACTAATTGCGTGCGACTCTCTGAAGAGATTCCAGCCCAAACCATAACAGACCCACCGCCGAAAGCAACTTTTTCTTCAAAACAGGCTGGAATAAAACGTTCACCTGGCCGTCTGTAAACTCTTTGCCGCCCGTCATGTGCATAGAGCATAAATCTGGATTCGTCAGAAAACATAATTCTTGCCCATTCTTCGGCACCCTATCGCCTGTATTCGCGTGCGTAAAGTTTCCTTGCAGTTCGATGCCCTCTGTCAAGTTTTGGGCCATTCGCCGGTCTATTTGGGGTCAAATTAGCTTCACGAAGCCGCCGCCTTACAGTCCACTCGCTGATGTCATCTCTTCGGGTCTCCCGAAGTTGGTTTTTGACTTCAACTGCAGTGAGATGCCGATTTCGGAGCATTGTTGTTACAATAAATCGATCTTCTCTAACCGTAGTACATCTCGGCCTGCCGGTTCCTGGTCTTCGAAGGTTCCTGCCAGTTTGTAGGAAACGTTTGAGGACCCTCTGAATCGTAGATAGTGACACGCCTGTTCTTCTTGCTGTATATCTCTGACTTCTGCCTTCTTGTAACAAAGTGACGATACGTGTACATTCATCTTGTGTTAGCGACATGATAGTAATTCAATAACGACCATCAAAGTCAACAAAAACTGCCTTTTATCATTTTGCTTTAACAGATTGAAAACAAAAGTGAGAAAACAATCAAAAGTGAAATAAGCTCAATTTGAATTTGGTACCAAATTCGACTTTTTTTTAAATAAAACTTTTTCCAGAATTCTTGTAGAACATTGAAGGTTCAATTTAATTCGATATTAAATTCTCTTTAATACACAGTTAGTTTCCTGCACATGCCGCTATTAATTTGCAAAATTATATTTACTTATAATTTTTGTCACTGACCCGTATTATTTACTCGCGAGTGTATTTCAGAAAGCTTTCAAAGTTCTCTAAGCCGCAGATTCATATCGGGAGGCCTGGTCCACCTATTAGATGGCTAAATTTGGTTGGTTATTTGTTCGTAAACACGGACCTGTAATTTGGAGAGAGGTTTGGGCAAGATAATTTGGGTCAAGGTTAGAAAGGTATCACAATTTACGATGCAAAATTTTAGATTTCCATTAGTACATTGCATGCTTTTGCCCGGGTAACTCCGTAAAGGGAGTGAATATGTTTCCTTCTGATCATATAACTACGTATTACTTAGCATGCGCATTTTTAGAGATGCAAAATACGTGTACGGGCAGTAAAATTATACCTTTCTTATACTATTATTATTATTATATTTTCTTTTCTTTCTTTCTTATACTTTTCTCTCAATTGCTCAAAGGTTAACTGGAAGAGATCCCTTAAAGGGATAATTTCGCCTTTGTACTTTGTTTATTTTTCTTTTATCATGTTTGTTTTGTTACTTTTTATGTACAATAAAGTGTTTACATACATACATAAAATTTCGTGTTGAAGGAAGGCGTGCACTATTCGGCGATGTGTGATAGGATTTGGTCAAGGGCTTCTACAGCCTTGGCCAGAAGTGTTGAGCATAGCTCTTTTTTGTTTACAATTTTGATGTTAAGTATTAATTCCCTATCATAACAATGTACGATGACGTAAAATGTTATATTTTATTGATATATCTACAAAACTTCACTTAATAACACTTTCAAGGTACCTATAAAATGTGAAAAGTGGAGGTCCCAAAAATGAGAATTTAGGTCGGTGCGAAAAATTGCTAATATTCTATGCAGTTACTGCTCACGTCAACAAAACATGCCTGTTCAGTTTGAATAAATCAATAAAATAACTTCCAAAAAGATAGATACGCCGGTCTAAACTTTCGAGTTTTGTATGAAAATCGCAAGGGTGCTCAACACTTCTGGCCAAGGCTGTATTAACAAGCTAGAGTCTTAGCCCTCATTTGAATATAATTATGTGGCCAATAATTAACTCCGTACGAGTATTTTTAACTTCACCAACAATTATCTAGGAGCCTAGAAGCCTGCTAATGCACGTTTATAGATTCATAATACTTATAAAAAAGCTAGGGTATTATTATGATGTACAGTAAAAGTAAAATGAAAAGTATAAGTTCTATGGTGGTATATTTCTAACTCAGGTAATTACTAGAGATAAAACCAAATCAAAAACTGGTAAGTTTACTATTTGCTGCTGCTTATTATTTCCATATTATCAAAATGTGTGCTTCTACTGACTTCAATTTAACTCCCCTGAAGAGAAATCAAGTGCCAAACATCGAATCTGTGCCAAAATATCTGCATTAATGTCAAATTGATAAGGATTCGGAAGTACCCTGGGGTGTTAAAGGCGTGGGTAACAAATCAGAACGATAACAGATTATTTATTAAAGCCCTTCTATATTCAAAGAAATTCGTACAGATTTATAAGGATATTTACGACAAAGAACTTAGTTCTACTTATACAGCGTGTATTTTGATATAACCGCATACGCTAAGGGTAGTTAGTAAAGTCCCTAATAAACATAGGTACTTTCATATGTTTTATAAAAGAAATACGACTTTTATTTTTCCATATAAAATAAATTCAGCACGCAATGTATCGCTAGAACGCTACCGACATATTTGCGGTTATATATATCAAAGATAACGAGTGTAAATCCAATACGAGCAAAGCATTAAACCAGATATAGAATTTAATGGTGTTATCATTAATTAAGGTTTTTAAATTACAAATAATTATTACTCCGTAATTATTTTTGCTAAACTTACCAAACAACAATGTACCTACTGCAAACATGATAGAAGTAAAGTGAGTAACTATCAATGTCAACGAGCGTTTAACTTGTGTGGGTCAAATTATTTCGTCGTAAGTCTAAGCAAGAGTTATCTAAACATATGGGCGTGTAATGTATATTATAATAACAAAAAAACTAACAGACACTTAACTGCCAGATGTCCAGATCTAGAAATAAGCATAGTATAGCAAACTGACTAGAGGGGTTTCGTTGCTCTCATTATTGTGTCATATCCGTCTATTAAGAATAAAACTCACCGACAGAGTGAACAGTCAGCGATCAACAGTTTTTTAGTAACTGTTGATCGTTTTCGGCATAATTTTCATTTACACGAGAACATGGTGCTGCCATACAGATAAGAATATCTGTGAATATATTTTGTCAATTTAAATGTGTCAATCCTTAAGGGGTCTGTGATAGCTGTCACTCAGGTACTAATAAACATATTGATGACATAGATCGTACTATGAACAGTGCTGTTAGAGTCACACAATTCACAACAACTAAAAACATCTATATTTGTTGATAACAAAATAAGTATATTTTTATGACAATTTCAGTCCACTCAATAAAATTAATAAGTAGCTAACGGCCACAACAAATTTAATAATTTGTTAAAAACCAATATAATGGATATCCCATTTCACCCTTTCAACCACTCTCTATGGACACAAAAGCTTAATAATTATTCGCGCCGCTCCATTACTTCACAGGTATTATTATTTACTTTCCATTCATCGAGTTTGTTTTGTTCAAAAGCGGTATCGGGAGAAATTTCAACATCAAATAGATAATTGTCTACATTACACCCCCGATGAACGTTTACGGAAAACATTTGTCAAATTCTTTGTGTTTGGTGTATGAAAGACCTTACAAATGCATTAAGTACATCTTCTTAATCTATATATATATAAACGTCAAAGTTCTGACTGACTCACTTAAATCAACGCCCAGCCCGAACCGTTGGACCTAGAGAGCTGAATTTTTCAAAATTGGTAGTTTTTATAACGTTAGTATCCACTAAGAAGGGGTTTTTCAAAATTCATCCCCTAAGAGGGTAAAAAAGGGGTTGAAAGTTTGTATAGAGATTTACAATTATTTTTGGTTTGAGATTTTCTAGAATTATTGTTCCTATTTCCGTTTCATTTCCATGTTCCAGAGTGAGCTCTGACAATGGTTTGGTCATCGTATCACCAAATAAAACCACCACTATAATGTACACAAAGAAGTTACGCAAATAATAGGGAACATTTACGTTATTATTTGCATATTAACACTTATTTGTGGCTGAAACTATGTCTACGTTACCCGTTTTTTCGCCAAAATAGCTATAAATATAAATGGATTAAGAAGATTGTTTGGGGATTAACAAAAGTAAGTTAAGAATATACAATTGGATATGAAACTCTGTATGAGGAACCGTATTATACGCGGACGAAGTCGCGGGCGGAAAGCTAGTAAAATATATTTTATAACATAAAAACTTATTTTTACTAAAACAGTATTCTTTATTTTACAAATATTAATTGTAGTAGATTAACCACGTCGTGCTGTAAAGTGACGTAGCGTGTTTATCTTTCTAAATATTACAATGGTCTAGTGCCTTCACAATACCCTCGACACTCGGCTTTGGATTCAAATCTGTTTTCGTTGCCTCCACATCCCGAATAGTACATTGGCATACATTTTCTAGTGACAATATCGAAGAACCAAGAATGCAACATCTGACCACACGGCCCTTTCGAAGGCGCTTGGTAGCAAAAGTAAGGTATATTTCTTAGGTTAGACGGGAATGGACCGTCCACATTACCTGAAAATCGAGTAAAATAGACAATTGTAAAAAAATACACAATCCAAATTTACATTATACAAACCAAACTCTTAACCAAACATTTGTAGAGCAAAACAACTTTAGTTTGGATAAGAACCATCTTTGCATTTTCCGCCCCGCCAGAAGGTAAGTTTTGACATTCCCAGAGTTGCCTTAGACAAACCTCAGGTTTAGTCAGGTTCAAGACATAATAAATTCTGGCTTTGGATAATACACCATACAGTCTAACACTAAAACGCATGCCGATAAATCGGGGTTTGTCAGTTAGTCGATACAGAACTCAACAAAAGCCCGCGTCTTAGGGCTTCTATATCACCACTAAGGGAAACACGGAAACTAACGATCCTAGAACTAGACATCCATGAAAGCTTGATTGCACTATTTTGCGTCTTAGGGTTTGACTGAGCAAGTTGATCGTTGTTAAAATAGACTAAAATTCGGGAACGGATTAAGACCATTTGTCAAACCTGATGAGTATATTACGTATTAACAATAATAAATTAAAATACATACGCCCGTCTTTAACATAATCATGCTGTTCAGCATGAGCTAAACCTGCTGCCAATATAAAACACAAGTAAAACAAAAACATTGCAAAAAATCAGTGCTCGGTCATTTATTGCTGCCGGTAAAATGCATTAAAATCAATCAAACGTAGCTCGCATCCACGAGTTTTATGGCTTGGCGATATCAAGCCTAATTTCTTTTTATACAGGCATAACTGTTTGATTACTTTAACGTCGCTGTAGGACTTGAAATATTTTTTTCGTAGATTAGGTTTAGTTGATTTTAGTGACAATTTTAAATAATTTTACTTGACTAACAATTTATTTTTCCTTTTAGGATAGGTAGTTTATCTAGCTAAGATTAGTTAAATAGCGCTTTTAATCATAAATCATAATGTATGCACACGTTAATGGAAAAAGATGCAATCGGAAAACGTCCTTATTTTACAAGCACTAAAATGGACGATTCCATTTTATCGGTGCGTGACAGAAAACGTCACAGATTTGTAAAACAGTTTAACAAGATAACTTATTCATCAATTAATCAATAAAAAAGGGGAATGAAAGTGTTGCGTTGCCATAGGAATTGAAGAATCATTTATAAATGGCAGCGAAAACAGGAAATTTCTACTGTTATTTTGTTATCGCGACGGAGTTCTCAAGTCTTTTGATATTGTATTGTATTGTACTAGGTCGATTTGTGTAAGATTGTCCAATAATATTTATTTATTTTTTATTTTAATTTTTTTGTATCACAACATATCCATCTTAGCTTTAGCATATTAAAACGGATCAGCGAATATTTATTTAATCAAACACTTACTTCAATCAAGCAAAGTGCTGATGGTAAAGAATCTTTCGTCGACTTGGAGAGTAATCAACTCAGTAGGCATAAAACGAATTAAAGTTACGGCTACAGTCGTCGGTCGGAGTCGTCTAACTTGAATTGCGATTACTTAAGCATCATTAACACACAAGGGTAAACATAATGACGTTAATAACGACTTTACGAAGCGTGTTCTTGTTCTTGCTGACATTAAAGTGCTATGTCTGCGGTATGTTAGAGACAATCGTTTTCGATCCATATCCTTTCCTTCATAATCTTAATCTAAATAGGTATATAAAAGAAGAAACTGACTGACTGACTGACTGACTGACTGACTGACATATCAACGCACAGCCCAAACCGCTGGTTCTAGAGATTCCAAATTTGGCACGTAGGTTCCTTATAAGTTCTAGGGGTGCACTAAGAAAGGATTTTTCAAAATTCACCCCCAATAAAATATAAAATGGGGGTCCAAAGTTTGTATGGCGAATCAAGATTTGTTAGATTATTTTATTCGAAACTTCACAGGATTATTCCTAACGATAAATGAGTAAACACGTGTTTCAGGTTTTTTGAAAATTCAACCCCTAAAAGGGGGCAAATGTGGTCACAAAGCCTGAAAATCAACATGGGTATCGTATCCTTTTTGAGTACTTATAGTACGCGGGCGAAGCCGCGGGAAAAGGCTAGTGTTTCTATATATAAGGTGCTAACAAATTAGTCACGGATATTTTAAGAGATAATAATTACATTAAAACAATTAACTTTTAACTGTAATTAAGGAGCCTTTGTATATAATTTTTTGTTTTCATTTACCGAACAAAAAAAAAATTATATATTTTTTTTAAATAACCATCCCCTACAACGTACCTGTCAAGATGTTTGACACTGTCTGTCATGTCACGTCAAAAGTTTTTTCATAAATGTCATTATGATTCGGGTCTAAAGAGGTCTCATTTAATTATCTTATTAACAGGGTGTTTTAACGTAGGATATTTGTTTCCTAGTTTTCTCCAAAAAACATAACAAAACCTATGATGTTTCATACTCAAATATACTCCGAGAACTGAGTACTAACAGCGGTAAAAATATCCGTGACTAATTTGTTAGCACCTTATATACACGGTGCTCGCGAGGAAACCGCATAATTTTAATAGCGTTATCCCGACCTTATTTAGAGACTAAAATGTCAAATAAACTTTTCTGAAATTCATCTTGTTTCGGAGTTATAACCAATTAAAAAAATAAAATATTTTGATTATAACTCAGGACTGAACGCTTTCTTAACGGCAATTTTACCACTATGGAACTCATTATAGGCATCCCTGTTGACAGACATCAAAGTGACAGGAAACACTTTGCTTTAACTTTGATTTTAAGAAAAAAAAGTAGTTTTGTTTGTTTTTAGGCATAGTTTTGTCATTAACATTTATTTTTAATTTAAGAATACGTTCAGAAAACAAGAAAAAAAAACAAATAGAAATTTTTTTTTGGCGGAATTGTCCAAAAGTCATATGATATTTTTTACTTCTTTTGGCCTCAGGAGTACTCTGTTAAAATTATGCGGTTTCCTCGTGAGCACCGTGTATACATATAAACATTGAATAAATTACAAGAATTCTCTTATTTTGCCCGACACAATAAAGAACATTTTGCGAAGTTACGGAAACAAAGGGCGTTTAATAAAGACGACAACACGGTAAAGGTCTTGCGTACAACAAATCGATGTGATAAGATTTACCTGCTCAGCACTAATAGGTACTTATTCTATTATACCGTACTAATATTGAAATAGAAATAATAGTGTATGGGGTTTTAAACATATTATTAGAGGATTTTTACTTGAATCCTTTCCCTACTAATATTATAAATACGAAACTAACCCTGTCTGTCTGTTACCTCTTCGCACTTTAACCTCTTAATCGATTTAGGTGGAATTATGTATGGAGATAGTTTTAGTCCCGGGGGCGGACAGAGACAAAATCATCCCTTAACACTTTGAGTGCCAAGCTCCCTAAATCATATACTAAATTAACGTAACTAGTGTGTTCCCGGCAGCGAAAGTGTTAAAGGGCTGAAAAGAGGGAGGAATTTGACGTACTCTAATTGAATGTTCGTACTCTAGTTGAATTTATCATCCATTTCATTCTTTATACAATTATTTCCCAGATTCTTATAAATTTAAGTAACATGTGATTTGGAAATTGTTGTACATATTTGATGTATTCTGGATAAACATGACCCGATTTAAAAACAGTATTAATACAAGCAGAGACAGTTTTCTTTACGGTATAAGCGATACGGTAACTCTATAGAATATCGATACCTTTATGTTATAAAGGTAAAACTATACCGGTTGAAATATAACGGTTCGCTACCGGTATAAAATTACGATATCGCTATTTTTCGATACGGTACTTATACCTTTATTATAACGATATCCAACCGTTATTATTTCTTTATCGAAATTTTAGATAGTAGCTCGGCGATAAAGGAATTGAGCGGGGGAGCGTGGTGCTTGACACGGAGAGCTGCCAGGTAGCGCATATTGCAACCTCAAACGATACCTTTATGAAAGCGGTTGAGGTACAGAAAACATTCGGTTGCGCTACCGAAATCATACGGAAAGAATCGGTATGACATCATATCGGTATTTTTCCGTACATACCTTTATTTTTCCGACAGGCAGTCCCTAAATACAAGTTAGCTATTTAAGTAACTTTTGACAGGGGTTAGCATATGAAACTTGATAACGCACTAACGGTTCCTACCCTTTCTTGAGCCACGTCCCAATTTCCAAAACAGAAAATTTCTCATTCGTTAGTAAGAAGAAACACTAATCTCTCAATATAATATCATGCACAGTCGCCATCAAATATATCGGGGCGGACAATGTGTCCAATTAAAAAAAAAAATATAGTTCAGATATCTGAACATGCACTTTATCGCCTTGACAATAAATATTTGTGATCACTTTGGTCGCTCTGATCTATCTGATAGCGAATGTACCACTAAGGTCGGCATAAGAAATTTTATTTTGATCAAAAATACCTATTAGGGTTGGCCGGTCGAAAGAATGTACAGTACCTCTACCACGAGTCATGTAGAAAATTCTGAATATTTTTCTATAGGCGTTAACGAATAATCGGGCTTCGAATCGTTTTCCTTCAGTTTCGACAGCAACACATACAAACGATCTATGCTGACATTTCATGTCGGATTACGTTTAGTGCGCTGCATACATCCGTCTCATAGGTAGAACGAGACGGATGTATGCGGCACGTCGAATGTGATCTGTCATGTTAACGCACTGAAGGTCAGTACAGTTTGTTATCGATAGGTTTTATTAAAACGTTACCATAAGACACTAATTTGACTTACGTCACCGAAAAATACCGTATCGACTGTAGAAAACTCTTTCACTATCAAATTATAAGGTGAGATGTCAAAACATGGTGAAAGTGAAAACCATTCGTATTTATTGTGTTATATTTATATATTATTAATTTATTAGTTGACGAAATAATATCGACAAAGCCTTATATTAAGCATAATTTGACTGGAAAACGAAACGGTAAATTTCAAGCCGATATGAGAAATAGAAATATCCACATCAACACTTCAATAAGAATAATTTTAAAAAAGAAATCTAGACCCAAAAACTGCTGAATATTTGTGAGATTTATGTATTAATAGTCAATTAATCTGATTTTAAATCGACACAAAAATACCAACTCTAACCTAAAATGAATGGTAAGTAGTTGAAATTTGATATGATAGTTATAAACACTTTCATTTTCAATCATAATAATTACAATGAAACTGTGAAAAATAACAAATAATATTGAAACATCTTTTACAGGTTCTTGTGCATCATTCATTTCTGATTGATTGCTGTAGCAGCTAATCTATCACCAGCAAGGCAAACTATTTATCCCAGGAAGGTGTATTATTTTATATTCAAGAAGTAACAACTGCGTTACAGGCCGGGATCTTCGAATTATTGCATCCAAGTACTATAAAATAGTGCTTACTTAAAAGATATTTTAAGACAGTTTTATACAGGGCACTTTGAAATTATAATGTACATAATTATATTAAAGATTTATTTATTGCGAAATAGCCTTTTAAAGTAACATTGTCACAAACTAGAAACTTATAAGTACTACTAACAATTACTCGTACGTGTAACTTATAAATAGAAATAAAACCATCATTATGCAAGAAGCGGCAAAGCCGCAATCCTGCGTTGTGTTATGTATGAAAACCGGCGGCTTGCTGGAGCATCTTTAGCTTCCCTTGTGCGTCTGTTAGGTCGTGAGGCTCCGTGCCCCTTGCTTCACGGATCGATTGCCTCGACACCAACAATAGTTAGACGAACGACAACTATATTTAATAGTCTTGTAGTGATTTCGGATGTCAGGCGCCGTTCCGGCTTGTTTGCTGGTAAATAAATTAAAGGGCTTCGCCAACGTGTCGGCGTCGACACAGGTGGGATGTGTAACAGTAGCGCACTGCCTATACTTTAGAGAACAACATCCTGAAAGGGTACTTATCCTTTTGTGATTATACAATAGACCTAAATAATAAGAAATAAACCTATGATCCACTATGATCACTAAAAGTCGAACTGCCATGTTGACAAAATAACCAAATAAAATAAGAATCACCTAACACTTTACATATGGACGTAGTTCTAGGACGTTTTAAACTAGTAGTGTTATTTCTACATTTGAAATTTCATCAATTTGGTTTTCTTAGGTAATCCTATATCCTACGACGAAATAAGTATATGGATGGATGGATGAAGTACTGACAGTTTTCACCCCTTTTCCTAGCTTTGAATATGTATGACGAAATACGTAATTACCCTGTTTAAAAAAAAGTTGCAATCGGTGAACATTATGAAAAAATAGTAAAAAAAAAGATCCTGACGAATCGAGAACCTCCTCCTTCGAAATCTATAAGTCGGTTGATAACATTTTATGCGTTGAAAGTCACGCGCATTTAAATAAGGTAAAAAAAAAGTCTTACTGTCATAACTTGTATTTCCCGGCTCCGATGGCATGAACCGTAAGCCAGGAACAAATTTCATGACCAATCGCAAGGCGTCCCAGGCGGTGATAATTTTTGAAGTGATTAAGGACGAAGTATAATGATGACTCGCGTAGGTCAGCTGTCGCTCCGTTGGTGGGTTGCGGATCGTCAGTATTTGAGGCTCTTATTATCAGGAAAATCGTCAGCCGGCTGTATTGAGGTAGAAATAACGTCTGCTGATACCCTAAATACCATATATTCATGAGACTAGTTTACGGTCTTTTCAGTGCTATACCGCCGGCTGATGATTTTTATTTTATTTGTAACTAGACGGGCCCGCGGCTCCGCTCGCGTGATTTACCGACACCTTATTATGTTATCTATCATTAGGCAACCTTCAGAATTCAATCCTGCCAGGGATCATGACTGTCACACTTCTTGTTTGTAACAGTTGTATTTGGAACTTTGTTCGCTTATTTCACAATAAAAAAACCGGCCAAGAGCGTGTCGGGCCACGCTCAGTGTAGGGTTCCGTAGTTTTCCGTCCGTCACAGTAAGTGTCCCCACTTAAGAGTTAAAATAACACCGCCATGTAGGATATGATAATAGCGTTCCACATACAGCGACATCTATCTGCAAATTAAGTAAACTATTGCGCGCGAGCTTAAAGTATGGAAGATGATTTTTATGGGATAATTATTTATTGCGTGGACCGATTTTCACCGTATTTACTTTATTTGAAAGCACGTCATTTCATTGTGATTTTGTAGAAATTACAGGTACAATAAACACCTGCTTATACGGTTAAATTACAAACTTAGTTCAGAAATTATTTTGTAATTTTTTTTCAACGACTATTCAACTAATCAAGTTCAAAATAATTTTCCTAGAAAGTTTTTATAAAGTTCTACTTTTGAGATTTTTTTCATATTTTTAAAACTTATGGTTCAAAAGTTAGAGGGGGGGGACACATTTTTTTTTACTTCTGGAGCGATTATTTCCGAAAATATTTACATTATCAAAAAATGATTGTAGTAAACCCCTATTCATTTTTAAATACCTATCCAACAATATATCACACGTTAGGGTTGAAATGAAAAAAAAAATCACTCACACTTTACGTATAGGGGAGCCACCCTCATAAAACATTTTTTTCCACTTTTTATTTTACTACTTTGTCGGCATGATTGATATACATATTAGTACCAAATTTCAGCTTTCTAGTGCTAACGGTCACTGAGATTATCCGCGGACGGACGGACAGACATGGCGAAACTATTTTAAGGGTTCCTAGTTGACTACGGAACCCTAAAAAGAAAAGATTGTATTTTTTCATCCACATATTTAAAGAACACTTTTTAGGGTTCCGTAGCCAAATGGCAAAAAACGGAACCCTTATGGATTCGTCATGTCTGTCTGTCTGTCTGTTCGTCCGTATGTCACAGCCATTTTACTCGGAAACTATACAACGTATCTAAATAAAATTTACACATAAGGTGTATTTTGTATGCCGCTACTTAGTTATGTAGTTAAATTAAAAAAAAAACATTTAGGGGGCGCTCCATACATGTAACTAAATTTCAAAAGAAATTTTTTAACCAAGTATCAGCATGTGACACATCAATCGATAGGTCTTTGAAAATAACATTGAGGTTTCTTTGACCATTTTGTGATTATGTGAATATTTTCTAAAATAATCGCTTCGAAAGTCAGAAAATTTGTGAGATGCGCCTTACCATATACTTTCTTCGAAAATTGTTTTGAACATTATCGGTTCAGCCATTTTTGAGTTATCTCCAAAACACTTGTTCCATAGGCATCAGATGCGACCTTTTGGTATTAGTTTCGTTCTTATTCCATTGAAGGTACGGAACGCTTCTATGTGTGGTCCGACACGCACTGTGCCGGTTTTTTCTTCTCATTTATGGAAACCTCCAATTTAATTTTACCTTTGTGTCAGCAATATGCGTCAGCATTGTTCATTCTTCATTCGTTCATTGAACAATCAGACTTAAAAGTAAGTGAATTACAAATTTTACATATTAAGATCCATTGATCCTAAATAAAACTCCCAAAACTTTGTTTTTCTAGGTACTCAACATTTACGCTTACGCTTATGTTTGTATTTTTTTTATATATTTTTTAAATTTATTTGATTTATATTATTATTTTAACGCTCTGGGACCAACCTCGGAGCATTCAAATTCAACCGGCATGCCACGGCATCCACCAATACGCGCCGGAGTCTCCCGAGTGTGCTGGTGTAGCGAAGCGTCGGGAAGGAAAGGCTTAGCGTGACTCATCAGACGACGGGCATGTACACGCGCACGCTGGTGAGGAGAATCCCTTTTGATACCGTATACCATGCGTATAGCGCGTATGAGACCTGCCGAGCGCGCGTCGCCGGCCACCGGCCCCTCGGTGTGCGCTGCTCTTTGATAATCTCTAAAAAGAATATCCCGTCTAAAACGCTATCCCATTACGCTGGCGGCGTTACTTCTCTGTACAGCTAAGGATATACGCCGGGAGACCTTTCCCGCGTAGCTGTGTACCTACGCGACAGATCTATGGTGCCCTGTTTCGACCAGCCGTGCCTTTTTAAATTATTAGTTAATACTTACAATTGTTGGTATTTCCTGTATAATAACTTATCATTACTTGTAGGATCATTTCAGGCGGCCGGTAATATACACATAATATATTAAACAATCATCATATCATAATATACAATAATTTGGATATGACATATATATCCATTTATATCCATTTTGACATTTGTCTCACAGAGTATCTTCATAAGTCACTTGTAACACTTCGTAAGTATGGGCAATAGACAATAGGAATCACTTTTAATTTCATGTCGAGTAAAAAACACCGATATAACTGTATACCAACATGACAAACATAATGAACTTACGTCAAATAATTTGGGCTACTTAAACTTAATTCAAAATTAGCGAAACGAACCGAGAGTTGCCGAAAATGACCGATGATCGTGAAATGAAGAAATATATGAAAATTTGTTTAGCTAATTGTAAAATAAATACGCAGCGCAAGCGGTAGTTTTTGTGCTCTTGTTCTATTCTCATATTTAGACAATAGATTTGCATAGTTTTTTCCAATGATATGTGCGTTGTATTCGAGAAACGTGTCAAGGAAGTTCTTAATATTTGGTAAGGCGCCATCTCGCTTCATCCCTCGTTTTTTATCCCCTTCTGGTTTTTCGTTTTTATATAAGTAGATAGCATATAAACTATCACCTATTTCAACTGGGACGCGATGGTCATTTTATTTTATATATATTTTATGTGAGAAAATGGCTGCCGTTCCTCAACCCACTGAAGGAACGGCAGCTGACCATCACGAAGCTTGATTATTTACCGCCCTTAACCACTTAAAATTTACCGCTTGGGACACGATGACCAACGGAAATTATTCCTGGTTTACGGCCTAGCAAGCATATTAAACACCCACAAAAAGTAGGGTAATTTTTCAGAGCTAAGTACGGTTTCTATGTTTATTATTGTTCACTGCTCATATAATTGTCTACAGTTCTAAACCTTCAGATAAAATGTACTTAGGAAGTAAAACCTTTTTGGCTTACCTACAATCTGTTTCGGTTGGTGTGAAGGATGTGACGTTTGTCGCGCCACGTCACTTTGTAAAGTATTGAAATCTACACAAACGAAACAAACAATCGAGCTTTCGTAAGCGAATTGCGTAAAGGATAATTTAACTCACGGTATGGCAGTAATTTTTAGTTCTATAAGTGACCGCTAGAGGCTCTGCACAAATTCTCCATACAAATAATTTACAGATTCGTGATCGAATCCCGAATTGGGCTTATTTGTCAGACTTGTGGTAGAGGTACTGGTGGCGCATAACATAAATTGTACCTGTCAATCATATCGATAGTGTATTCTTGATATTTTCTTTGTAATTTTGTGGCCTTTTAAACCAAATCCCATACAACAATACTAAGTGCTTTGGTACAATCTATGCTGGCGCCCCATATGGCCAAACCGTTGACAGTTTTCTTCCCCATTGCTACGATTTCATTTCGTTTTGGTAAACTGTAACATATTCGACATTCAGGCTCCCCATGTCGAATTTTACAACTCGTTTATAGCCTTTCAGATTACATTTTTGACAACGTTCAAATAAACTTTTTTATTTTCTATGGGTATCTTTTATATTTAATAAACAGGAACTTTCCTGTTGATACGTATACGGACAAATTGAATTTACCTATGGTCACAGTAGTATCCAGTCCTACAAGACAAAGGCAAACCGAGAGCGACCGGGAAAGCTTCTGGTGTATGGATTTATGCTGACAAACACCTCGCTGTAGCTTAGGTGAAGCGTGTACGAACGTGCCTAATTCGCAGTTTACTACGCTCGTTCACTAATTTTCAAAGGCAATTTTCTAGGCTTGTTAATAAATTATGCCATGAACTGTGAGAACCACAATGAGGGACCAAATTGGGATACGGGACGTTGCAGGCCTGTGTAAAAAAGAACTGAATTAAAAAGTTTTATGGCGTTTTTTTACAGGCGAATAATATCGATACCTGTAGTAATGCAATTAAGTAAGATCATTTTGTGTAGTGATACCATCAGTAGTGGTGATTAAAAGATAACAGCAGAAGTAGCTCCTGCGGTTTAAATGTTTTAATAGTGTTAGTGGAGTACGGGAACGCTTTTTTATAAACCTATAAAAATTACATAAATCACAAGTCCGATTTTATTTTGTGACCTGTTAGAATACGTAAGTACTAATAATAAAAAATATTTACTAACAATTGTTAGCATCGCGCAAGGTATAATACAAGTATTTGTTTGCTACACATAGAAAAGATTATTTAAGTTTTATTTTTCTCCACCAGGCTATCGCTTTTTACTATTACAACATAACTTCACATTTTATAACGGTTTTGTCAAGAGCATATGTCGTCTTAGCCATTTGTAATTCGTTTAGAATTCAAGGTGACTTATATTTTGACAAATTGCTTTCGATTATGCTCACATAATCTATTGACCAAACAGTTATAAAATGACAGATGATGTTGAAATAGTTGAATGCAATGGTATGGTAAAGGAAAATATATGTTGTATAATCTTTTCTTGTTGTTATTAACAAATATCTATATTATACCTAGCGCGACGTCAAAAACTGTTAGAAAATATTTTTTACTATAAGTAATCATATCATATTATCTAACTAAAAAAGAAAATCGCACTTGTGAGTTTTCGAAGCTCAAAACTGTTCGCGTACTGTACTATGTAAGTGTATCTGTGTAGTGCCAACATCCATAAAAAGGAAGGCGAGAATGTCTGTCACAAAGAGTAGATAAGGGGCTTATATTTTACTGAGTCAAGATTTGGCACGCGTCCATAAAATATTTTTATAATATCTTGGCTGTTCCTAAGTTAAAAAGTTGTAGCCGTTTCAGTTCGTACTTCAATGATTAATTTTTAATAAACAGTAAAAACAGTTGGAAAATAATAAAAGAGTAAACATTTATTTTCCCGTTTTTCGCAAATCGTAAATGCACTGCAAATAGAGTTTTTACTCTAAACTGCAAATTAAAGCATAATTAATATATGTGACTTCCTGAAGGGTAAACAACTGCGTCAATCATAAGTCCGCTAAAACGTGGAGCTTAGCTGATAAAATTAGGTACATTATCGAGAAAGCAAATCAAATTAAGTTGATTCCGTCAAGCCTTCCAAAATTTCGGTTCATTTTATTAACAGTGAATCAAAGACAAAATATAACTCCATCATTGGTTGACTATAAGCCCGCTGGATTAAAATCAAATTTAGCTTTGGTACCTAATTTGCCACGTCGTATTAATAATTGAAGCATTTTACCAAAAATACAATGTTTGAATTATTAAAATGACTTCCTTCCTCAATCCTTCCTGAATCAGTCCGTCGCTGTCCGCTCACTAGGCTTTTTAAATTATCAAACTGTTTCGGAGTTAAATAATTTGGATAAGATAAATAAAATATCATGAAATTATAATGCATTAAATTCATCGTTTTACATGTTTAACTTTACACTTTTACTTCTAATAGGCCCGTGAAATTAAACAATCATAATTGCTAAATTTATAAAGCGTGATGTAGTTCTGGATTTCTGATATGTCGTTGGGACTAGTTGAGGCTATTTACATCTTTATTTGCTACAACTAGTTACTTGTGCTGACTGAGCAATACATCACACAACTAAGTTAGATATTTTATTTTACAAATTATAAGATTTATTAATGATTTATAAATTTGATTGTCTACCTTAAATATTTTACAAGATACGACTACTTATATCTCTGACAAAAGAAGTGATAGTCGGCATATAAGTTGTGACTCTCTTATGTGAAGTATTAAAATCGATGGAAATATACAAATAGTACACGAATCGAACAAAAACGGGTTCGTTATTTTGAAAAAGCAGTACAAGTTTATTTGTTTTTAGTTGTTGTCGGTAGATAATTTACAACAATTTTGATTAGAAATATTCAATTTAGTTCAAATAATAAAGTACAGCCTTGGCCAGAAGTGTTGAGCATAGCTCTTTTTTGTAAAAAAATTTGATGTTAAGTATTCATTCCCTATCATAACAATGTACGATGACGTAAAAGGTTATATTTTATTGATATATCTAGAAAACTTCACTTAATAACACTTTCAAGGTACCTATAAAATATGAAAAGTGGAGGTCCCAAAAATGCGAATTTAGGTCGGTGCGAAAAATTGCAAATATTCTATGCAGTTACTACTCACTTCAACAAAATATGCCTGTTCAGTTTGAATTAATTGATAAAATAACTTCAAAAAAGATAGAAACGCCGGTCTAAACTTTCGAGTTTTGTATGAAAACCGCAAGGGTGCTCAACACTTCTGGCCAAGGCTGTATTTGTTTTATTTTATCCTTGTATATGTAAGTGGCCCTATCTCAGAAGCTATAATTTGAAAGTGGACTTAAATGATGCATAATTAAATGCTCTTTAAAACTCCAATAGCAACATTTATCAATAAATGAAGTTTTTGAGTTTATACAGGAAATATCAAAAGGTTGACAGTTTTTCCCTTAGTAAATATCATCAAATACTTCCCTAACAACATACGAACAAATCTCAACTATATCACGCATTGTAAATTTATGTCAATGTTTTATACCTACCCCTCACCGAAAGTACAGTAGAAGAAAATCAAAAGCAATCTAATTCACTTTATAGACTTGGAAAATAAAGGAAAACTGAGACGCAGTTTTGCGTCCCTTACTTTTTTAAATCGATTCCACATAAAAACTCTGACAGTTAATGAAATATTGTGTAAATATTCGTAAAAAGCAGTTACTTAACTAGTTCGTTTGCTCTTTATTTTTATATTTTTAGCGTTGACTGTACATTACAAAACAGTACTAGGTAATCGATCAAATATGCTCGGGAGTCGGAAGTGTTCGCCTTACTGTAGCAAAATTAGTAGGTATGAGAAGTTCTAAAAAGGTAAATGCAAATTAAAAATAAAATAATATCATAATTGTGCTCTGATGAGAGGGCGCTACTGTGTCCGACGCTAATGACATATATAATTAATTTATTACTTTATTTCTTGGCATATTAGAAGAAAAACACTATTATGCCTCGGCGGGAATAGAAATTTGTGGACACGTCTTATATTTCTGACCGATTTCGGATTTCGGACCGATACGACCTTCAAACCTTCAAGAAAAGAGCGTATTCCCATCTTAAAGGCCGGCAACGCGCTTGTGACCCCTCTGGTGTTGCGGGCGTCCATGGGCGGCGTTAATTGCTTACCATCAGGCGATTCGTCTGCTCGTCTGCCACGAATCTTTCTTTCCCAACCTGCAGTACCTACATACATATCCTATGAAACGAATTTAAATGAAGGCAACTAAAACAAAACAAACACTGCGACTAACTTGAAAAAGTTTAAATTTATTTTTTGGAGAAGGTTTAAAGTTTTTTGTATCAAAAAGAACTTGAAATTTGAAAAATCTTCTCAATCTTTCGTTTCTCCCAAGAAAGTAAATAAAGCGAGATAATATTATTCTGTAAGATCGTTTCGGTGTAAAGAAGAAACTTGAAAAGGTACAGGTACTGACTTTGCAAATCGATCCCGTCCATTATGTGTATTACGGACGAAGACACCATCTATCAAGACCAGCTGCAGTACTGTGACAGGTTATAAGCATTATTTATCTTAACAATGGTATAGCTTATAGTTATAAATCGTTTTGTAAAACTCCCATACATCATATTTATTAAGGAAGAACTACATCAAATTTGAATTGAAAACAATACTGACTTAAAACCACATTCTTAATGCATTTTAAGGGAATTTACACTTTCAAATGCGGCAATTTATAAGTATTTAAACTGTACCTGTACGTATATTAGAATAATGATCTTTTAACGTTCAGATAATTTAGAATACAAATGTAGCATAAAGTTGCGCACTATCTCTCCCGTTTATTATCGGGTACATCAAGTTCGCCAATGGTAAATACTATGCAAAATCGCTGCAATTGAAAATGTTTTCCCCATTTGTTACAGCTGTTACTCTGTAATAAATTACAAGCAGATGCTGTAACCACGTGACTTGGCGCGAAAATCGCTCACGGCTGTGTCCCACGATGCTCCGTTGTCTTGCGTAACCACTGAAGTGTAAGATAGTTCAAGCAGTATAGGAGATCCAGAAATGGAAAATCAGGGAAGTCACCACCCATGTTTCTCCAATTCAGGGTCATCTATTCTGCCGCACGTACTAAAATGTCCCTTTGAAAAACATTTAAAAAACTGTTTTAGGGATTGGAAAGAAGTCTAACCTGAGAATGAGCTGCACAATATTCAGGCGTGGGTTGCCTGAAGGGGCTATGCACGGGGCACGAGGTTGAGGCGTGCGACGTGTGCGCCGCATGAGTGTGTTGTGGTAGATGGTGCGCGTGCGCGTGCTGATGCGCATGCGGGTGATGGGCGTGTGGCGGGTGGCGATGTGCAAGTCGCGCGGGCTGTGGTGCGTGACGCGCGCACAGGTGCGTCGCGCTGCCATGGTGCTCGGCGAGCGACAGCGTCGAGCAAGATGGCCGCCAATAGCCGCCTTCCTCCATGTCAGGCCCGAGCCCAGGCCCAGGGGGGCATCGCGCCGCGCCGCAACACGCGCAGCGCCTCGGGCACGTCAGCGCATGCCGCCGCGCCTCGTGCGGGCACCAGTCGTCGCGCTCGCGGCCCGACACCCTTTCCGCTCGATGCAACTGCTTCTGCTAGCGTCTCCGCCGCGCGGATAAACGCCAGCCGCGCATCCTCTCATTCGAATCGCTTGCACAAATACACTTTGCGTTTTATTTGCCCTTTGTTTCAAATTAGGACAACGCAGGGTTTTGATAACACAGTAGTTATATAAAATGTTAATAAGTAGTTCTATTCGCACACTTTATGTATCCCTTACACAGACGATAACACTCGTCAGACTCCATCACTTCACCTATTTATAAAATGGTAATGAGCGACCTTTTCGAATAACGTCTATATCGCACCTGTTCAACGTAGGTATATACCTACCAAATAAACAATATATGTACATAATTAATTTTACCATCAGCCATGTATGCTATCCGGATAATCTAAATGTACTTTAAATGTAGGTAATACTAGAAAGTTTCTAAATAGGAAACATTTACAATAGGGGTAAGTTTGCTCCTGGGGTAGTAACCATGAGACCACTTACAGTTGAACAAATAAAAATTGCAGTGACTTGGTCCCGGAGCACCGATTGCATTCGGATTCGATTCTAGACTATTTGCTTTCTAGTTCAGCACGAAGCATAGCATAGCAAGTTACGAGGAACAGCAAGTCTATTCTTGAATAAGCAAATTACTTGTTTGAATTTCATTGAAAACGTATTGGCGCACGCTCGCGTATACCCGAAGATGCGCCGTTGGAAAGTAAGTTTTCTCAGTAAATATTATTTCCCGTGAGTAAATCACCTGAAAGATTTTTTCCCAGTAATTTTCATGTACTTGCAATTGACTGAGAGTTATCAGAAACGTCGTAAGCGCCAAGTTATGCTATCGGTTAAGCGTTTGCGAAAATAGACGGCGCGTTGCACACGACAACGTCGATAACAATATGAAACTTGTTTTCCAATTATGTAGAAAAATCAGCCCCTATATTCAGGGCAACGATTTCGGCAGCAGAGGTTAATGTCTCGAACAACTTACTCAGTTGCATCGTACTGTCATGGTAAAACATGCAGACTTGTCAGTATGAAAATCCTTTGAACTGAAATTACCGGATATTTATTATCTAAAGTTCCTTGAAATCTTGCCGGACAAGTTACTATGTAATTTATAGTCAGTGGAAAATTAACGCTATCGTTCTATTACTAAATATAGTAATTCAAAACTATAAAGAGCATTTTAAATCAGGCTGAATTTTATTTTTTGTTGTTTACGCCTAGGTACGTACTAATAAAACGCTGGCCACGCATAGGAGGGTTCCGTACCTTCAATGGAATAAGAACCAAACTAATACCAAAAGATCGTATCTGATGTCTATGGAAGAAGGTTTTTGAAGATAATTCAAAAATGGCTGAACCGATAATGTTCCAAACAATTTTCGTAGAAAGTAATAAAGTGATAAGGCGCATCTCCTCAATTTTTTTCATATTTTTTGGACTTACGGTTCAAAAGTCTACTTTCTTAATTTAACCTATGTATATAAAGCAAGTTGAAAAAGAAAAAAAAGTATATGCATGCTAATAAATGCATCAATTAATAGTATGTAATACCTAAACTTTAGCTTAAGTAAAGTTCCTACTATATTATGTACCTAATTTAATTTAGATTAATGTATAACAGTCTGATGTTTGACAACCTTTAACAGTTTAATTGTAACTCGTGGACAATGTCGTTGATTGTACATATAGTAACACCAATTGTAACACTTATTGTAATATTTTCTGTACACTTGTTTGTTATCCCTAAAATAAAAAAAATAAAATAAAAAGGTACAGGGGGACGGGACACACAATTTTTCTGACTTTCGAAATATTCGATTTATCACAAAATGGTCAAAGAAACCCCAATGTTATTTTTAAAGACCTATCGATTGATTGAAATTTAGTTACATGTATGGCGCGCCCCCCCTAAAAATATTTTTTTTTTCAAATTTAACTACATAACTAAGTAGCTGCACACAAAATACACTTTGTGTAAATTTTATTCAGATACGTCGTATTGTTTCCGAGTAAAATGGCTGTGACATACGGAACGACAGACAAACAGACATGAGGAATCCATAAGGGTTCTGTTTTTTGCCATTTGGCTACGGAACCCTAAAAACATATTATGCTCTTCCTCAGCAGTTCCCCATCACCTCGTAAAAATTCCTATAGCTATGGCCAGACACAGCACTGTTTTATTACAGAGTTTATCATCATGCGATTCATCAAATTTAGTATTATCTCAAGAACTTAGGTATGGAAACATAAATTGCATATTAACCTTACAAAGAAAATAAATCGCCGATCGTCAAACTGATAATTCCTACCGTGCCCGCTGAGAGCAATTGCCCCAGATAATAAATGCTGAAATAACTATAAATATGACTATAGGATCCCGTAATCAGATTTAGACCAGATGACGATGCGTGTGAAGAACATACCCTTGCTAACAAAACAATTTTTTTTCAAATCGGTGCACCCATCTTCGAATAATCGCTTGCAATAGAAAAGTCCGAAAAGATTCCGACGATTTAAGAACCACCAATTTCAAAATTTTTAGTCTGTTAATGAAACCCTTAAAAAAGTTAGAGTCAATAAATAAAATAAGGGTCTCACGTGGACTGAGAGATAGTGGAATAATAGGGCACGAATTTACGGCAGTCCCAGTAGGACTTGTCTAGTCTGTGGCGAGCCGCAGTTTGGGGTCTTAGCGGTTAGGCCTGAGAAATTCAATTCTACATATAGATATATGTAGATACCTAATGTGCCATCATGTGTCCCACATTCCTGGGGGTTTAACGGAACTAAGCGGTCCGCAAGTAATAACGTACATTATGTATTACTCACAAATCAAAAGTTCGTTTGGAATCGAAGTGGCTGGGGACGAAAGAGGTTACTTACTATAGTTTTTATTGATTGGTCATGTACACTACTACGCCTATAACGTCTAGGTTAGGTAGTCGAGCGACAATTACACACACTGTTGAATTAGTTTGTATCTAAGCTGTTTTTAATATTCATGAAAGTGTGTAACCGCCATACGATAAAAACTTCTTAGTAACTATAAAAAATTTCTCATATTATATTTATATGTGAAATCATTTTACCCACGTACCTACACATGTAGTTATATGTAGGTATGTACTGCATTGCTCAGTGGAGACCATTACGGCGTCACATCTACATTTAGTTATTTTATTATTTTTACAGCTGTATTATTTGTAAGATGTGTTGTTTAAATAAATGTTTTCTATTCTATTCTAAATTAATATAAAACCACTTATAATTTAATTCCTTATCCTAGCGCCGAGGTAAGAATTATTTTATTGTACTTAATTTGTTCGCAATCATAACTTAACATTGCGCCAAAGGTAAATTTTAATGTCCCTGCAGGCATACAATGTTCAAGTCCTGTATTTGCAAATAACTCACTAACGGGCTTTTTAATTGGTGCAAGAAAAAAATCAAAGCTTTGCCTAAGTAAACCTGGCATTGTCGCGCGATTGCAAGCAACAGCCATTATTGATGGGTGGGAACGTTTTTACGAGTATGCTCTATAGACGATGCATATAGAAGTATAAATGAGGCGCGTAGTGTATTTTTCTACCTCTATAATTCTCTTGCATGAAAGTAGCTCAAGAGTAGCGTGCAAGCGAATTAAGAATTGAAGCTTCTTCCGTGAAAATTACCTTGCAGAAAAAGAGAAAACACGGAGTACGAATAAACTCTTCTTCAAGCATTATATATAATAGGGGAAACTGCTCTACCTTGGACATAGTTTTACCTAGGTCAGTCGACTTTTTCTCGAAACCTACTGATTCTTTTAATATATTGTGAATGCCACTTTTATACGTTTTTGTGAACAATTCAATCAAGTTAATAATATTTCTTTATACTATAGTAAGTTACATACATGCATAGAGTTGACTCAAGCTGGAGCAAAAAGCTTTGGAAACTTGGTAGAAAAAGGCTCCAAATCATAACAGGAGTTTTTACAGGCCATTACGCCGTGAAAGGAGTACTGGCTAAAATGGGACTGTCAGACAATACTGATTGTAGAATGTGTGGCGAAGAGGAAGAAACAATGAAACAATTAATGTGTGAATGTCATGCTCTTGCCAGACTAAGAATGAGGGACTTTGGAATCGGCTATCCAGATCCAGAGGACCTCAAAGCACTGCCCTTGAGCTCCATCACCCAACACATGGAGATGGTTGAAAAAGCTCTTGAGTAAGTGTACTAGGGGGCAATTACACAAAAGATCCCTTTGGGTCGAAGTGTATCCATTTGGGCCCCCGAGACAAATAAGATAAGATAAGATAAGTTACATACATAACGAAAAAACAGGATTTTGGCCCCTTAAAGTAAATATTTTCGATTCTGGTTTTGGCTTGTCGTTCTTTCATCCAACAATGTTCGAGCAATTTATGATATGTAGGCTATTTTTGTCTAAATTCACTACCAAATGGTAATTAGAGCTAATCCATTTGTCAAATTTAAATTAAGTAGTTACGAAACTTGTAAAGTAATAAATAATTAATCTACCTTGTACCTTGGACACCTAGCATTTGTTGTACCTTGGACATCATCATCATCATCATCATCATATCAGCCGAAAGACGTCCACTGCTGGACATAGGCCTCCCCCAAAGAGTGCTACAATGACCGGTCCTGCGCCACCCGCATCCAGCGGACTCCCGCGACCTTCACCAGGTCATCAGTCCACCTTGCGGGGGGTCTACCCACGCTGCGCCTTCCGGTTCGTGGTCGCCCCTCGAGAACCTTTCCGCCCCAACGGCCATCGGTTCTACGAGCAATGTGCCCCGCCCACTGCCACTTTAGTTTTGCGATTCGGAGGGCTATGTCGGTTACTTTGGTTCTGCTGCGGATGGCCTCATTTCTGATGCGATCACGCAGAGAGACTCCAACCATAGCCCTCTCCATTGCCCTTTGGGTGAATTTGAGCTTTCTTATGAGGCCCATTGTAAGCGACCACGTTTCAGTACCATATGTCATCACTGGCAACACACACTGGTCAAAGACTTTCGTCTTGAGACACTGCGGAATATAGGACGAAAAGATGTGCCGTAGCTTCCCGAACGCTGCCCAACCGAGTCGGATTCGTCGATTAACCTCTTTCTCGAAGTTGGATCTACCTAACTGGACAGTATGTCCTAAGTATATATAATCGTCCACAACTTCGAGTGTAAAGTCTCCGATTGTAACGGGAGTTGGTGCTACATGGGTATTTGACATGATCTTCGTCTTATCCATGTTCATCTTTAGACCAACTCGCTCGAAGGCTTTACTGAGGTCATCGAGCATCGTACTCAAATCCTCCATGGTCTCAGCCAAGACTACTATATCGTCAGCAAACCGAAGGTGAGTGATGTACTCGCCGTTTATGTTGATGCCTAGCCTTCTCCAGTCCAGAGTCTTGAAAACATCCTCCAGTGCAGCGGTAAACAGTTTA